>CM035423.1:91805911-92395911 GCA_020310875.1 Ceratopteris richardii
CCCTTCTTCGTTTCTGTTACAACGCCAGACAGAGAAGCTCATAAGACAAGACGGCTATAAATATTACACCCTGCGTTTGGAAGGCCTGCGTTTGCTTTTTGAGGTGACGCGCGCCGTCATCAAGAAGATCGAGTATTTGCGAATATGAAAAGCGTTCGATTTTATTAGCCTTGCGAATATGAAAAGCGTTCGATTTGCTTCTCCTCATTCCTTTGAAGTCTCGTAAAGGAAAAGTAAATCGCTCTTACAATGCAAATTATATCAAAAACCAAGAATTAAAAAAAATCAATGGAATAGATTCTCGCTTCGATTTGACTTATTGTACAAACGACAAAAACTCCAGCATGAGAGATAGATCTTCACCTCCAGTAAGAAGACCAAATCGGAAAAACCCAAAGTCTTTGATAACGCAAAGGTTAGAATTGCAGTTCTTTTTAGAGATGCGAAGTTGGAAAAAAATATCAGAAAAAGAGGTTAGCATCCTAAGATCTCTCGCATTGGAAAGTTCATAAGTGGGTTCTTCATTCCCAATTGCTTGATCCAATAATTGGAACATCTATTCAAGGCCTCTTCTTTATCATCGGCTTATGTTCCTAGTGGACCTATTTTAGTAAATATATGTTTTTCTTTGCAAATGGAAAGAAAAGTTTGAGAACAAGGAAAAATTTTTGAACTTCTCCCTAAGCAGAGACTTTGTGAAAAGGTCTGCAACATTATCGTGTGCTTTTGTGGGTACATAAGCCAAACTAATAGTATAGAGTCTCTCCCTAACAAATCAATCTGTAAAATTAAGTAATCTCAAATTTTTGTGAGAAGCTTTGAGCTTCTCCTTACGTAGAGCATTTCTGAAAATCTATGTAACATTATCCTGCGTGGGCACATACGACATATTGATTTCTCTAGTATAGGGTCTCTCCCTCACATAATGATAGTGCATTTTGATGTGATTTGTGTGATCATGGAAGACAGGGCTCCTTGCAACTCCCAGTGCACTCTAACTATCAATAAAGATGGTGGTGGCAAAAGATTGACCAATACCCAAATTAGCCAAAAGGTGTCAATCACACACACTCATAAATAGTTGTATAAGCTACCTGATACTCATCCTCACAACTACAAGTGGCCACAATGGGTTGCTTCTTGCTCATCCAAGATATGCATAAGCTACCAAGCATGAAGGAAAAACCACTAGTGTGCACATGACTATCATAACAACCAACCCAATTTGAGTCGAAGAAAGCATGTAAATATATACATGATATACTCGGATGTGGTGGTACTTTGTACTTAGGTATATTTTTAAGCTCTTACTTCAGTTTTGTTAATCCGTAATAGAGAGTTTTGTTCTAGCCATCTGTCTTCTCTGTGTGTCTTACTGCATTTGTGCTCCTTGTGTGTGCTTCTTGTGTGTGTATCACACTTCTACACACATCCAACATGGATGGAAGCAAGCACCACTTGAAAATAATCATGCCTACTTGCTAGCACATGGATTTGAGAAAAGTGAAAAAGAGATCAACTTATATGTTAAGTATGTAGATGATGTACTTATATTCATTGTTGTATATGCTTTTTCTTAAGGAGCTTCAATCATTGAGATCTAATGTTCCAATGTAGCTTTAATTAATTGAAAGTACAATAAAAAGCAAGCATAACACCCACGAGAATCACGAATCTTCTTTAGCATACCTGTGTGGACAGGTAGTTCATCTTTGTCAGTTGTGTTTCCTAATCAAAACTTGTCCAAATTAAGTTATTTATAGCTTGTTAGAATGCTCTTCGTGTCTACTTGGATTGACTAAAGGCTCAAGTCCATTTGAGTTTTGTATTAAGAGCAGCAAGCTATCTAAGGTGCAGCTATTTGTCCAAGTGTTGGACATACAAGGGTGGTTCACTACACATTTCCGTTGCGCATAGGAGAACTCATTCTCCATAGTTGGTATCAGAGAAAACTTGGTGCTGAATCTTGATCAATAGAGCTGGAGATAAAGAAAAGTAATAAAGGAGCAATAAAACAAGGAGGAGCTTCGCAAACGCAAGAGCAAAGGACTATAACTATTCGAGGTAACTCTCAAAGTCTTTGATACTCTTCAATGGCTGACTTGGGTCAACAAGTAGAGAAGTTAGATAAGGATAACTATCCCGTGTGGAGGTTTAGAATGACCAACTACCTAATGGGCAAAGGCTTATGGGGTATTGTGAGCGGCGATGATGCTCAACCTCAACTCAATCAAGCTATGGCCACCGAAGTCCGAAGGAGGCAAGCAAAAGAATGGGAAGAGAGAAATAGGAGAGTCATGTTCCTCATTTTGCAAGTCATTACTAATGCCATGGTAGGGCATATTCAACATCTAGAGAAAGCTAAGGATGCTTGGGAAGCTCTTGAAAGGATGTATTCAACAAATACCAAAGCTAGGAAACTTCAACTCAAGAATGAGTTGAACAAAATCAAGAAAAGTTCGAGTCAATCCATAGCTTAATATACTTTGAAGATTAAGGAGCTAAGCGATGCTTTAGCTTCTATTGGCACAATGGTTGAAGACAAAGATCTTGTGTGTTATACTCTCAATGGCTTGAGAGAAGATGAAAGATGGAAGCCTTTTATAACTTCCATTAACTTGAAAGATGCATATCCAGGTTTTGAACAACTAATCCCTCATCTTGTCATAGAAGAGCTTAGCTTCGCTGGTCCCAAAGGAAAGGACAGCCACAACCAAATGTTAATATATGCAGGTCGAGGTAAAGGAAGAAACTCAAGAGGAGGCTCAAGAGGAAAAGGAAGAGGTCACAACCACTCCAACTACAATCAAAACAATTGGGAAGACAACAAGGATGCATCAAATGCCAACGCACAAGGAAGAGGTCGAGGTAGAAGTAGAGGAAGAGGCCGAAGCTCCTACAATTCTCATAAAGGTATAACATGCTATCATTGTGGTAAAGTAGGACACTATGCTAGTGATTGTTGGCTGAAGAATAGAAGACCAAATGGAGGCAATCAAAGGAACCAAAGCAACTATGCAAGCACCTCAAGTGAAGGAACCAAGGACACACTACTTGCAATGAGACATGAGTATAGAAGCTCTTGTGAAGATGATAAAAAATGGTACATTGATTCAGGTTGTAGTAACCATATGTCATGCCAAGGAAGTTTTTTCACTAATCTACAGGTACCAAGTGGAAAATGATGTGTTGAAGTAGGTGATGATACTCAACACACAATTGAACATATTGGAGATATAAGGCTTGGAGATACAAGTAGAGCAAAGGTACTATCTAATGTTCTTCATGTTCCTACAATTTCAAAGAACTTGATTTCAGTAGGACAAATGGTAGAGAAGGGTTATTATGTCATATTCAATGAGAATGGGTGCTTCATAAAGAATCCAAAGGAAGACTTCAAGGTCATTGCTCGAGGTAGAAGAGAAGGAAGGATGTTCACTTTGGACGTCCAACATCCACATGGAAAGGTCATGTACATTAAATGTGGGAACAAGAAGATTTCAGAGTTGGACTTATGGCACAAAAGAATAGGACACATCAACATTCCAAAGTTGAAGGACATGAGCAAACATGAAGTGGTAAGAGGTCTTCCAAAATTTAATAGCATTGGACTACATGAGTTATGTGAAGCTTGTCAATTAGGAAAGCAAACGAGGCAGCCATTCAAGAGGAGCAGTTATGTGGCTCCAAATGTCTTGGACTTGATACATACGGATATATGGGGACCAACCCAAGAGGCATCAATGGTTGGTAATAGATTTTTTGTCACCTTCATTGATAATCACTCAAGAAAGGTATGGTTGTTTTGTATGAAGCAAAAATCAGAGGTGTTTTCTATATTCAAAAGATTCAAAGCTGAAGTTGAAAAGGAAACAGGAAGGTCTATCAAAACCTTAAGGTCCGATGGTAGAGGAGAATACTTCTCCAAAGAATTTTCAGATTTTCTACAAGAAAATGGGATCAAAAGGCAATTCACTTGTAGGTATACACCACAACAAAATGGAGTAGCTAAGAGGAAAAATAGGCAAATTACTGAAATTGCAAGATGTATGCTCAACGAGATGAAGGTACCATTGTACTATTGGGCTGAAGCTACCACAACCGCCATTTACTTGATGAATAGGTGCACAACATTGGGAATACATCATTGGACTCCAGAAGAGGTATATTCCGGTAAGAAACTTGATCTTACACACCTCAAAGTGTTTGGATGTGTTTGCTTTGTTCATATTCCACTAGAAGTTAGAACAAAGATGGAACCAAGATCAGAAAAATGCATTTTCATCGGCTACTAAGACCATGGTATGGAGATAAAGGAAAGGAAAAGATTCTTGAAGAAGATTGTGATGATTATGCACAAAAGGAATGGAAGCAAGCTATGAAAGAGGAGATCAAAGCTCTCAAAGATAATCACACATGGGAGCTAGTGCCAAAGAAAGAAGGTATGAAGATTGTTCCAAACAAATGGGTGTTTAAAGTAAAGAGGAATGCTGATGGTTCACTAGCTAGATATAAAGCTAGATTAGTTGCCAAAGGATTTAAACAAACACAAGGCATAGATTATGATGAAGTTTTCAGCCCCGTTGCAAAGATGGGAACTATCAGAACCTTAGTAGCAATTGGTGCTTCAAGGAGATGACCATTATATCAACTCGACATCAAAAATGCCTTTCTCAATGGAGAACTACAAGAAGAGGTATACATGAGTCAACCGGTTGGATTTGAAGATGAAAACCATCCAGATTTTGTTTGCAGGTTGAAGAAGGCACTTTATGTCTTGAAGCAAGCACCAAGAGCATGGAATGAGAGATTGGTAGAGTATCTAACTAAGTGTGGATACAACCCAAGTAGTGCAGATCCTTCGTACATGAAGAAGGAAGAAAATAGAGAGGTATATATTTGCATATACGTCGATGACCTCATCATACCAGGAAATGATGTTACAAGGATTAAAGATATCAAAAGGAAGCTTGGTAAGGAGTTTAAAATTTCAGATCTTGGAGAGCTGAAATATTTTTTAGGAATTGAAGTTGTTTATGGAAAGAATGGCATCTACTTGATGCAAAAGAAGTACTTGTTGGATGTTCTTTTCAGATTTGGAATGAGTGAATGCAAACCACTCACTCAAGCCATGGACACAAATACAAAGATTTGTTCAAATGATGGAGAACCATCGGAAGATGTAATGACATACAGAAGCATTGTAGGATCATTGATCTATGCAAACATTACAAGACCTGATTTGTCTTATGTTGTTGGTATACTTTCTCAGTTTATGCAAGCCCCGACAAGTGAACACTTAAATTCAGCCAAGAGAGTGTTGAGATACATAAAGCATACAGTTAATCATGCTTTGTTTTACAAGTTTGATGAAGAACTACAGGTCAAAGGCTTTAGTGATGCTGATTGGGCAGGCTCAAAGGAAGATAGAAGATCAACCTCAGGTTATGTGTTCATGATAGGAAGCAAACCTATCACGTGGAGCTCAAAGAAACAACCTACTGTTGCACTTTCATCTATGGAGGCTGAATATAGAGGATTAGCATTTGCCACATGTGAAGCAATGTGGATTAAAAAGCTTTTGGCTGATCTTGGAGTGCAAGTTGGAACCATCCCTATATACGGTGATAACATGTCAAGTATCTACTTGGCAAGCAATCCTATGTTTCATGCAAGGAGCAAGCACATAGAGGTCCACTACCATTATGTAAGGGAGAAGGTGCTGAACAAAGATGTGGAGATAAAGTTCATTAGAACCAAAGAGCAGGTTGCAGATATATTTACAAAGTTCTTAGATGGTTCTAAACTCAAAGGCTTCAAGGATGTGATAAATTTGCAGGACATGGATGAAGGTAACTCCCAAATGAGCTTGAGGGGGAGTGTTGAAGATAAATGTACAAGCTCATTTTCATATGAGCCATGCTTGGATAAGTTTACCAAATATAAAGATAAAGGAAAAGTGGAGGAAGAAGGAAAAAATAATAAAAGAAAAAGTCTAGTCAAAATTCATGATGAGTAAGAGATACAATATCTTGCCTTGTAGTTAGTAGCATGTAGTGGAGAAAGTGGTGAGTTAAGGAGGCACAAACTTCTTCACATGCTCATTGGTTAGAAAAGTTAAGTGGAAGCACATTCAAAACAAGGAGAGAAAGAGGCAAGAGCTCCTAGTAGTCGAATCTAGACATTTTGTCATTGTGTCTTCCCTTAGACTCCTTCCAGCCACACGTCAGTTTGTACATAGCTCTGTTGCAGAGGTCATATCTCAGTGCATATGTAACCATTTTGTGCGTTTAAACATTTATTGGATAGCTTATCTTGTTTTCTTTCTGCATATCAAATATCTCTTTGAAAGCTTATGTAATTTGTGAGATATCAGTGAAAGAGTGAAGTCCAATTTTTCAGTATACTTGTGTAGATAGGTAGTCTATTTTGGTCGGTTAAGTTTCCCAACCAAAAGATATCCAAATTGCGTGATTTTTGTCTTGTTAGAAAGCTTCTGACATCTACTTTCAGTGTTTTAAGTATCGTAGAGTGATCATTTATATTCTGTGAGATATCTGTCAGAGAGTAAAGTCTAGTCCTACAGTGTACTTATGTGTGCAGGTGGTCTGATTTGGTCAGTTGAGTTCCCTGAACAAAACTCATCCAAATTACTTGTTTTATAGCTTTCTGGAAAGATATTTGTGTCTACATTTTCTGTATCAAATATCTTTCTCAAAGGATATATATTCAGAGATTTATCAGTCCGAGCGTGAAGCTCAGTTCTTCAGCATACCTGTGTGGACAGGTAGTTCATCTTTGTCAGTTGTGTTTCCTAAGTTACTTATAGCTTGTTAGAAAGCTCTTCTTGTCTACTTTGATTGACTAAAGGCTCAAGGCCATTTGAGTTTTGTAGCAGTAAGCTATCTAAGGTGTAGCTATTTGTCCAAGTGCTGGACATACAAGGGTGGTTCACTACACATTTCCGTTGCGCATAGGAGAACTCATTCTCCACATAGGCTATAGTGGAACACCCTCTATGCATATTTGTTGAGATTGATTTAAACTAGCCCATATGAGACGATTTTTGTACTTTTAAGTAGTTTAAACCAAATTTTGGGTCTTTAGGCAATTCAAGCCAGCTATGTCATCTATCCTTAGGGTTGTCCCTTCCCAATTGCTACCTTAGGGGGCTTTGAGCTCAATATCCTAGTAGTAATTAGTTGTCTAACCCCTACTTTGTGGGAGTCGAGATTCTCATGGATGGAAGCAATTCTTGTGTGTGTCTCACACTTCTACAAACATCCAACATGGATGGAAGCAAGCACCACTTGAAAATAATCATGCATACTTGCTAGCGCATGGATTTGAGAAAAATGAAAAAGAGATCAACTTATATGTTAAGTATGTAGATGACGTACTTATATTCATTGTTGTAAATGCTTTTTCTTAAGGAACTTCAATCATTGAGATCTAATGTTCTAGAGTAGCTTTAATTAATTGAAAGTACAATAAAAGGCAAGCATAACACCCATGAGAATCTCGAATCCCACAAAGTAGGGATTACACAACTAATTACTGCTAGGATATTGAGCTCAAAGGCCCCTAACGTAGCAATTGGGAAGGGATGACCCTAAGCCTAGATGATATAGTTGGCTTGAACTGCCTAAAGACCCAAAAATTTTGGTTTCAACTACTTAAAAGTACAAAAATTGTCTCATATGGGCTAGTTTAAATCAATCTCAGTAAATATGCATAGAGGGTGTTCCACTATAGCCTGTAGGGTTGATCTCTTGCCCCCAACCTAAGAGGTGAAGGAAGCAACCACTCAAACAATCACACATGAATAATTGTGTATATATTGATGGCATGCTACTTACAAGCCCTAATCAAAATCATATTGTTGAATTAAGGCTGATTTGCATGCCTCCTTTGAGATGTTATATTTGGGTGTTTTGCATCATTATTTGGGTGTTTATTTTTTCCAAGTTTATGAGGGAATAACATTGTTTCAAAGAAAATACATTGACATATTATTGCAATGTTTTGTCCTTGAATATTGCAAACCTATTGCCACTCCCATGGAGATACATTTACGGTTGATTCTTCATGATGTTTGGGTTTGATTCCATGTTTTTCTCTATCAACACACTATTGACTGCTTGATCTACATGCATAATCTAGTCAGATATTCACTTTCTTATTTCCTCAATGAGGAGGTCTATGGATAGCATGAGAGCCAATCCTTGGCAAGTAAAACGTTCCCATGTATAGGGAAAATATTCATATCAAAGCTGCTCAAGGTACACATAAGTGTAATGAATCCCCATGTTAACTGCCAATCTCCAGCAGCTGAAAGAGACTCCACTTGGTATGAGACATAGGAAAAGAGCATTGTCATCCTTTGAAGCTCTTTCAGTAGGTGGCAGGGCATGCAAACGACGTATATATGCAACAAGGTGAGTGTTTGTTTTACTTTTATATGTTTTAATGAAGATTTGTAATGGAATCTTTCATTGTGTAGGTCATTTATTCAAGACATAACTTCTTCATCAACAACACAAGACCAATTCAAGCTGATGAATAGCTGTATAAACACCAAAGAAATCACTTCTGCTATAGACTCACCCATATGAAAGTGTATTAGAGTTGTTGTTGAAGCTGAGTTTTTAGAGAAGTTAAAAAACCTTATCAAAGTGCAAGATGTGCAAGCAATATGTGACAAAATAGGCATCAGTAGAAATGGGTATATTGCAATGTACACCCTTCTGAGGCAATTCTTACAAGCACAAGGTATTTCTCAAAGTATAGTTCCATGCCCATATAAAGTATCTATAAAAAAAAAACTTCAAATGAGGATGTGACTCATACTATTGGACAATATTTATTCATAGAAGACACTATGCGTGCCTTTGTTTCTCATCCAAATATTCCCAAGAAGCAATCAAAGATCCTATCTACACAAGGATTTACTTACACTAAATTCAACAATATATTTGTGGATCTTCAGAAGCTTCAACAAGCAATGGTTCACTTTTATAGTTCAACA
The DNA here is from genome assembly GCA_020310875.1 of Ceratopteris richardii. Lineage (NCBI taxonomy): Eukaryota > Viridiplantae > Streptophyta > Polypodiopsida > Polypodiales > Pteridaceae > Ceratopteris > Ceratopteris richardii. The sequence continues at coordinate 91,814,940 of CM035423.1, forward strand.
ATCAAACGTATCCCTACTACATTTTATTTGGTGTTGAAGTTTTATTGCATTCAAGTGTCATATTAAGATAATGTTTTCTCTTCTATGCAGACTGTAATGTTAAGTTAAAGTTCATACTAAAGCTTGATGAGTGTCAAATCATAAAGGGTCGGCGCCTAGAAAGATTGAGTGTGACACTAATGAATGAAGTTATGGACCATGCAATGAGTGATGAAACTTTAGGATCCACTTCCCATTTGACTTACAATGTGAAATTAGAGAGAGATATCTGGTGGTCAGGTGCTATAGAAGTTCCCAAAGAAACAAACAATGTTATTTCGTGGATTTTTAGTAGGACTCCATGGATTACAAAAGTAATGTCTTCTCAAATACATGGGTAAAAGGTTTTTGTAGATGATGTAGGTGATTTTGAGGTAGAATGGCTTTTGGGTGGAGACCTTAAGAGTATAAAATGCATGTTAGGTTGTAAACAAGGAGCATCTTCTCTCTATCCTTGCCCATATTGTACACAAGGTTACAAAGGATCTAAGAGACAGTCTAAACCTACAAGGGCATTGATGACAATTGATGACTATAAAGAAATTGATGAAAGAGACTCATCGAATTGCAAGGAATGGGAGATATCACTTTTGAGGTGTCCAATGTTACAGGAACCCACTCGTGATAAAATAAGCAATGATTGGAACCCATTATTCCATTTCCATTAGTCAATGTTCACTTTTGTACTTTGCATGCATTCATGAGGATCTTTGATAGGCTTTTGAAGCTCCATGTTGAATATGCATTTGCAATGAAACCACTAGAGAGGTCTACAATAGAAATCCAAAAAATAGAAGATCTTTTGAATTCTATTGGTTGTCATGGTGCCATGTATCTTTATTTGTTAAGAAGTATGGTGAGTCTCAAGCGATTTTACAAGAAGTTTCAATGACTGGGAAGAAGGCAAGACATTTCTTTAAAAGAGATGTGAATAGTCAAGATGATCGGAAATGGGAGCTTTGGAAGGACCTCTATTCAATTACGACAGACAATGATAGTCAGGTTGATCTCATTAACAAGCGAAAGAAGGGTTGGTCATTATTAGATCAATTGTTACATTTGATGTGTTTGGTTTCCATTAATGCTTCACAACGAGAATTATTCCAAGTGACTTTGAAGGAGTTTACATAATCATTCATCTTATCTTGGGGAGAAATCAACATTACACATTACATAGTAAGTTTCGCTTACATTTTTTTATTTGGTTGTAAACACTATGTGTATATCTTATTGACCAATGGCATAATCTTTTTGCACATGGAGCATATTTTATGAATTGATATGGGTCATTGGACATTTTTAGTACACATGTAATGGAGAAGTCACATTACAGGGCTAGAGGTGTTTACTTTAAAAACACTCGTCATGGGGGTGGTCTAATCCAATCAAACTATTAAGAAGAAATGTTCAACTGGTTTTTTCGTGTGACATGCTAGAAAATATGTAATGGAATGAGCATGTGAGTCACGAATAGCAAAGATTACATGAAAGCTACAACATGATATTGCAAGAGAGCATGCCCAATAGTGTGCACAAAGAGTCCGCGAGGGTTCTGCTTGGAAATAGTTTCCAAACTCTTAAAATGCATTATTTTTTTCAAGGTTTTTATAACTTCTTTCACTTCAAATAAATTTTCAATGTTTTTGTGAATATACTTTTAATGTCTTAAAACTAATTTTTATCCATTTAAATGTGGACAGGACAATTCTTAAGTGAAAGGCTATAAATAAAGGTGTCCTTCCTCATTTTACCACTTTATAACCTAAGAGAATGGCATGCACAAAGCAGACTGCTAGAAAGAATCATGTCGTTTACGCTAGCCATGTGCAAGGTACTCAACGCCCAACATGGTTGACACCCCACAAGAAGCGTCAAACCACAAGCCACTCTTCTAGACAAAACTCGGGTGGAGGGACCACACTCTGGTAGCATTCCATAACGGGGGGATGAAGCTTCACAAGAGAGAGGTGTAACACAAGAAATAAATTATTCCCCTCCCACAACTAATGATGAGCCCCCAGTGAGGACACAACTCAAGGCAAGGCCCAAACAACGAGGACGGATGCACGTTGTGATGGAGAAAACATCAAATTTAGAGAGTTCCTCGGATGAAGAAAGTGTTAACTAGCCTCCATGGAACAATGATCATATCCCTATGAACCATCAAGTAACAAAAGGAGGAAAGACACTCCTCGTAGGACAAGGACAAAGACCAAGCGATGAAGAAAGAGAGCAAAGTCAAAGCAAGTAAATGATGAGGCAGGACCATCTAGGAGTGCTCCAAGAAGAAAGAAGAACTATCAACCGCGTCGTAGACCACAAGGACCACAACCCAACATCCCCCCAAATGCAAGAGCACTACAAAGGCACTGAAAGCAAACCAAAGCCTTTGCATAGATTCGACACTATCAAAAGTCTGTGGAGCTTCTTATTCCACAAAGGTCATTTGCACGAGTTGTGAAGGAAGAGATCCAAAGCTATCGTGTTGAACTTCGCATCCAAGGGATATCCATTGAAGCCCTCCAAGAAGCTGCAGAGGTGTATCGTATCTCAATGTTGGAGGACTCTAACCTATGTGACATCCATGCAAAGAGAGTGACAATACAACCTAAAGATTTGCAGCTAGCTAGAAGAATTAGAGGGAATAACCCTTAACAAATATTGGTACTCCCTTGTTTGGAGAACTTTTTTAACTATATCCCAAATGATGAATATTTTGTAAATCCCAACTCATATATATAATCTTTTTCTTCTTATATTTGCTCCCCCAAGTGTTTATCTCTTAGTGTATATGTTTTGAAGTCTATTTCTCCTATGTACCTAGGTGTCTTTTCTAGTACCTCTTTGAAGTGTTTTGCATAGTTTAATCACTCTTTTGACTGTACTTCTTGTAAGTGGTGTTGCTATATAATGCATGCAATGGCCAAATAATGCAAAAAAAAGGATTGCCACAGAAACACAGGGATGGGCCCTGCAAAAGTTTTGCATGGCCTATCCTCGCGTTTCTATGGTAGGCCCTTTTTTTTGCATTTCTAAGCCATGAAACCACATGTCATGCACATTGGAGCATATGATTGGCCTTAGATAGGGTGCACTGCATGCTAACCCTCTGACCAATAGTTGATGAACATTCAAATGTACTTATTTATTGCTGCTTGCTTATATGCACCTAGAGTAGTTTAAATTTTCTCTAATTATTGCACATAAGAAGTCTTCCACAATTCCCCAAGTCTAGGTTGTAATTGAGGGACATAGAATTCCAATATAGGGAGCCTAGTGCATGGGATGGCCTAGGAATGCAAAAAAAAGGGCTTTCCACAGAAACGCAGGGATGGGCCCTACAAAACTTTTGTAGGGCCCATCCCCCTGTTTTTGTGGTAGGATTTTTTTGCATTCCTAGGCCAACCCATGTATTTTGGGCAACAAAAATAACAAGAATGATTGGAAAAAGACTGATTAGAGTGTGCAAAAGTTAAGAGATTGTCAAAAGCATAAAGACAATGCACATGGAAATTGGAAAAACAATAATTGGTATTATAAAGTTTTTACAATTGGCTCTTGGCCTTGAGCCTCTCCACTACATTCTTTCTTTTCTGAAAAGATAGTGGCAATTGGTAATTCAAAACTGATTGGGATATTAATTGAGGGTCTGTCAATCCAAGACCTAAAGCTATTCCTATTTGACCTAATATTTTTCCTCTAAAGTTAAATCCTAGGGTAGTAAGGGCAAAGGACTTGCTAACCAGAAATATACAATTGGTCCCTTGCATTATTGTAGATAGGCACAAAACTTTGCTCAAGGCCTTCAGACACCAAGTCATGAAGTGTCCTTGAGGGGAAAAGTCCTTGTGGATTGTGACAAAATCTTCCTTTGGAAATTTTCCAGTGTGATGTGTCAAGGAAAAGCCAGGGCCATGGGAAACACGGTCACCACCACTCCTTGCTGCAAATTTATCCACTTCAATTGCTTCCTGCACATAGATAATCATAAAATTAAATAGATACATCTTGTATGAATATGATACAACCATAAATGTCATTAGATACTTACATCTTGAAGCCTGTCTTCATCCTCTCCTCTTCCCATTGCATCTAGTGGAATTGATGAGTGGGCCATGCCACTTTGCTCCACAACAGGGGATGTTGGAATCTTCTTCTCCAAAATTCTTTCCCTTGCTGCGGCCAAATCTTCTTCGGTGGCATTTTGGTTGGCATGGCTCAAAATCTCTTCACACACAAATGCAATGGTTTTTGAAACTGAATCACCAAGTGGAATTGTTGTCTTTTGGATAATGTTGGAAGTGTTGTTTATTGGAACATCCGAGGTTGAGCAAAAAATACTAAGGCATTCGTAGAGGCGTAGACCGAATGCCTTCTCAATATCATGTAGGAACAAAAATTCCTCTCCATCAACAAGTACAACTGAAAACATTTCCATCTCTACCTCTGGTAGAGTGGGTTCCACGGGCTCTAAGTTGGAGGGTGGACTATTCTGTGTAGTGTCTTCCTTTAATTTTCCGCTACTCCTTGTGGAAATTCTCTGCAAATTTTTTGACTCTCTTCTAATAAGTTGAAAGCTTCTATGTGGGGTTCCTTCTTGTCATCTACAAAACACCCAGTAACAAGATGGGGTAGGTCCATGGGTGTAGGTTTGGGCTCCTCATTGACAAAAAAAATGGTTGTTGCAACATAGGAAAGATATTTTCTTTCCATTTTCCTTTTCGTATTTAATTGTTTAATTAAGGGCACTGTGTCATCTAACAGGTGCCCTGCATCCTCAACAACAACCATGAAACACTTTAAGCACTTTGCAAATGCCTCATTTCCTTTATGAATGTAGAAAAGTAGGTCATAGGGGACCCATTTACACTCATATGGTGGAATATCTATAGCATATCTTAATATGTAGAATTCCATAAAATCTGTGATCTCATCGATCACATCAGAGTTCATGGCTATTGTCCCTTCAAGATTAGGGACTCTACAGACTAGGTCATACAAATCCGTACAAATGTTGTAGTCTGTAGTATCCAAAAACTCCATGAATAGGTCTCGCAGAGATTTCATGGGAGTGGAAGTGGTAGCAGTCATTGCTTGCGTACGAAAATTCTATTGGCTTGTTTGTGCTTTGTAGCTCTTTGAGAGTGCAAATGTGAGAAATGAGCACATAGTACCTATTTTTATATCAGTTTCAAGTTTCTAAACTGACTAGGCCCACTTTTAAAAGTAATAAAGTAGTGCAATTTCAAAAAATGTGTTTCTGACGACAAAATAATGCATAGAACACCCAAGGATATGAATTTTTTTCGCTTCAAAGCAAATGTCTAAACATAACACAACAAAAAACATGAGCAACCACATTTAAAAGTAGTGAACATAGACTTTTTGACATTCCAAAAGTTTTGAAATTACCATTTCAGAGAAGAAGGTATATACAATATCTAACATGAAATGATTGTCCTACCTTTTACAAGGTTCTTGAAAGTGCAAAAACCATGAGATACAATGAACAGGGCCCCATCAGGTTGCAAAAGAACTATGACAATGAGAGTTTTGTTCCATCTTTTCTCCAATCTATAGGGACTTTCATTTTGTATTCCAATCTTCTGCCCACTTGTAATCAATTTGCAAGAAATTGAAGTCATTAAAGTAAAATGAGAAATAATGAAAAGATTACTTTAACAAAAGCACAGAACATTTCTCACCTTATGTCCTTGTATTTTGAATTTGGATTGAGCTAGTCCCTCAAATCCCATAATCACCAAGCATTCTCTCAGATTAGCCAAGGTCCAATGATTATTCACTAAAATAGTTTCTATTTTGTTGTTGGGCAATCTAAGCTTTATTGCAAATGAATGTAAAGATCCCTCTGAACTTTGAAATGGTATCCATTTGCCAAGTTTGTACATCCAACGATCATAGTAGAATCAAATGTATAATGAAGTACATTGTTTCAAATATCAAAATCCTATACCTGTTCCACCTATTTTACAAAGATATTTATCAGCTTTTGCAATTCCTTCTATCAAACCCCAATTTTCACTAAGAAGACTTTCGACTTGCTCATATGTGGTATCTTTACACATGAACATGGTGGAAGTCTCTTGGAATGAGAATATACAAAACAATGAATGGGAAAGGACTAATGCAAACCTACAGACCTAGACACTTTTGTGAATTTCAAAGAGTTATGTATATCCATTACCATCTTGTGCTTCAAAGATGATACAGATCATATATCAGGTTTTGGCCACTCCAAGCTAAGAAGAGAATGTACTTCAGTTCTCTCTAACCTTCCAAAACCTTTCATTATAGAGGGTACAACATATCTATGTGTGAAAGAAAAATCTATCATGGTAAAGTTGAGTAGGAGATATTTCTGGAAAGACTAGTGCACCCACATGTGCATGCAATGCTTGGAAAGTACCTGTAAGACTATGAAGTGGTTGCTCTTCCACCCAAATAGAAGGAAATATATCTGAAACAAACAAAAACATATCTAAATAGTTTTTACTTTCCCTTCCAATGAAGATCTAAGTTTCCACGATCTCTAACTCGATGGGGCCCAACTCTAGAAGGTTGCAAGTACACCCATGCACCTTTGGAGTACTCATGTGATAACCACTGTCCATCTGTGTCTTTGATATTGTGACATCTTCATGTGAGGATTTCATCTTTCGGTCGCCTAGAAGGTTTTAGATGTTGCCATTGAAGCTAAAGGTCTTCAAGCTACAACAATAATTCGAGATAGGAGATGCAGGTAGGTTTGAGTGTAGAAACAAGAGCTTCAATGGTGTGCTATAGAGTGAAAGTAGTGGGAAAATATGACTTTTTGGGAATCGGGTATGAAAATGTGAGTTTTAAGAGGGAAATAACTCTTTTTTGAGTATTTTTGAAAAAACCCCATTTTTTCAACTCAAAACATGCACGGATTTTGAATTTGGGGTAAAAAAGAGTGCTTTTGACCCTAAAAAGTAATGGGGGGTCCATTCTCAGGTGTTATGATGAGTTTTTTAACTTTTTAGAAATTTTGAATTTTTGGGCCCAACTAAGTTATGAGATTCCTTCTCTCTCTAGAGGTAGCTCATTAAATAAGGGAGAAATATGTCCCCTATCCTCCCTTCAGCTTAGTATTTTATAGGGCATAGACTGTGGCCACCACCCTCTTCTGATTGGTCCATCACTAATCACTCCTTAATCTAAAAGGCCCATTCAGGGTTCACTTTTTCCCCTAATGTTTAGTAAATATATGCTTCTCTTTGCAAATGGAAAGAAGAGTTTGAGAACAAGGGAAAAGTTTTGAACTTCTCCCTAAGTAGAGACTTTGTGAAAAGTTTTGCAACATTATCATGTGTGTTTGGGTACATAAGCCAAACTAATAGTATGTTTGTGCTCTCTTTGAAGTATGTTTTTCTACATACTCTATAGAACTATGTGCAACAATTGAAGCTTTTTTTGTACTATGAGGGTATGGTCATGGAACTCTTGAAAAGGAGAGTCCACCGTGATGCATCACCATCAAAATCCTTCATTTCAAACTGGAATATGAGGCACTATAAAGATAATAAATGGTGGCACTCTCTCCCTAACAAATCAATTTGTAAAATTAAGTAATCTCAAATTTTTGTGAGAAGCTTTGAGCTTCTCCTTACGTAGAGCATTTGTGAAAATTTATGTAACATTATCTTGCATGGACACATACGACATATTGATTTCTCTAGTATAGGGTCTCTCCCTCACATAATGATAGTGCACCTTGATGTGATTTGTGTGATCATGGAACAGAGGGCTCCTTGCAACTCCCAGTGCACTCTAACTATCAATAAAGATGGTGGTGGCAAAAGATTGACCAATACCCAAATTAGCCAAAAGGTGTCAATCACACACACTCATAAATAGTTGTATAAGCTACCTCATACTCATCCTCATAACTAAAAGTGGTGAAAATGGGTTGCTTCTTGCTCATCCAAGATATGCATAAGATACCAAGCATGAAGGAAAAACCACTAGTGTGCACATGACTATCATAACAACCAACCCAATTTGAGTCGAAGAAAGCATGTAAATATAAACATGATATACTCAGATGTGGTGGTACTTTGTACTTAGGTATATTTTTCAGCTCTTACTTAAGTTTTGTTAATCTGCAAAGGAGAGTTTTGTTCTAGCCATCTGCCTTCTCTGTGTGTCTTACTCCATTTGTGCTCCTTGTGTGTGCTTCTTGTGTGTGTCTCGCACTTCTACACACATCCAACATGGATGTAAGCAAGCACCACTTGAAAATAATCATGCCTACTTGCTAGCACATGGATTTGAGAAAAGTGAAAAAGAGATCACCTTATATGTTAAGTGTGTAGATGATGTACTTATATTGATTGTTGTATATGCTTTCCCTTAAGGAACTTCAATCATTGAGATCTAATGTTCCACTGTAGCTTTATTTAATTGAACGTACAATAAAAGGCAATCATAACACCCATGAGAATCTCGAGTCCCACAAAGTAGGGGTTAGACAACTAATTACTACTAGGATATTGAGCTCAAAGCCCCCTAAGGTAGCAATTGGGAAGGGAAAACCCTAAGGCTAGATGACATAGCTGGATTGAATTGCCTAAAGACCCAAAAATTGGTTTAAACTACTTAAAAGTACAAAAATCTTCTCATATGTGCTAGTTTAAATCAATCTCAATAAATATGCATAGAGGGTGTTCCACTATAGCCTATAGGGTTGATCTCTTGTCCCCAACCTAAGAGGTAAAGGGAGCAACCACTCAAACAATAACACATGAATAATTTTGTATATATTGATCGCATGATACTTACAAGCCCTAATCAAAATCATATTGTTGAATTAAGGCTGATTTGCATGCCTTCTTTGAGATGTCATATTTGGGTGTTTCGCATCATTATTTGGGATGTTTATTTTTTGCAAGCTGATGAGGGAATAACATTCTGTCAAAGAAAATATATTGATATATTATTGCAATTGTTTTGTCCTTGAATATTGCAAACCCATTGCCACTCCCATGGAGACACACTATTGAATTCTTGATCTACATGCATAACCTAGTCACATATCCAATTTCTTATTCCTTAGATGTGAATTGCCTAAAGACCCAAAATTTGGTTTAAACTACTTAAAAGTACAAAAATCTTCTCATATGTGCTAGTTTAAATCAATCTCAACAAATATGCAAGTTCCACTATAGCCTATAGGGTTGATCTCTTGTCCCCAACCTAAGAGGTAAAGGGAGCAACCACTCAAACAATAACACATGAATAATTTTGTATATATTGATCGCATGATACTTACAAGCCCTAATCAAAATCATATTGTTGAATTAAGGCTGATTTGCATGCCTTCTTTGAGATGTCATATTTGGGTGTTTCGCATCATTATTTGGGATGTTTATTTTTTGCAAGCTGATGAGGGAATAACATTGTGTCAAAGAAAATATATTGATATATTATCGCAATTGTTTTGTCCTTGAATATTGCAAACCCATTGCCACTCCCATGGAGACACACTATTGAATTCTTGATCTACATGCATAACCTAGTCACATATCCAATTTCTTATTCCTTAGATGAGGAGGTCTATGGATAGCCTGAGTGTTAGTCCTTTGCAAGTAAAAAGTTCCTATGTATAGGGAAAATATTCACATCATTAAAGCTGCTCAAGGTACACATAAGTGTAATGAATCCCCATGGAGCGAATGATGTGAACACATACAATGAGTGAGAGATTAGCCCCTGCTAGGCAATAAGCCTAAGTCTTTGCAAAATGCTTCAGAATTTTCTCGTGGAAGAGCTTTGGTGAATATGTCTACTTCATTATCTTCAATAGGCACATATACCAAATCAATATCTCTTGCATGAAGATGCTCTCTTACATAGTGATATTGCACCTCAATATATTTATTTGATGAATGAAACACTAGATTTCTTGCAACAACCAATGCACTCTGATTATCATATGCATAGCAACATCAATCTCCATGCAGAGAACCATCATAGGTATCTCAACCATATACACTCCACTGTAGCTGTGAAGAGTGCCTTGTACTTAGCATCAGAACTCGATGCTGCTACTATACACTTCTTCTTACTCAACCACGATATGCATGTCTCCAAGGAAAGAGAAATAACCATTAGTGGACATGCGAGTTCATAACAACCAAGCCAATCACTATCTTTAAAATTATCCGAAAAAGAGGTTAGCACATAAGCAGGTTCTTAATTCCTAATTGTTTTATCCAATGATTGGAACATCTATTAAAAGCCTCTTCTTTATCATTGGCTTATGTACATAGTAGAATTATTTTAGTAGATATAGTATTTTCTTTGCAAATGGAAAAAAGAGTTTGAGAACAAGGGAAAAGATTTGAACTTCACCCTAGAGAGAGCCTTTATGAAAAGGTGTACAATATTATCATGTGGTACATAAGCAAAACTATTTTCTCTAGTACTCAGTCTCTCCTTGATAAGTCAATCCATAAAATGCAATAATCTCAAAGCTTTGTGAAAAGATTTGAACTTCTAGACCTTGCAAAGTCTCCACCTAAAGAGAAGTTCAAAGCTTTTCCCTTGTTCTCAAATTTTTGTTTCCATTTGCAAAGAAAAGCCTATATTTACTAAAATAATACGTGGATACATCGATGACAAAGAGGAGGTCTTGAATAGATGTTCGAATTATTGGATAAAGGAATTAGGAATGAAGAGCCCACTTACGAACTTTCCACTACAAGAGAATTTAGAATGCTAACCTCGTTTTTGGATAGTTTGTCCAACTTCTCATCTTTAAAAAGAACTCTAATTCTAACCTTCCTTTTCTTGGATTTTTGATTTGGCCATTTTACTGGAGGTGAAGATCTCTCTTATGTTGGAGTTTTTGCCTTTCCTACAATAATTCAAATCAAAGTGAGAATCTATTCCATTGATTTTTTAATTCTTGATTTTTCTTTTTAATTTTTTATTTTTCACCTTTGCATTTTCAATCACCTTTTCTTTTGAATAGTTTAGGCATTCTTTGATTCCTTTGAGTAGAATTCTTCAAGAAATGGAATGAAGATGAAATAAGAAATGGAAAGAGAGTAGCAAATATCACTAATAAATTTTCATATTTTTGGTGTTACTCCTTTACCAAACTTCAATTCATTCATCGTTAATAGTAAATACTTAAGAATAAGAAAATACAAAGTTTATCTATGTGTCATAGGTGGGTTGGTTAAACACTAGCCTCTTGAAGTGGAGGTCTTGTGTTCAATCATCTGGTTGGACATGTAAAGGTTTTGGTGAGTCTAAGCCAACTATAACTTATTGTGATCTTATCTAACCCTTGTTTTATGGGATACACGGGGTCTTGCAAGTACTATGCCCATTCACTTGTACATTTGTTCTTTCAAAGTTAAATCTCAAATAGTACACACTTTTCAAACCTCTACTTTGAAAAGAAAACAAAGTCTTCATTATTTTGATTTTTGTGAAAAAAAGGTTTACAAGCTAGCCTTTAATTGTACTTTCAATTAATTCAAGCTACACTAGAAGATTAGATCTCAACATATAAGGTGATCTCTATTGCACTTTTCTCATATCCATGTGCAAACTTAACATATAAGGTGATCTCTATTGCACTTTTCCTAGATCTATGTGCTAATAGCTAGGCATGAATATTTTCATACAAATGACGTGGTGCTTGCTTCCATCCATGTTGGGTGTGTGTAGAAGTGTGAGAGACACACAAGAAGCACACATAAGGCACAAAAACACAACAAGACACACAGAGAAGATGGATGGTTGGAATAGCTCTTTCTATTCATGATAAACAAAATTAAAGTAAGAGCTGGATAATAAAGTAACACCACATATGAGTGTATCATGTATGAATTTAATTGCTTTCTTCGACTCAGATTGGGTTGGTTGCTATGATACTCATGTGCCTACTAGTGGTTTTTCTTTCATTCTAGGTAGCTCATGCATATCGTGCTTGAGCAAGAAGCAACCTATTGTGGCCACTTCTCGTTGTGCGGTCAATATCAGGTTTCTTGCACAACTATCATGGAGTGTGTGCGGCTGACATCTTTCGGCTCGTTTGGGTATCTGTCGATCTTTTCTCACCACCATCTTTATTGATAGTTAGAGATTATTTCATTTTATGGATTGATTTATCAAGGAGAGACCTAATACTAGAGAAATTAGTTTTGCTTATGCACCACACATGATAATATTGTACACCTTTTCATAAAGGCTCTCTCTAGGGTGAAGTTCAAAGCTTTTCCCCTGTTCTCAAGCTCTTTTTTCCGTTTGCAAAGAAAATCCTATATCTACTAAAATAATTCTACTATGTACATAAGCCAATGATAAAGAAGAGGCTTTTAATAGATGTTCCAATCATTGGATAAAACAATTAGCAATTAAGAACCTGCTTATGAGCTAACCTCTTTTTTGGATACTTTTAAAGATAGTGATTGGGTTGGTTGTTATGACACTCCGATGTCCACTAAGGGTAATTTCTCTTCCCTTGGAGACATGTATATCCTAGTTGAGTAAGAAGAAGTGTATAGTGGCAGCATCGAGTTGTGATGCTAAGTACAAGGCACCTTTCACAGCTACAATGGAATGTATATGGTTGAGAAACCTATGATGGTTCTTTGCATGGAGATTGATGTTGCTATGCATATGATAAACAGAGTGCATTGGTTGTTGCAAGAAATCTAGTGTTTTATTCATGGACTAAATATATTGAGTTGCATTATCACTATGTGAGAGACCATCTTCATGCAAGAGATATTGATTTGGTATATGTGCCTACTGAAGATAATGAGGTAGACATATTCACCAAAGCTCTTCCACGAGAAAAGTTTGAAGCATTTTGCAGAAACTTAGGCTTATTGCCTAACAATGGCTGATCTCTCACTCATTCTATGTGTTCACATCATTCGCTTCATGGGGATTCATTACAGTTATGTGTACCTTGAGCAGCTTTGATGTGAATATTTTCCCTATACATGGGAACTTTTTACTTGCCAAGGATTGAAACTCAGGCTATCCATAGACCTCCTCATCTAACAAATAAGAAAGTGAATATCTGACTAGATTATGCATGTAGATCAAGTACTCACAATAGTGTGTTGACAGAGAAAAACATGGAATCCATCCCAAACATCATGAAGAATCAACCATAAATGTGTCTCCATGGGAGTGGCAATAGGTTTGCAATATTAAAGGACAAAATATTGCAATAATATGTCAATGTATTTTCTTTGACACAATGTTATTCCCTCATCAACATGCAAAAAATAAACACCCAAATAATGATGCAAAACACCCAAATATGACATCTCAAAGGAGGCATGCAAATCAGCCTTAATTCAACAATATGATTTTGATTAAGGCTTGTAAGTAGAATGCCATCAATATATACACAATTATTCATGTGTGATTGTTTGAGTGGTTGCTTCCTTCACCTCTTAGGTTGGGGCCAAGAGATCAACCGTACAGGATATAGTGGAACACCCTCTATGCATATTTGCTGAGATTGATTTAAACTAGCCCATATGAGATGATTTTTGAACTTTTAAGTAGTTGAAACCAAAATTTTGGGTCTTTAGGCAGTTCAAGCCAGCTATGTCATCTAGGCTTAGGGTCATCCCTTCCCAATTGCTACGTTACGGGCCTTTGAGCTCAATATCCTAGCAGTAATTAGTTGTGTAATCCAATCCCTACTTTGTGGGATTCTAGATTCTCATGGGTGTTATGCTTGCTTTTTATTGTACTTTCAATTAATTAAAGCTACATTGGAACATTAGATCTCAATGATTGAAGTTCCTTAAGAAAAAGCGTATACAACAACGAATATAAGTACATCATCTACATACTTAACAAATAAGTTGATCTCTTTTTCACTTTTCTCAAATCCATGTGCTAGCAAGTAGGCGTGATTATTTTCAAGTCGTGCTTGCTTCCATCCATGTTGGATGTGTGTAGAAGTGTGAGACACACACAAGAAGCACACACAAGGAGCACAAATGCAGTAAGACACACAGAGAAGACAGATGGTTAGAACAAAACTCTCTATTACGGATTAACAAAACTGAAGTAAGAGCTTAAAAATATACCTAAGTACAAAGTACCACCACATCTGAGTATATCATGTATATATTTACATGCTTTCTTCGACTCAAATTGGGTTGGTTGTTATGATAGTCATGTGCACACTAGTGGTTTTTCCTTCATGCTTGGTAGCTTATGCATATCTTGGATGAGCAAGAAGCAACCCATTGTGGCCACTTGTAGTTGTGAGGATGAGCATCAGGTAGCTTATACAACTATTTATGAGTGTGTGTGATTGACACCTTTTGGCTAATTTGGGTATTGGTCAATATTTTGCCACCACCATCTTTATTGATAGTTAGAGTGCACTGGGAGTTGCAAGGAGCCCTGTCTTCCATGATCACACAAATCACATCAAAATGCACTATCATTATGTGAGGGAGAGACCCTATACTAGAGAAATCAATATGTCGTATGTGCCCATGCAGGATAATGTTACATAAATTTTCACAAATGCTCTTCGTAAGGAGAAGCTCAAAGCTTCTCACAAAAATTTGAGATTACTTAGTTTTACAGATTGATTTGTTAGGGAGAGACTCTATACTATTAGTTTGGCTTATGTACCCACAAAAACACACGATAATGTTGCAGACCTTTTCACAAAGTCTCTGCTTAGGGAGAAGTTCAAAAAATTTTCCTTGTTCTGAAACTTTTCTTTCCATTTGCAAAGAAAAACATATATTTACTAAAATAGGTCCACTAGGTACATAAGCCGATGATAAAGAAGAGGCCTTGAATAGATTTTCCAATTATTGGATCAAGCAATTGGGAATGAAGAACCCACTTATGAACTTTCCAATGCGAGAGATCTTAGGATGCTAACCTCTTTTTCTGATGTTTTTTCCAACTTCTCATCTCTAAAAAGAACTCCAATTCTAACCTTTGCGTTTTCTTCTTTGGGTTATCAAAGACTTTGCGTTTTTCCGATTTGGTCTTCTTACTGGAGGTGAAGATCTATCTTTTGTCGTTTGTACAATAAGTCAAATCGAAGTGAGAATCTATTCCATTGATTTTTTTTAATTCTTGATTTTTGATATAATTTGCATTATTGTAATGGAGCGATTTACTTTTCCTTTGCGAGACTTCAAATCGAAGGCTTTTCATATTTGCAAGGCTAATAAAATCGAACGCTTTTCATCTTCGCAAATACTCGATCTTTTCTCGATGACGGGGCGCGCGGCACCTCAAAAAGCAAACGCAGCCCTTCCAAACGCAGGTTAATCGGTGTATGTAATATTTATAGCCGTCTTGTCTTATGAGCTTCTCTGCCTGGCGTTGTAACAGAAACGAAGAAGAAGGGTCAAGCAGCATGGATCTGCCTACCGACATTCTGGAATCCGTTTTCTTGCGTCTTTCCATGTTTGAAGTTGCCCGAAGTCGTACAATTTGCAAGTCATGGAATGCCGTGCTTTGCAGTCGACAGTTTTTGATTGCACATGCAGAGTCAAACAACGACGATTGTGTTGCACTCTTCAGCCAGGAAGGAAGGAAGCTTGTTCTGTACAATGACGCATCGCCTTCATGGCATTCCCTTTCTCTCGATTTCTTGCCCGTGGAATTTACCGACGTCATCACAGCAGCTGGTGGTCTTGTGTGTATCGCAGGACAATATCATGGAGCGTACAATATCTGTGTCGCTAATCCCGTGACTAGAAGCTACAAGATCTTCCCTCACATAGATAAAACGCCATATTTGCCTGCAGGAGCAATGGTGGTAAGCAAGAACAAAGTCGACGGAGAGTGCTCGTATAAAATAGCAATTCTTTTGGTGGATGCAGTAGCTCTGTTCTCTTCTTTGACTTTCGCTTGGGTGAAATTCGAAACAGCGCTTCCTTGTGTGCCTCAGAACCCTACATTTTGCAATGGTTCCTTGTATGGTCTGCACAACACGCTCTCACCATGGAAATGGAATTGGAGGCTTGTATATACAAAGCTGGATGATGCCTGCTGCAGCAAAGAGGCTTGGTCGGAACTTTATCGTCCGCAGTGGGGTGAAATTCTGGACATTCTACATCAGCCATGCCTCCTCGAGTCAAGTGATGGCTGTCTTCTGCTGATAGGTGGTCTCGGGTATTCCTCTGCAACCGACTCATGCATAACGTTGATCATCTTGAAGCTTGATCTCACGACCTTGGAATGGAGTGAAGCTGCTAGGATGCCCCATGAGTTTTACGTGCACTTCGCGTGCAACGAAGACTTCAACATTTTCGGTCACAATGGCAACGTGTATTTCTCGAGTGAAGCCACTCCTAGGCTTCTGGTCTGCAAATTATCAGTTGGGCAAACAACTGATGCTGAGCTGTGGAAGTGGGTGGAAGACTGCCCCTCGGGGAGAAACTACAAAACAACTCTGCTCAAAAGAGGTTTCCCATTCAAATTGGTCTTGAACTCCAGTTTTTAGCCACAGCTCCATTAACGCATAGCCAATACTTGTCGCCAAACGAGCATATTATAGTGCAATGTAGTTTCTTCACTTCATCTGAGCCTTCTCCTACAAAGAATACTATCACATGTGCTAACCACTCCACTTGTCCTATTATAGGAGTTGTAGAGATTATTCTTACTGCTACAAACGGAAGCATATTCATGTATTGAGATGTTTTTATGTACCAAGGATAAAAACGAATCTATTGTTAATGCCAATATTAGCCAAAATTGGATAAGGAGTGCAACTTATTGATGATAAATGTACTATTCATGATCTCCATGTTGTTCAAAAAATCATTGCATCTAGATCAATGACATGCAATGGGTTGTGTTGGGAGTGATGGTTGGATGCACTCAGAAGATTGAGTTGGTACTGCTAATCCTGCTTTGTACCAACCCTCTTTGATCTTTTCCTTTGTTTCTACTTCTTGATGATGCGATGAGGATTGAGCCTTGCGGAAAATATAAGACAGTGCTCTAACTTTTCTAAAAATTCACCGAAATTTCACTGGACCGAAATTTCACCAGACTGCCACTGTACTGTCACCGTAATTGTACCAGAATTGTACCGGAATGAACTATAATTTTGTTTATCATTACTTCAAGTGAACATACATGAAGTAAGGAAGTGACACATGAACTCTCTTAACTAACAGAACATTTTCTGAAGATTAAGAAAAAAACTTCTCTAGTTCAGACAGTCTCTTTTCGGTCAGACTTTGTGCAGTGTATAGATATCTTTTCCACCGGAAAGATTGATCAACTAAAAATAGAGATGTCTAGCTATAGAGTGAGCTATCTCTCATACAAAGCTTCGCATTACTCTGAGAGATCTATTTTGTTCTTCTACCGGAAAAATACTCGTTTACCGTAAGAACTGCAACAGTGAGCACTTTGACTGTAATTTCTTGATTTCTTGAAATTGACTGAATCAAGTTGCTTCAAACTTTGTATGTTTGTGGTATGCTTTGAGCTGAATCTATCAAGCTTTGAATCACTTGATTTGATTCAGTAGATCCTGAGATATACTTCTTCAGGGTTAACAGACTTGAAGATGATGACTCAGAAAATCACAGAGTAAATGAATGTAAGTATTTGTATTAGATCATGTAAATATACATTCCCACTGGCATGATAAACATAGCTCAATGGTACTCAGAGGTGTAGGCTATAAAGTAGACCTCACAACCTCAGTGATTGATACAGTGATGCTTCGGGGTTATTGGAGCGCCTCGGGATGATTGAAGAACACACCGCGACATTTTTTCTTGTAGCTTTTATAGGAATTGAGTGATGACTTGAATTAGAATTCAAATCAATCTCCTAAAATCTTTCCCCTAAAAAAGAATTGATTGAGATATTCTCTCGATCAATCAACCGCCTTTTCACGACTTCCAATTAATTCGGCGTGATTGCATAATGATGCGCCAGGTCATTTATATTTTTACAATAGATAAACTGGTAAGAAATAATAGGCATAAGTTCCTATGGTCTTTGCGTCATGTATAGTCTTCAACGTAGATATCCAGGCCAAATGTGAAGGCTTGTGTTGCACCAACAGGTTGTACAAGCTTACAAGTTATGCAATCTGTGAATGATTTAGCATATGCAGTTCAATATTCTCGGGCTATTTTAGATGAAAACTTTTGGCATGCATATTTTAGTGAATTTTCCTAGTTTGCTTTGGCGTCCTCTTTATTAAGACTTCAGGCACCTTCTAAGAATGCTTGTGAGGATTTTACTTAGGTAAAATTCAACATTATTCCTTCCCCAAACATGGTTCATTTAGTGTTGCACATAGGTCATAGCCTCTTTATAATGATGTCTATGGTACTATGAAGATAGCTTCATTTGGGAATAACCTATACTTTGTGATTTTTATTGATAACATTTTCAGAGACCCAATACCATAAAACAAATTAAGTAAATTTTACTTTATTATCCATGGAAAAATGCTTTGGAAACACTAATAAAGAGTTATTATGTTGATGGCACAAATAACTTCTTACCAAATGTTAATCTATGGGGATATATGATTTCTTATAAGGTCTTAGTTGAATTTTGCTCCTCTTCAACTTGTCTATGGTCTTGAAGATCTTGATCCTTGAGAACTTATAATTCCTAGGTTTTTGTGTTTTGGTTGATGGCATTCTAGTACTTGAAGACTCTTTGGATAAACAGATCAATCAATTCCGTTGATTAGAATAATGGGTGTGTTTTTGAGTTTCAATCTTTTAACCATAATTGGAACTTCTGAGAAACACGTTTTTTGGCATGATAGGAAACATACAACTCTTAATTTTGTGTTGAAGATTCTTTATTGTTTTGTTCTCAAATTTAAATGTGCAAAAGAAGGTGGAAGCATTTAAACTTTTCATGAATTGTCTCTATGGCTTTTGTTTAGGGATTTGGATTGCTAATTTTGTTCTTGCATTATAAATTCATTATTGTTGCTTTTTTCATTATAAATTCCTCCTCTTCTCATGAATATTGTTGTTGTTGCTTGTATGTTCTCAAGACAATTAGGGCACATGGACAATTAACTCAAGAGAGATAGAACACTGTGAGGCTTATCTTATTAGTCTTACCAACCCACTAACACCTCCTCTATTAATTGCTCCTCTACAATAACAATGAGATCTCAAACTATTTTATGAAGGATATTGGATCTCTCCTTTTGCATATGAAGATGAAGGCACACATAGTTACGTTGAGATTTCTTGGCTGAGAAATTCAAGACACTAAGAGATTAATAGATGCCAAACCACCCCACCACACAAATATAAATAGATGATGCTTTCTTGATGAGTAACTCCATACATTGAACTTTTCCCACCAACATTTTGGCAAGACTACCTTGACCATGACCAGGCACCATGGAGATCATTTGTGAAGAGATATTTTCTGTTCTTAAAGTTATTCAACAACAAGTCCAATAGATACGAGAAAAAAAACAAAGGATTCAATAACAGAGTATTCAAGATGTAATCACAAAACTTCAAAGGCAAATTCAAGAGTTGAAGATCATTGTAAATCAATCTTCTTCAAGTACTCCCATGACAAATAACATGAAGAAAAGTCCAAAAGTGATCATCCCTAAGAAATTTGATGGTGGTGCTTGCTTTAAACCATATAATGCCTTCATCAACATGCACTCTTTGTTTTCATGCCCTTTTTGCACAAAGCCACAGGGATGATAAACATAGACTTCTTCATGCAAGTCACCATTCAAAAATGTAGTTTTAATGTCTAACTTATGTACATTCCAACCATGGTGAGCTGCAAGTGCATAGATGCTACAAACAGTAGTCATTCGACACGTAGGAGCAAAGGTCTCATCAAAATCAATGCCTCTTTCCTGATACTAACCCTTTGTACCAAACCTAGCTTTATACCTATCAACTATTCCATCAAGCTTATTCTTCGGCTTGTATACCCACTTAGTGCCAATGGCCTTCTTGCCTTGAGGCAAGTCACATAAAGGCCAAGTACCATTCTTCATTATAGCATCATATTGAGATTGCATAGTATCCATCCAATTTTGTGCTTCATCAAATGAAACATGCTCACTCTCATCAGAGAGACTAGAGGCAGCCATAGCATAGAAATTTGATGCAAAAGAAGCACTATGAGAACCTGAATGAGTACGATATTATAGAGGTGCATCTAGTTCGTTGTCAAACAAAGTTTGTACCAGCCGTTTTGGCATAGTGCTTGCCTCCTGAATATGAACTCTCTCATCAATAAGTACATCATATAAATCTGCATTAGAAATGAAATGATCTACATCATTACATGAAACCTATAAAGGTTAAGAAGTTGCCTCATTAGGACCAACACTAGACTGTCCACCTATAAAAAGAGGCACTAAAGTATCATACATATCTTTGGAGCTAACAGTTATCTCCTTCGTACATGAAAGTAACGGTTGAATAACATCTTCCACAAAAAGCTTTGCCACCACAATCCCTTTGATTGCAAAATGGAAACCAAATATTATGCATTTGAAGAGGTTATGTCTCCTCCTTTTCAAGGAAAGCAATCTAGAGTGAATAAGAATGGTTTGATTGAGGGAAAGCAAGCACTTTCTATCTCACAAATAGGGATAATCAAGTATGGCTCAACTTTGGGATAATAATTTCAAATATCTCATTCTCCTACCTTCGCTTTGAGGCTTATCTTATTAGTCTTACCAACCCACTAACACCTCCTCTATTAATTTCTCCTCTACAATATCAATGAGATCTCAAACTATTTTCTGAAGGATATTGGATCTCTCCTTTTGCATATGAAGATGAAGGCACACATGTAGTTATGTTGAGATTTCTTGGCTGAGAAATGCAAGACACTAAGAGATTAATAGGTGCCAAACCACCCCACCACACAAATATAAATAGATAATGCTTTCTTGATGAGGAACTCCATACATTGAACTTTTCCCACCAACATTTTGGCAAGACTACCTTCACCAAGACGAGACACCATGGAGATTATTTGTGAAGATATATTTTTTGTTCTTAAAGTTATTCAACAACAAGTCCAATAGATACGAGAAAAATAACAAAGGATTCAATAACAGAGTATTCAAGATGTAATCAAAAACTTCATAGGCAAATTCAAGAGTTGAAGATCATTGTAGATCAGTCTTATTCAAGTACCCCCATGACAACTAACATGAAGAAAAGTCCAAAAGTGATCATCCCTAAGAAATTTAATGGTGGTCCTTGCTTTAAACCATATAATGCCTTCTTCAACATGCACTCTTGGTTTTCATGCCCTTTCTGCACAAAGCCAAGGGGATGAAAAACTTACACTTCTTCATGCAAGTCACCATTCAAAAATGTAGTTTTAATGTCGAACTTATGTACATTCCAACCATGGTGAGCTGCAAGTGCACAGATGCTATGAAGAGTAGTCATTCGACATGTAGGAGCAAATGTCTTATCAAAATCAATGCCTCTTTCCTAATACTAAGCCTTTGTACCAAGCCTAGATTTATACCTATCAACTATTCCATCAAGCTTATGCTTTAGATTGTATACCCACTTAGTACCAATGGCCTTCTTGCTTTGAGGCAAGTCACATAAAGGCCAGGTACCATTCTTCATTATAGCATCATATTCAGATTGCATATTATCAATCCTATCAATATTGTATAATTTTTTTTTATTAAATCCTTAGTTATCCTAAAGAAAATATCTGGTGTTTTGGTTTGACTTTCAACCTTGTTTTTTATCCTAAAGAAAAGTCTTGGTTCTTTAGTTTTGCTATTTATCCAAAAGAAAAATCTTGGTGTTTTGGTTTGGAACATGCCAAGTTTCATCTAACCAAATGGGTGTTATGTCCGATTATTCGTAAAGAGATATTTTTTGTTCTTAAAGATATTCAACAACAAGTCCAATAGATACAAGAAAAACAACAAGGGATTGAATAACAAAGTATTCAAGATGTAATCACAAAACTTCAAAGGCAAATTCAAGAGTTGTAGATCATTGTAAATCAATCTTCTTCAAGTACCCCCAATGGCCTTCTTCCCTTGAGGCAAGTCACATAAAGGCCAAGTACCATTCTTCATAAGAGCATCATATTCAGATTGCATAGTATCCATCCAATTTTTAGAATTTTGTGCTTCATCAAATGAAACATGCTCACTCTCATCAGAGAGACTAGAGGAAACCATAGCATAGGGATTTGATTCAAAAGAAGCACTATGAGAGCCTGAATGAGTACGATATGATAGAGGTGCATCTAGTTTGTTGTTACACAAAGTTTGTACCATCCATTTTGGCATAGTTTTTGCCTCTTGAATATCAACTCTCTCATCAATAAGTACATCATATAAATGTGCACCAGAAATGGAATGATCTACATCATTACATGAAACTTGTAAATCAATCTTCTTCAAGTACCCCCAGGAAAACTAACATAAAGAAAAGTCCAGTTTTTGCAAACTTATCCACCCTTTGTAAACCTTGGGACCAAGGCACAAACTAACTTTCAAAATGTTATACGTTTCTAGAGTATCTTAGGGTCAACACACTATAAGAAAGGAATTATGCAAAGCAAAACAAAAGCACTAGCAAAGATGATGGTAGAAATATTGGAGTTTGAAAAACACATTACTAGAAACAAGAACAATGATGATGGAGTTGTCTACCATATTCTCTCAAAGTAGAGCTTAAATGGTGATCTCGACAACTCTATATGGATGATTAAAAATGTAGAGGTATCTTGCTTTATTCAACTCAATGTCTAGGCTAGTGTGGAAGTCATATATTAATAGGCCAATGGAGAGGTGGGATCTTCCATTGATAGCTAGACGTGGCTGATTGTATGTGAACAATAACCACCTACATACTGGTCTAGTAACTATAAGAAAATGATCCATGGGGTCCAAAATCATGTAGAATGTCAAATCAAGAAATTCATTTCACTATAAAAAATATTAGACACAAAATTCCCTATCAAGCTTTGGGTCAAAACTAAGCTTGGATTCACAAAATTCCCTATCAGGTATGAAAAGATACATGCCTATCTAATTCCACATGGTTTTGAGAATAGTCCAACTGAGAGCACCTTATATGTTAAACATGCAAATGATGTGCTTCTGATCGTTCTTCTGATCGTTGTCATGTACGTTGATGACATGTTGCTCACTAGTCCTCATGAGAAGCATAGTGTTGATTTTAAGCCTGATCTGCATGCCTCATTTGAGATGTTAGATTTGGGGCATTTGCATCATTATTTGGGCATTCAGTTTATGCAATTTGATGGCAGAATAGCTTTGTGTGAAACAAAATGTATGGACACATTATTGTAGCATTTTGGCCTTGAAGACTGCAAACATATTGCCGCTCCTATGGAGACAAGTTTATGATTGAGTCTTCATGATGCTGGAGATGCATTTGATGTTGTTCTCTATCAGCAGGCTATTGGATGCTTGATTTACTTATGCATTACTCGACCAAATATTCATTTTGCTGTCTCACAGATGAGCAGGTTATGCATTCCCCACGTGTCAAGCATTGGTAGGTACTTAAACACATCTTATGCTATTTGAGTGGTACCCAACTATTTGGATTTTTTTATCCCAACGAGGGATCACTACTTCCAAATTTACATGCTTTTTTTTTACTCTGACTCGGCTGGTTGCTATGACACTTGTGTGTCCACTAGTGGCTTTTGCTTCATTCTTGGTAGCTCATGTATATCTTGGTTGAGCAAAAAGTAGCCTACTGTGGCCACTTCGAGTTGTGAGGTTGAGTATAGGTCAGTTTTCATAGCAATTGTTGAGTATGTGTGGCTCAGATGCCTTATGGCTGATTTGGGTGTTGGTCAATCTTCTGCCACCACCATCTTCAGTGACTGTTAGAGAGCATAGGCAATTGTGAGGAACCGTGTGTTGCATGCTCACACTAAGTACATTGAGGTGCACTATCATTATGTCAGGGAGATCTTCTCTGTTGGAGAGATCAATTTGGCATATGTGCCCTCATAGGTGAACATTGCAATCCTTTTCACAAAGGCTCTACCTAGGGAGAAGTTTGAAGCTTTTCGCAAAGCTTTGGGCTTACTACCTTTTGTGGATTGATTCCACATAGCTTGGCACTTCCTTATACATGAGTGCCAATCCTTGTTCATTGCATCACTCCCAGGGGAGATTTGTTGATATATTTAGGTAGTGATGTGTGTGAACACTCTAGGACTGCCAGGGCACTTTTTTCCCTCTTTAGGAGGTTTTTTTTTTCATGGCTTGTATATATGCTTGTAACGCTAATGGATCACTTATCTTTGTACATTCTAGTGGTAATACATTCAATATTGTGTGTTGTGATCCAAGATTCTTCTTCTTCCTTGTGCTATTTTCGTGCTTCTGTAGACCTCGAACTATATATGGGAAACATGGTTTTGAAGGCTATATATAGGAAAAATGCAATTATTCTCCTTCTTAAAAGATGGTTGATTTTTAGCTATTCATGAATTGCAGCTTGTTCATAGTGATTTCTTTGGTCCTATGCAAACATTTTCTTTTGGGAACTACCTTTACTTCATGAATTTTATTGAGAATTTCTCTAAGCATGCATGGGTGTACCCATTGAAACAAATTCTAAAGTGTTTATGTGCTTCAAACGATATCTAGTTCTTCTTATAAATATATCTACATGTAAATTAGGCACCCTCTGTTATCATCCAGGGAGGGAGATATGTATATCCTCATTTTAATGCATTCTTCACTAACTTTGCTATAAAATATTAGCATAAAATGTCCTATATACCTCCAAAAAATGGATTTGATGAAAGAAAGAATGTTTCTCTCATGGGGATGGTGAGGTGTATGGTTAAAAGGTAGGCTTTACCACATAGCTTCTAGCTTGATATTGTTATCTGTGCAACATATGTACTTAATAGGTGCCCCACCAAAGCACTTTGATCTATCCCTACATATGAGGCTTGCCATGGTTGCACGCCGTCTGTTGCTCATCTCTATGTCTTTGGTTTTCTAGCATACACACTAGTGTTAGAACAACAACACAAGAAATTGGATGATAAAGTAGTGAAATGTATTTCATTGGGAAGAGTTTTAATAGCAAAGGCTATCATATCTATCATCCACATAGTAAATGCATTTTGGTTATCCATGATGTTTTTTTATGGAAGATGCAATTTTTGCCATTAGTTTCATGTACCAAGGAGACTTTAGTTAGCTCTAGAGATGTGTATGAAACTTTGTTGCCTCTTTTTATAGGTGCATAGTCAAGTGCTTGTCCAAATGAGGCAATTTCTTAGTCTTTAAAAGAGAGATAAAGAGAGAGAGATATAGAAATATATACACACACATACACATACACACATGCATATATACAACACACACGCATACACATACATATGCATACATACATACACACATATACACACATGCATGCATACATACACACACATGTACGCACATGCATACATACACACACATGTGCACACATGTACACACATGCATACATACACACACATATACACACATGCATACATACACACACATATACACACACATACATACACACACATATACACACATGCATACATACACTCACATACACATATACACACATGCATAAATACACACACACATACATACACACACATGTACACACATGCATACATACACACACACATACATGTACACACATGCATACAGACACACACACATGCACACACATGCATACATACACACATATACACACATGCATGCATACATACACACACATGTACACACATGCATACATACACACACACATGCATACATACACACACACATGTACACACATGCACACATACACATACACATATACACACATGCATACATACACACACATATACACACACACATACATACACACACATATACACACATGCATACATACACACACACACATATACATACATACATATATACATACATACATACATACATACACACACATACATACACACACACACCCCTGTACACACATGGATACATACACACACACATGTACATACATGCATACATACACACACACATATACACACATGCATACATACATACACACATATACACACATCCAAATTAAATATATAAAAATAGGATTAGGGGTTTTTAGGTTGTTTACACATCCATACACATGCATACATACACACACACATATACACACATGCATATATACACACATATACTAATGTGTTAAATAAATTAATTAATTTATACAATTAAATATATAAAATAGGATTTTAAGGTTTTTTATCAAATTAAATATATATACACATACACATATACACATTTAAAAATATATATAAACACATACACATATATACACATGCATACACACATATACATGTTTTAGGTCTAGGTCTTTACAATTAGGCTTTTAGGGTTTTTACACATGCATAAGATATATACACACGTACCCATATAATACATATACATATATACATATATATATACATGCATACACACATATACATGTTTTAGGTCTAGGTCTTTATGATTAGGGTTTGAGGGTTTTTATGCATGCATAATTATCAAATTAAATATATATAATTAATATATAAAAATAGGATTTTAAGGTTTTTTATGAAATTAAATATATATAATTAATTATATGAAAAATAGAGTTTTAGATTAATATTAACATATATAAACATATATTTATAAAAATTAAGAAAAAAACATAATATATAATCAAATATATAAAAAAATAGGATTAGGGCTTTTAAGTTGTTTATATATGCATACACACATATACACGTATATAATACGTACATACATACACACACACACACACACACACACATATATATATATATATATATATATATATATATATATATATATATATATATATATATATATATATATATATATATATATATATATATATATATATATATATATATATATATATCTATATCTATATATATATATATATATGTGTGTGTGTGTGTGTGTATGTGTATATATATATTTATTTATTTATTTATTTTTATTTTTTTTATTTGTTTTATTTTTTTTGTATTTATATATATATAATAGCATTAGGATTTTAGGGTTTTTAGGCTTTTTACAATATATAGAAAATAGGTCTTTACGAGTTTTAATGTATATAAAAAATATGATTTTAGGATTTTAACATATTACAAACACACAAACTCACATATATACATAATTAAATATATAAAAAATAGGTCTAGGTCTTTAGAATTAGGGTTTTAGGTTTTTTTAGGTTTTTAGGTCTTTAGGTTTTAGTTTGAATAAGAAAAAGAAAATAAAAAAATAGAATATATAATTAAATCTATATATATTTCAAGTTTAAGTCTTTAGGATTATGGTTTTTAGGTTTAATAAAAAAATCAAATGTTCTAAAATGTCCATATTGTATCAGATGGCTAGTTTGCATCCAAAGGAGAGAATGGCATGTCTTTGCACTTAGTGCAAGTATCAAATTTATCGAAAATGACGGATTTGTAGTGCACATGTTAGAGAGTATGGATCCTTTGATAAAAGTCGACTACAAAACCTATGCTACCATTCGCATGGTCCCTCTAGTGAGTAGGTGGACCCAAAAGACATTGCACCAGTAACCTCTTGTGGACAAAAGAGAACAGAAAAGGTGTTAGAAGTACAAGTTACTAATAGCATTACACAAAATAAACACACGGAAGAAATGCTCAAAGCACTTTATGAGATGGGTGAAGATCATGATGGTGGAGAAGATGTCATGAGTTTCATGCACACAACATAATTTCCACAATTAGAAGCTGATGAAGAATACAAAAACATAAAGTCTAGCTCGTTTACCATTATAGAATGGAGCAAAGATGTCTATACTACCTGCATCACTATGCTCAATCTGCAATCCATTTATGGATGGTCAGATAGTAGTGTCTCTGAATTGTTTAGGTAAGTGGATTTGAAATAAACTTTCAATGTTGTATCAAAATAACTTTATTTACTAGTATCATTCTAATTGCTTATTGCAGGCTTCTTAAAGATCAATTTTTACGAGAGGGCAATGACATGCCTCCAACACGTGGAGATGAAAAAAGACTTTTACAATCCATTGGAATGGACTACTCTTAGATTCATGCTTGTCTGAATGATTGCATCCTCTTTTGGAACGAGTATGAACATCTCCACATATGTCCAAAGTGTGGAGCAAATAGATTTAGAGAAGACCTTGTGGACGACGCAATCCTGCAAAAGTTCTTCACCATTTTCCTATCATTCCACGAATTAAGAGCATGTTTAGATGCAAATCCATAGCTGACTTAATGTCATGGCATGCAAAGAGCAGGTCTACGGATGGTGTAATGCGAGTGCTTGCTAATTGTGATGCTTGGAAACACATAGATAGTAAGTGGCCAGAGTTTGCTAGTGAGCCACGAAACATACGTCTAGGCCTAGCTATGGATGGAGTGAATCCATTTGGTTTGCACAGCTCTTAATGGAGCACATGGGCTGTATGTTTGGTCAATTATAACATCCCACCATGGATAGCCACAAAGAAGGGTCACTTATTAATAGCTCTTATTGTGTGAGGTAAGTATAAGGTAAAAAACATGGATGTATACCTTGCATCACTTGTGGAAGAGCTACGCATTTTCAGGGATGGGATTACTGTGTGTGACATGTCTCAACCTATAAGAAGACGAGACGTGCGAGTGCAAGGCATACTTATGTGGATGATGCATGATTGGCCTAGTTATGGTGAATGTTCAGGTTTGTCGATTTTGGTTTACCATGCTTGTCCCTTATGCAGACCACGACTTGAAGCACGCTATTCCAAAGCACTATGTAAAACTGTCTATGAAGGACATCATAGATATTTGCCTGATGGACATGTTTTACGTGAAGGGAAAATTGATCGATAAGCACAATGCAAAATGAAAGCTAGCGATTGGAAACAACTATGGGATTATGAAACACGAGTCCTTAGAATGAAATGGTTGTCTGTCTTTCATGAACTCATTTATTGGAGTGAGTTATTGATCAATCATTTGGTAGACCCGATGCATATTTTTAAGAATATGGGAGAGATTCTCTGGAAGACTTTGATCAAGAAGAAAGAAAGCAAAGCACAAAGGGAGGACTTAGAAGAGCGAGGTCATATTCAAGAGTTGTGGGCAATTACTAAGCCCAATAGAACAATATCGTTACCAAGAGCTCCTTGGGTGCTTCGTAGGATGGAAGAGCAACAAGTGAAGAAGATAACTTCAGAGTTTCGGACACCTACTGGATGCATGAGGTGTCTAAATACTGCTTTCACATGAAACAATGATCTTGGAGGGCTCAAGTCTCATGATTAGCACAAGTTTTTACAGTTTATGCTCCCTATAGCTTTAAAAGATTGTCTTTTAGAGGATGTGCAAACAACCATTTATAAAATTAGTTCCTTGCTACAGTGGATCTCTTCTAAAGAGATAAATAAAGATAGCATAGAGAGTGCAAAAATCAATGCTATCGAGGCTATTTGTATGGTAGAGGAATACTTTCCCTCAAGTATTCTCAATATTCAGCTTCATTTACTGGTTCATGTGGTAGATGAAGTTGCAATAGCAAGAACTGTCCATAGTCGATGGATTTTCTTCTTAGAGTGCTTTATGAATAAAGTAAAAGGATTTTGACAAAGAGCATGTCTAGAGGGTAGCATGGCAGAGGGATGGCTCGTAGTAGAGTCTCTTGTATTCATAACTGAGTTTCTACGTATGTTGGATCCAGAAATGCCTCTCTTATGGAGCGATGATGAAGATGTTCATCTCGTAGGTGATGAACTGCAAGGTAAAGGGATGCAAAGAAAAATGGATGTAGCTTTCATAGGAAGGCAATTAAGTTTTGCATCGTTAACTCTGAGCCTATGCAGAAGTGGTTGGAAAAGTATGAGCTTGGCAAGGAGACAAACGCAAAGGAAAGAGCTCAATTTTGAAGGAATCATTCCACTTGATTTTTGCCTATTCCAGAATTTTTTTGACCTCTTCCATGCTTTCCAACGAGTAGATGGCTAGATACAACGGTTTCACAAGCAAAGGAAGTGGGTGAAGATATCTCTGAAGAAGAAGAAGAACTCGCAAAGGGATGTGATTGGGAGTATTCTAAATACAGTGCACTATAGTCTCATGGATGACACTTTTGGATCACATGAATCAATAAAAATAGATCTACTTTTGATAGTGGGGTGATGGTGAACTTTTTGCAAAAATCTAGAGTGAGTGCAAGAGATGATAATGCTCAAGAAAGCAAGCTAGATTATTTTGGAGTGATTCAAGATATCTTGAAGCTATCCTTTAGGAAGTTTGATTACTTTGTTTTTGATGTGAAATGGTTCAAAGTAGTCACCTCTAGAAGAAACACAATAGTGAGGTGGGATAAAAGTGTTTTGCTTTAAGTCAACTCCACAAAATTATTGATGGATGAAAGAGATACATTTGTACTTCCTGAACACTGTGAGCAAGTTGTTTTTATACCAGATTCGAAAGAACCAGAGTTGCTATTTATTTTACAAGTCTTCCCACGTAGTAGACATATTTGTGAGATCATAGGTGTAGAAGAAAGTCCATCTATAGTGGACTCTAAGATTCATTCGATAGTCGAAGAGGAAGAGATCATTGTCCGAGAAGAAGAGGTCCTTGAAGAAGACGAGATACATGATGAAGCAACACATGATGATCAAGAAGAAGCTAGCATAACAAGAGATTTAGAAGTCACCAATATAGAGATAGATATTCTCTGTGCATCGGATCTCCAAGAGGATGCCAGAATAGAGGAGTGTTGAATCAAACACTTGTACATACTAATTTTTATTTTTTTTTTCTATGTTTTAGTGTCACTCCTTCCGGTGTCACTCCTACAGGCGGTGCTACTCCCGTCGGAGGTATGTCTCCTAGCTTTATGACTCCACCACAACCATCCTCTTAGCCATCCCCTAGTGGCTCTAGTAGTAGACGTGTGTGTTTGACACCTCAGCGCGATACATGTGTTAGCCTATCTCGTAGGTCGAGGTCATGCTCTTGAGTAGGAGGTTCTAGGACTGGATCTACAGGTAGCTCTGGAGGAGGCGGCTGTTGTGGAGGTAGTGCGATGGATGTTGTGTCACCCACTTCTACTCCTAGAGTGAGTACCTCAGATGTAGGTACGCCATGTGGTACACCATATGGAACATCACTTACACCTTGGGGTGATCATGATCATGACGAGGCGGATATGGCACTATGCATCACGAATTTGTAAGTACCACTTGGTTTATTGAATTTGTTTGTGTTAAGCCTGTCACATATGTTCATCTAACATTTTGTATATTTTGGTTTTTTACTTGTTGTTTGTATATCTCATGTGAATTTATCTCATTTCATGAATGTTCTTTCTTACAGGACTACTGATATGGATGTTTTGACCATCTGTGCATGTGTATGAAAGCAGTGTGCCACAATTTTGTATTTGGCTCATATATGGAAGTGGTGCATCAAAATTTTGTATTTGATTCTTCTACGGTAGTGCTTTGCCACATTTTGTATTTGCCTCATCTATGATAGTGGTTTGCCACACTCTTGTACATGCTTCATTTATGAAATATATAAGTTTTTTTGTACATGGTTCAAGATTCATGGTTCATTCTGATCATCTCTTTTGTGTTCGATAGTATTTCACTTTATGAAATCATATTTTAGTTACCATAAGAGTACACATCACATGTACTCAGCTTTTTTTGGGCAGAGTGTATTATCTTTTGCCAAACAACATCATGGTAATGTTGTTGTAGCAAAAGACAACACACCCTACCTAAAAAATATTTTGCATATATGGTCGTCGGTATGAGTGATGGTACTCCCAGGACAGTCATAGGTATGCGTGATGGTACACCCAACAATTGTCGGTATAGGCATCGGTATTTTCGATGCTTATAGCGATGCTCATACCGATACCTATATCGGCACCTATACCATCATTTTGGTTCATACGCTTATATCGACACTTACACTGGCATCAGGATTATAAAACGACATCAACTAAAATTATCACTTACTGCACATGCCAAATCATTTACAGATCTTTCATAGTCTATGAGCTTTTACAACCCATGACATAAAATACCAGAAGTAATAATTTTACAACCCATGACATAAAATACCAAAAGCAATAATTACATCGCCATTTGATAGATCATGAACTGTACACCTGTCATCAACAAATTTCACAACCAAGCCAATCTTAGCTAATGCAGAAACTGATAACAGGTTCTTCTTGATCCCTGGCATAAATAAAGCATCTGATAAAGTGAAAGAACTACCATCAACAATAGTCAAAATAATCTTACCAACTCCCATTACAGGACAAGAGGAGTTGTTGGTGCATGTAACAATATCCCTATAGAGGCAGGCTCGAGTGAAGAGAAGAAACTACGTTGTGATGTAATATGGTTGGTCGCCCCACTGTCAAAGGCTCGAGTGAAGAGAAGAAACTACGTTGTGATGTAATATGGTTGGTCGCCCCACTGTCAAAATACCAAACATTTGAGTCTACTGCAGGCATGCACTGCTCATGAGAAGATGGGTCAAAACTGCAGACATTAGTAAACACCCATTCTTCTTCCTGCACAAGATTACTAGAATCTATTTTTGGTGTAGAGGCCTCTGCAACAACCATTCCAGCCTCTTTCTTCTTTGCCTCTTTAGCAGCCAGTTTTGGACAGTTCTTTATGATATGATCATTCCCTTTACAGTACTTCCAAAACAATTTCTGCTATTCTAATTACTTCTCATCTTTATCTTCCTTCTTTGAATGTGCAGAATTAGCAGATTTCTGCTTACTAGTTGCAGAGCTCCATTTTCCTTTGCCCTTTTGCTAGCCAGGAAAGCTTGATCTGCAACTCGCATAATGGACCTATTCTGCCTGGACTGATCTTCCTACAATAGAACAGAGAGAAACTCCTCAAATGATAAGGCATTTGGATTTCCTTTCATCATGAACTGAAGAGTAGAAGCAAAACTCTGATATGAATTAGGAAGACCATTCAGAACGGTCTGCACAAGTGAGCTATCTGGTATAACCTCATCAGCAGAAATCAATTGTTCCTTCAAGTCTTTGATCTTTATTAGAAAACTGTCCATAAAATCACCTTCATTTATGTGCTCACTCTGCAATTGTTTTTGGAGGTAAGCAACATGAGCCTCATTCCTAGCTTGGTACAATGTGGTAAGTGTATCTCAATCATCCTTAGCTATTCTGCAAGAGCGAATGTGAGGAATGATGGCATGTTTGACAGACAAAGCTATCAATGCATGTGCGTGGGCATCTCTTCCATCCTAATGAATCTGCTCTGTAGTAGGTGCAACAGGAAGAGGAATATGCAGAATATCATCATCTTTGACACGTTCTGCATCAACTTCAGTACCTGCAGTTGTAACAGTTGCAGGTGTGATAGGACGGTTTTTGACACCCTGCACAATGTTCCATAGTCCTTTTCCAACCAACACATGTCGCATCATATAATCCCATAATGGGTAGTTGGTACGATCCAACTTATCCTCAACAACCAACATACGGAATACATCATTGCTTTCAGCCATGTTCGATGACTAAAATACCTTGATGCACAAAATTGACTGTATCAACTCCCTAGACAAATTTCACTAGACCTGTAGCACACTTTGAGATGCTTATACTGGCGAACAGAAACTGGTATATAACTTTGGCACAAAAAGATGAAATAGGCTACACAAGCACTGTAATAATGCATTCGGAGGCCGAAAGGAGCTCAGATCACGATTTCGACACCATAGATCGAAGTGGTTTTGATCTTGAAAACACGTTGAGTATGCTCACGAAGATTCGTGCGATTGTGAGACTACAAATGGAGGAGTGTCGATGGCACTCTAGATGAAGCGACAACTTGCTCTGATACCAATTGTTGGAGTTAGACGTCTACGGAAGCACGCGAACAACACAAGGAAGAAGAAGAAGCTTGGAGCACAACACACAATACTGAATGTATTACTAGAGAATGTACAAAGATCAATAGCCCATTAGGGCAATAGGCGTATATACAAGCGGGGGGGAAAAACCTCCTAAAGAGGGAAAAAAGTGCCTCAGCGGTCCTAGTGTGTTCACACACATCACTACCTAAATATATCAACAGAAATTCCCTATTATTGAATGTGAATTTGATAGTATTGTTTCACTCTTCGGCTTACTTTTTCTTGCAATCCACTAAGACCCGAACCTTCATTTTGCAATAGAAATATCTTCCAATGAAATTCTTCTTTGGACTATCAAAAGAACCTTTACCCTTTGCATTTTCTAAAGACGTTGCATCATTTGAAACTTTCATATTCCAAATACAATGTGAAGGGTACTTGACACTAGATAAAATGGACTAGAAGTCGTTTCTATAAAGATTAAAGTCTATTAAAAATATATTTCTAAGATATGACTATATGGGATGGATATAATTTTTAGTTGACTACGACGACCCACACAATCAATGGAGATCATTTTTAGTTGACTACTAGCACCCACACAATCAATGGAGATAACTTTTTATTGACTAAAAGCACCCATGCAATCAATGGGGATCATTTTTAATTGACTACTACTAGCACCCACACAATCAATGGAGATCATTTTTAATATGACTACTAGCACCTACATTTCATAATGAAAACGAAAAACTCCGAATAATAATGAAAAGGAAAAAACTTGGAGTATGTGACACTCCAACCATTTGTAAGATGAAGCTCCCAATGCATTACCAAGGGGTTTTGTAATGATGGATAGATTTATTATCATAGTTTGGCAAGACAAAATCCACATGTTGGCAAGGGTACTAATATATGCATGCCAAAATTTTGCATCTAAAATAGCCTAAAAATATTAAAATGCATATGCTAAATCATTCACGGATTCCATAATTTGTTATCTTGTGCAACCCATTGCATATCATTCTAGATCCAATGATTTTCTTACCATCATGGAGATCATGAATAGTATATTTATCATCAATAAGTTGCACTACTAATGCAATTTCGGCTAATACTGGCACTAACAATAGATTCGTTTTTATCCTTGGTACATAAAACCATCTCAATACATGAATATGCTTCCATTTGTAGTAGTAACAATAATCTCTACAACTCCTATAATAGGACAAGTGGAGTTGTTAGCACATGTGATAGTATTCTTTGTAGGAGAAGGCTCGGATGAAGTGAAGAAACTACACTACACTATAATATGTTTGGTTGCATCACTATCAAAATACCAAACTTTTGATTCCATTGTAGAAAAACCATCTTCATGAGAAGTTGGATCATCATTGCAATGATTGGTAAATGCCCATTCTTCATTCTAAATAAGATTAGCATACACTACAACATATGAGGGGCATACCGACGCTGCCTATATTGATGATCACACTCTACGTCCATATAAACATTGGAAAAATGTAATTAAGCATATCGATGGTCACTTGACTATCGTTATGACCATTTAAAATGGATCGTTAGGATGTTTCATGACCATCGTTTGCACGTCAGTATAGGTGTCGGTATAACTATCAGTATGAGCATCGGCAAATTTATTGGAAATTACCAATGCTCATACCAATGGCTATACGGAGGCCGTGTTTTAAACATGCCGGGAACCCGAGAGCAAAACTCAAGATTTTGTGCATGTTTTACACTGATTACTGCTTGCTTCTATCGAACTTGCGTGCGCGAACCGAATTGTGACCTGCATTGTCTTGTGCACACACACACAGATCTCTCTCTCTCTACACACACACACTCTCTCACTCTCTACATCTTGCATCTTGGTAAGTGGTGCACGTAGTCTTACCCTTTGTCTTTCTCTATGCTTTATGTTTTATAATTTTTCTTCTCTTTGATTTTGTAGAAGTTTTTTGGCGTCGATTCTTTGGAATTTGATGATTCTTCTCTTCCAAAAGAGGGACATAACTATAAGTGATTGTTGTATTCTCTATTGATAGAAAGAGAGAGAGATAGAGAGAGAAAGAGAGATAGAGAAAGATAGAGAGAGATAAAGAGAGATGAAAGAGAGGAAGATAGAGAAAGAAATAAAGAGAGATGAAAGAGAGAAAGCTAGAGAGAGAGATAAAGAGAGATGAAAAAGACAAAGATAGAGAGAGAGAGATAAAGAGACAGAGATATAGAAATACATACACACACACATACACACATGCATATACACATGCACATATACACACATGCATACACATACATATGCATACATACATACACACATGCATGCATACATACACACACATGTACACACATGCATACATACACACACACACATGCATACATACACACACACGTACACACATGCATACATACACCCACACACATATACACACATGCATACATACACACACATATACACACACACACATATACGCACACATATACACACATGCATACATACACACACATATACATTTACACACATGCATACATACACACACATACATACACACACATGTACACACATGCATACATACACACACACCTACATACACACACATGTACACACATGCATGCATACACACACACATGTACACACATGCATACATACACACATAAACACACATGCATGCATACATACACACACATGCATACATACACACACATGTACACATGCATACATACACACACACATATACACACATGCATACATACACATACATATACATGCACACACATACATACACACACATATACACACATGCATACATACACACACATACACATATATGCACATGCATACATACACACACACATACACACACAAATGTACACACATGCATACATACACACACATGTACACACATGCATACATACACACACACATATACACACATGCATACATATACATATGCTTACATACATACACACATATACACACATGCAAATTAAATATATAAAAATAGGATTAGGGTTTTTAGGTTGTTTACACATCCATACACATGCATACATACACACACACATATACACACATGCATTTATACACACATGCATACATATACATACACATATACACACACATATACGATTTCAATATAGATAAATAAATATGAAAATAGCTAGTGCTTTAATTAAATATACATAATTAAATATATAAAATTAGGATTTTAAGGTTTTTTTCACATCAAATATATGAAAGATAGAATTAGGGTTTTTAGGCTATTTACAGATGCATGCACATATACTCATACACATATATATACACATATATATACACATGCATACACACATAGAAAAGTTTTAGGTCTAGGTCTTTACGATTAGGGTTTTAGGGTTTTTACACATGCATAACATATATACACACGTACACATATAATACATACATACATACATACACACACACACACACACACACACACACACACACATATATATATATATATATATATATATATATATATATATATATATATATATATATATATATATATATACATACATGCATACACACATATACATATTTTAGGTCTAGCTCTTTAGGATTAGGGTTTAGGGCTTTTAGATACATATAAATAAAAAAATTTATATGAGGAAACAATAAAGAAAAAAATCAGAATAAATAAATATATACATAAAATAGGATAATTGTATAGATAAATAAACATGAAAAGAGCTAGTGTTTTAAATAAATTAATTAAATATATATATTTAAATATTTAAAAATAGGAGTTTAAGGTTTTTTATTAAAATAAATATATATGCACATACACATACACATATACATACATACATACACACACACACACACACACACACACACACACACATATATATATATATATATACACATGCATACACACATATACATGTTTTAGGTTTAGTTCTTTATGATTAGGGTTTTAGGGTTTTTACACATGCATACCATAGATACACACATGCACATATAATACATATACATATATACATGTATATACACATGCATACACAAATATATATTTTTTAGGTCTAGCTCATTAGGATTAGGGTTTTATGGTTTTTACATACATATAATTCAATTAAATTTATATAAGGAAAACATAAAGAAAAAATTAAAAAAAAAATAGAATATATGAATAAATATATATTCAAAATAGGATAATTGTATCGATAAATAAATATGAAAAAAGGTAGTCTTTTAAATAAATTAATTAAACATATATAATTAAATATATAAAAATAGGATTTTAAGGTTTTTTTTTCAAATTACATATATATACACATACACATACACATACACATATACATATATACATACATACATACACACACACACACACACACACACATATATATATATATGTGTGTGTGTGTGTGTGTGTGTGTGTGTGTGTGTATCTGTATACACACACATATATATACACATGCATATCACATATACATGTTTTAGGTCTAGGTCTTTATGATTAGGGTTTTAGCGTTTCTTTACTTGCATAACATATATACACACATACACATATAATACATGTACATATATACATGTATATACATATGCATACACAAATATACATATTTTAGGTATAGGTCTTCAAGATTAGGGTTTTAGGATTTTACACATGCATACCATTAATACACACAAACACATATGATAGATATACATATATACATGTATATACACATGCATACACACATATACA
Source organism: Ceratopteris richardii (assembly GCA_020310875.1). Classification (NCBI taxonomy): domain Eukaryota; kingdom Viridiplantae; phylum Streptophyta; class Polypodiopsida; order Polypodiales; family Pteridaceae; genus Ceratopteris; species Ceratopteris richardii. The sequence continues at coordinate 91,853,690 of CM035423.1, forward strand.
TATCTTAGGTCTAGCTCTTTAGGATTAGGGTTTTTGGGTTTTTACATACATATAATTCAACTAAATTTATATAAGGAAACAATAAAGAAAAAATTAAGAAAAAATCCAAAATATATAAATAAATATATATAAAAAATAGGATAATTGTATAGATAAATAAATATGAAAAGAGATAGTATTTTAATTTAATAAATTAAATATATAAGATTAAATATATAAAAATAACATTTTAACGTTCTTTATCAAATTAAATATATATAATTAAATATATAAAAATTGGATGTTAAGGTTTTTTATCAAATTAAATATATATAATTAATATATAAAAATAGGATTTTAAGGTTTTTTTAATAAACTTAAATATAAATAATTAATTATATAAAGAATAGAGTTTCAAATTAATATTAACATATGTAAACATATATTTATAAAAAATAAGAAAAAAATATAATATACAATGAAATATATATAAAAAATAGGATTAGGGTTTTTCAGCTGTTTATACATGCATGCACACATACACACATAATATATATATATATATATATATATATATATATATATATATATATATATATATATATATATATATATATATATATATATATATATATATATATATATATATATATATATATATATATATATATATATATATATATAGCATTAGGTTTTTAGGATTTTTAGGTTTTTTATGATATATAGAAAATAGGTCTTTAGGATTTTTAATATATATAAAAAATATTATTTTAGGATTTTAACATATTACAATTACACACACACTCACACATATACATAATTAAATCTATAAAAAATAGGCCTAGGTCTTGAGGATTAGGGTTTTAGGTTTTTTAAGTCTTTAGGCCTTTAGGTTTTTATATGAATAATAAAAAGAAAAGAAAAAAAATAAACTATATAATTAAATCTATACATATTTCAGGTTTAAGTCTTTAGGATTATGGTTTTTAGGTATAATAAAAAAAATCAAATGTTCTACAATGTTTTGGTTGTATCACATGGCTAGTTTGGATCCGAAAGAGAGAATGCCATGTCCTTGCACTTAGTCTAAGTATCAAATTTATCGGAAATGACAGATTTGCACTGCACATGTTAAAGAGTATGGATCCTTTGATAAAAGTCGACTACAAAACCTACGTTCAGACTCAGAGGAGATACATTTAGGATCTACATCTTAAGCTTAAAATGGAGAACACTAAACTTGCAAGTACGCCTTTGGAGATGAACCACAAACATAGTGTTTATGAAAGCGAGAAAATTGAAGACATTGAAGAGTATCAAAGCTTGGTAGGTAGCTTGATATATGTTACTGATAGAAGGGGAGACATCTCATATAGTGTAGGAGTGCTAAGTCAATTCATCCACTCCCCAAGAAGACCATACATGGATGCAACTAAGCGAGTACTTAAGTACCTCAAAGCTACAATCAATTAAGGTATATTCAATCCTTACTCCTCATATTTGGATGTATTCGGATGTAGATTGGTAGGAGTTAAGGATGATAGAAGAAGTACCTCTGGTTACTTAGCATTTGCACGTTCAAAGCTAGTGTCATAAAGTTCCAAGAAGAAACCAAGAGTTGTTTTATCCTCAACTAGAGTATAGAGGTTTGACCATACAAAATCAAGAGGCAATATGGTTAAAAGCATTGTATATAGATTTAGGACTTGTGAGTTCCAAACCTCACATATTTTGAGATAATGTAAGCTCCATGCGTCTAGCAGCAAACCCTATTTTCCATGCAAGAACCAAACACATAGAGGTTCATTACCACTTCATCAGGGAGAAGCCCATGGCAAAGGATATCGATATTTCTTTTGTTCCAAGTGAGAAGCAAGTGTTGGATATGATGCGAAGGCACTTAATGGAATAAAGCTTTGCATATTTAAATCAATGGGAATTATTCAACCTATTAGAAAATGAAGACTCAAGCATACTTTAGCTTGAGGGGGATCTATTGTAACATCAATCTTACACTATGCTTGAGGTGGATTTGATCTACATCAAAAAGCTATCCTGTGGATTATGTCAAAAAAATATCCATTGAAGAGTTCTTTTATTTATGCTTATTTATTATGTTTTTTCTAAAGTTTATTTTATGGTAATTTACCAATGTGAGTTCTACACATATAAAACAGAAAAAGGGAGCTCAAATTTCATTCATTTGAGGTGGTTGAGCTTGACAATCAATGAATCAATCAATCACTTAAAAGTAGATCAAATTAGATCTTCATTTTTCCTACATTGTAGGAATATGAATTAACTCTCTTCAACAACTAATCGTGCCTTCATTGGAATTCATAATCCACTTTTAGAAGCCTTTGAGCACTTCAAGGGTCTATATAAAGACTTTAAATTACTTTCACGTTACAAGGACGCAATATACATACACTTTTGGCCATCATTGTCTTGCTCCATTTCTCTGCATCATCTTCTTCATAGTAAACTTGCAAAGGATGCCACTCTCTTTGTAGAGCTCTAAACTAGATGAATCAACATTCTTTGGAAAGGTATTATTATCTTGCCTATGCAAAAATTCTCAAAGCATTTTTGTGTAGTAAATTTGGCAAAATTTTAGTTTTTCTATCTCGGGGTCTATCTTTGCGCAACCTTGAAAAATACGAGGTAACACTATTGAGTGTCAACTTCATTCCATAAGCATATTTTGGTTATTACTTGTAATCTTTTGCATTCTTAAAACTCAACCCTATGTGTAGCACTCCTGCAAAAGCATTTTTTCCAATTGTAATCATGTTGGCTGCTATGAGCATTTGAAGATGTTTGTTCTATCCAAAGATAGCAAGTTTTTGAGCTAATCAATGTGCAAACCTATCTGCTTTATATCACTTTTTCTCTTTGATGCTCAAAAGTACATAGTAGATTTCATTACACTTATCACATGCCTATGAGGTCATTTTGAGTCTCCATAAGCGCAAGGGTTGGTCCTATGCTGGTTGGTTGGACCGAACTTTTTCATTTCGCAACTCACTTTTCTACCTCCTACAAGATTTTCCATGTTTTCTTAGTGGTATTAGAGCTAGATCAAGATGGGTGATGGCTTTCCCTCAAAGCTTGAAAAGCTTGATAGACACTATTTGGCTTGGCAAATCAGAATGGAGGCCTATTTGCAAGGTAGAAATCTTTATGGAATTTTAGCAGATGATGAAGCTACGCCTACTCCAAGATCTAAAGAAGGACCTACACAAGAGGAGGCTGATAAGCTCACACTTTGGTGTGAAAGGGATGCTCAAGCAAGGTCATAAATACTAAAATATACCTCCAATTTTATGTTACCACTTATTAAAGGATGCAAGACATCTCAAAGGACTTTCTTTTCTAATAGCACTTATTAGAGGATGCCCTAGAGACTTTCTTTTCTAATAGCACAAGGCAAGGAAAAACCATCTTTAGAATGAGTTCAACGAGATAAAGAAGACACCTAAACAAACCATCACAGAGTTTGTTACAAGGGTCAAGGAGGTTGTTGATCAATTGGCATCCATTGGAGAGCTGATTGAAGAAGATGCCATCATGAGGAAAATTCTCAATGGGATTAGAGCTGACAAGAAATGGCAGTCTTTCACCACAACTTATGATCTCATCACGGATGTGCAAACTCTAGACTTCAACATCTATTCTAGACAACTCTTCAATCAATAGGCCAAAAATAGCATAAAGGAAGGTAACTCCTATCTTGGTAATTGAACTAATGCTCTATATGCAGATATGAAGGACAAGAAGCTAAAAGGCAAGAAGATGAAAAGGAGACTTCCCAAGTCAACTTTGTAGCAAGAGCAAGTGGAAAGGAAGGAATAAAGCATACCAAAGCATGACAAAACCAAAGAATATTGAACCTTGTGCCATCTATGATAAGACCAACCACACCACTCAAAATCGTTGGTTCAATCGGAGGACCCAGAAAGGAAGTGGAAGAGGTGGATCTCGCAGCAATAGAGGTAGAGGTGGACACAAATTCAAAAATAACAATAGAGGTCATAAGAGAATGGACTACAATAATTATTATGAAGATCAATAACATGAACACTCATTGCTTTGATGAATCTAAGCCAAAAAGAAGGTTAAGAAGATGATCATTTGTTCTACATAGATTCAGGATCGTCAAATCATGTTGCAGATGACATTGCTCTTCTATCTGACTTGGAAAGTCCAAAGCATATACATGAAGTACAAACAGGGGATGATACTAAGCACAATCCGGAGAAGAATTACAATATCAAAGCTTCCAATGACAAGAAAAACATTCTAAGTAAGGTTCTCTATGTAACCACTATCACTAAAAACCTAATAATTGTGGGCCAAATAGTTGAAAAAGGCATGCAAGTTAGGTTCACCCAACATGGAGCTTTTGTGGAAGATCCATGTTAAGGCTTCAAGAAGATAGCAAGAGGTGAGAATCATGGTAGGCTCTTTACTTTTGAAGTAGGAGAAGGCAATAAACATAGCTCTATTCACTTTTGGGTCTCAAATCCTAAGTGAGCTTGAAGTGTGACATAAGAGACTTGCTCATGTGAATGAAAGAACCTTGAAGGATAGTTGTAAGTATCAAAGTGTTCCAGGCTTGTTAAGCATATCAAAGCAACACATGATCAACGGATGTGATGCATGTCATATTGGAAAGGCACAGAGAAAACCATTCAACCACAAAGGCTACATCCACAACAACTTATTGGACTTAGTACATACAAATGTATGGGGTCAAGTCAGCAACCTTCATTTGCAAGATCAAGATATTATGTATCATTTGTTGATGATCATAGTAGATGGACTATTCTATACTTTATGAAGTAATGATGAAGTTTTTGATTGCTTCAAAAACTATGTAGCACATGTGCAGAACCATACAGTTACAAAGCATCCAATCTACTTGGAAAAATACTCAATTTTAGAAGAACCCTCTTGTTGAGCCCATAAAGGTCACATTGGTCAAAGTCAACCACAATAAAAGTCAAAGGGTCAAAGTCAAAGCAGTCAAAGCCAACATGGTCAAGGTCAAAGTCAACATGGCTAAAGTCAAAGTTTTCAAACTTTGGGTGTCAAGGTGCATAGGTAGTGCACAATTAATTGTCACAAAGGGTGTAATTGCTGAAAGTTGGTTGTAGGTGGCAAAGGTATTTTTGTAATTTCTCTGTTGAGCCCATAAAAGTCATATTGGTCAAATTCAACTGTAGTCAAAGTCAACCACGATCAAAGTCAAAAGTTGAAAGTCAAACCAATCAAAGTTAACAAGGGCAAGGTCAAAGTCAACAGGGGCAAAGTCAAAGTGTTCGAGTGCAGGTGTCAAAGTGCACAGGTAGTGCACAATTAAGTGTCCCCAAAGGGTGAATTGGAGAAAGTGGTTGCAGGTGGCAGAGGTATTTCTCTAATTTCCCTAAGGTTCAAAGTGTTTTTAAAATGTTTTGGAAGGTTTAGGTGAACCCTCTCTGAGGTGCACAAGTGAAGACTTAAAAGGAAAATGTGAAGGTATGTAAAGCGGCAGCGTACGCAGAAGTGAAAGTATGTGCCCCCAATTAAAATTTTTGTTTTAGTCTAAAGTCACTACAGGACAAAACAGGGATTCGTTGGCTGCCACTTGTGGAGACAATCTTGGGATATCAAAGTGAGCACCAACATACTCTTGTAGTTAGGAGCGTACGGGAATCGACACTCAAATCAAGGCAAGGACTATTCTTGGACTATTCTAAGAATAAGCAAGAGTGAGCATAGTCTAAGTGACGCAAGAGAGAGAAGTGCAAGAGACACACAGTGTGCGACGCAGAGAAGTGAAGTGCAAGGTGTGCATGAAGAGTAGCTAAGAAGTGTGCAGAGAAGTGCTATACTATCCCCCCCAAGGACCCCAAGGTCTCATTGTAGTGTGCGCGTGCCGAGAGAAGGTGTCCATCCCTCCCCCTTATTGGAAGCTTGGTGCAAGGTGTGCACAAGTGCAGGCTTGGAGAAGGTGGAGGTCTTGTGCAGAGGAGGCTGACAGCAACAAGACCTTGGGTATTTGGTACTTTGTAATTGAGCACTCTTTGGGATTTTGCACAGAAGCATTGGATTGTATTGTGCATCACCATTGTATTTGTGTTATTATAATCAATCGACAGAGGCTTGCCGTGTGTATTTTCCTTCTTGTCTTTCCCTTTTCTCCTACAAACACTCAAATCCCTTCTTGTCCAAAAATCCCCCAAAAACATTTGGCAGGCACGGTGGGACTCCAAGGAGATTTTGAGCATAGCAGAAGACATCTTGCAGAGTGGAGAAGCACTATTCAAGTGCCGACAGTACTACTTCGTTGGGTTAAAAGGTACATATTCTTATGAATAGTCTCATACTAAGAGGACTACAAACAACGCATGACCATAACTCGGTCCCAAACATTGCGGGTCACCTACAAGCAAACAAGAAGGAAGACTGTTAGAAGATCATCTAGTCCACTTTCATCAACTTCATCAGTAAGGAGCATGGCTTGTCAGGTAGACTTGGAAACCCTACTATCAAGATTAAATATAAAATTTCCTTCTTTCAAAGGCCTAGCTTAGGAAGATTTGGACGAGCATATTGGAAGGTTTAGCGCTATTCAAAACTAGAGGCTTAATGGGAAGAGAGGATGCCTTTTTGATACTCTTCCCTACCACTTTAGAAGGATTAGCAGATAAATGGTTCAGCCAGTTTGCTAAGAACCATTTTACGACTTGGGACTTAATGAAAGATGCATTCAAAAATCAATTTCAGCATGGAAATATTGTACATAGAGGAATTAGAAAATTTGAGATTGGGTCCAGGTGAAAAATTTCCAGAGTTTGTAACTAGGGCTAAGGCACTAATGGCTAAGTTACCAGATCCGCCACATGATTTTTTTTGTCAAGAAATGGTTAGCTAAGCCACTTCCAGTGACCACCCAATGTAAAATCAAGGAATTAGTGTTGCCTACAGCCTCCATAGAGGAATTCATCAACACAGCTACATGACTAGAGCAGATAAGGCAACAGTATGGAGCAACTTCTTCTGAACTACCATATTCTACAAAAATGGAGGACCGAGTAATCCAACTAAGGAAGGAGTTGGACGTCTTAAAAAGGAATAAGCTCCACAAAGAGGAGGAGAATGCTCTTACTCAGTTGAGGAGGGAGATTGAGGCATTAAATCTCCAAAAGGAGGAGGAGGCCGAAGCAGAGGAATTGGCTCAGCTGCAACAGGAGTTGCAAGAACTCAAAGGAGGTGGCTTCAAGAGTGGACTTTGGTGTACCATGTGTAGCAAGCAAGGTCATATAGTAAGTGAATGTCCCCTGTTAAGTGTGACTTGCCAATTATGCAGGAAAGCTAGTCATGAGGCCCAGGAATGTCAATCAAGGGGAATACCTGCAACAACATATTGGACACAAGGAGGATCCTTACCACCAACAAATGTGATGGCGGCTGCACCCAATCAAGGTAACAATTACAACCCCAGATAGAGGAATAACTTTGGAAATGGGCCTAGGAGTCCAATCATTTGTTTCAGATGTGGAGAATGTGGGCACTATCAAAGTAGGTGCACTCTACCAGAAAATGCCCCTCCTTGCAAAAACTGCCCAGAGGCCAGAGACCACTATACAAATTGTTGTCCTAAGAATCAAGCCTCTTCATCTGGGCCCCACATTCAAATGATTTCTGTGCACAAAGAAGAAATGTTAGATCAAGTCAATGGGCCATCACCATCTAGAAGAAATTGAATCTTTTACAGTGCAGACATGAAACAAGGGAAAGGATCAAGTAGATATAGTTCAAGAATCAAGAATTAATGGATTGAACAAAGACAAAGAGACATCTGAAGACAAGGCCACCACATGTGCAGATACAAGGCAAAAAGGAGATCTCATATGTACGAGTGATGCCATTGGGCATGCCTTCAGCAAGGCTCATGAGGAGTTTGATAACTCAAATGGAACCCATGTTCTTAAGGAATCAGAGGCTTCAAAACTAATCAAGTCCATGAAAAAGGAGGTAAGTATTTTTTATTTAATAAAGATGGATGGGAAATTCAGGTCAGAACTCTTGCAGATAATTGATGAGGCTTCCACTACAAGTTTGGTGGCAAAGATTGCTCTTATGCATAAAGGTAAAATTGTAGGGGAAGCACCCCTTACAGATTATAAGAGTCCTTGGCTGACAGTATCTATCAAAGGTCATGAGTTTCAAGGAGTTATTGTGGATGGTGGTTCTAGCATTAACTTAATGCCTGAACATACAATGGAAAAGATTGGACTCCACCCTTCAAGGCCTGCAAATTTCACTGTTACTTTGGCAGATCAAACCAAAGTAAGGCCCTTGGGAGTGATCCCAAAAGTTCCACTTGAAGTACAAGGTAATCTCTTCAATTTGAATTTGTGGTTTTAAGACTACCCCAGGTTGAAGGAGGATTTCCCCTCTTAATTGGAAGACCATGGCTGAGGCATGCAAGTGTCATCCATGATTGGGGTAAAGACACTATGTGGGTACAAAAGAAAGGGCAGGAGCTGACACAGATACATCTAGAGGAGGGCCCAGATAATCAAGGGAACACCAGCATGATGCAAACAGTTGGCATTTGCATGGAACCAGAAACAGAGGACCAACCCCAAATAGAGTTTGAGGAAGAAGAGGATATTCTAAATTGGCTCCAAGTAGGCAATTCTTCCTCTCGTTTTGGAATTTTTCTTAATAATTCTTGCACAGCTAAAGGTTATGATGAAAATAAGGAGAAGGTTCAAGTTGATGGATTCGGAGAGCCCATCACGGATCACAGAAGGGGCACGAAGACACCCCTCAAATACAACTTGGAGGAGGATGCAAGTACAATAGAGAAGGAAGTCACTAAAGCTAAAGGCAAGGTAAAACATTCTAGTGAAGAATGTTCTTTTCCAATTCAAGAAATTCCTGTAGGATGGATGCAGAACAAGGAGGAATGCATTGAAATCCAAAATACCCCTGCTTATACAACAATGCAGGAAAAGCTAGTGGAAGAAAAAAAGGTTGGAGATGAGCACGAAGGTGCTATGGTAGAGAGAAACCCTGTCAAAGAAATACAATTAGGCAACTAGGACAATAATCGTCCAGTTTTGGTGGCCACTTGGTTGTGGAGCCACCCAGGGCTCCTTGAAAAGGTAAAATCCTTCTTAACTCACTATGCAGATGTTTTTGCTTGGCATTATAAAGACTAAGAAGGAGTGCCTGCCAATTATGGAGAGCATAGAATCCCTCTGGTTGATGGAGCCAAACCAATAAGAGGAAAGAGTTATAGACTTAACCCAAAATATGCTGAAGCTGTTTATGTGGAAATACAAAAGATGGAGGATGCAGGAATCATCATTTCTATGGAGCACTCAGAGTGGCTCTCACCTATGGTTATAGTACCAAAGAAGAATACCAACAAAATCAGAATTTGTGTTGAGTTTAGAGCACTCAATAAGATGACCATTCCAGATGGATTCCCAATGCCATTTGCAGAGCAGGTCATTGAAGAAGTGGATGGACATGCATTATATAGCTTTATGGATGGCTTTAGTGGCTACAATCAAATAACCATACACCCAAAGGATCATGAAAAGATTGCTTTCATCACACCTTGGGGAACATATGTGTATGTAAAAATGCCATTTGGACTCAGAAATGCTCCAGCCACCTTTAACAGAAGTGTCAACCTCATTTTTGGTCCCTTATTTCTGGAAACACTTAGAATTTTCATGGATGACTTCTCTTCATTTTCAGGTTCTCACAATGAGACCCCTTTGGATTGCTTGGACCATCACTTGCGACAGCTGCAGAATGTTTTTAAGAGATGCAGGGAGACTAAGCTAAAGCTCAACCCAAACAAATGTCATTTCCTTGTGACAGAAGGAACTCTCTTGGGACATGTGGTGTCAGCTAAAGGTATGACCCCAGATCCTGATAAAATTATTTCTATATTGAAGTTGCCTAAACCTAAATCTCCTAAAGAGATTCAGAGTTTCTTGGGGCATACTGGATACCACAGAAGGTTTATAAAATGTATGTAGAGATAGCTAGGCCACTAGCTAGACTTACAGGTAAAGAAGTGCCCTTTTAATGGGAAGAGGAAGAAGAGAAGGCTTATCAGACATTAAGGTCCAAATTGGTGGTTGCACCAATTCGTATCACCCTAGATTGGTCAAAATTTTTTCATGTGCATGTAGATGCCAGTGCATATACAGTGGGTGTAGTATTGGCTCAACATAGTGACGAATTCAAACTTGACAGGCCTATTTAGTATGCTAGTAGAATCTTGACTAAAGCTGAAAAGACTTATAGCACAACAGAAAGGGAAGCTCTAGCAATGGCTTTTGCAGTACAAAAATTTCATCATTATTTGCTAGGTGTGAAGTTTGTCATAATCACTAATCATCAACCACTCAGGTATTTATTGAACAAGCCACAAGCAACTAAGAGGATATGGAGGTGGCTACTTTTGTTCCAGGAGTTTGATTTTTTTGTAGTCCATAGACCAGGTAAAGAAAATCTCATGGCGGATCACCTATCCATGATCAATATGATGGATCAAGCTATTGGAGTCAAAGATGATTTTCCAGATGCTAATCTGTTCGTTGTACAAGCTCAAGGTTGGTTTTATGATATCAAGAATTTCATTAAAACTAGAGTATATCCAGAGAAGGCAAATGTTGTGCAAAGAAAGAGACTGCTAATCAAGAGCAGACCTTATACTTTCATTGAAGATAAATTATATAGACAGGGAAAGGACAACAGGTTTACCAAGTGTTTGGAAGAAGAAGAAGTGAGGGAAGTCCTTCAATCTACACATGAAGGAATAGGTGGTGGGCACCTTCGAGGACATATTATGAGTCAGAGGATACTTGATGCTAGTTTATGGTGGCCTACATTATTCAAAGATGCAGATGAATGGGGAAAGGCATGTGGCGTTTGCCAGAGGTGCGGACCTAAGCCAACAAAGCAGAGGCACAACCCCTTGATTATTTCCACTTCTTGGCAACTATTTGAGAAGTGGAGGCTAGATTTTGTAGGGCCCATCTACCCTCCGTCGATTCCAAAAAGAGAGAAATATCTATTGATCACCACAGACTATGGGACAAAGTGGGCTAAAGCTATTGCCTCCCCTAACTGCACTGCCCAAACTGTTGCTGATTTCATTTACAGTAGCATCATTTGTAGGTTTGGATGTCCACTTGAAATTTGTACAGACCAAGGTACTCATTTTGTAAATAAGGTCCTACAGGAAATTTTCAACAGATACAAAATTCTACATAGGACCTCTTGTGCCTACTATCCAAGAGCTAATGGACAAGCTGAATCAACTAATAATGTTAAGGAAAGAATGTATGTTATAGCCCACTTCCTAGGGCATTGCTTATCAAGGTACACTATGGGCATACAGGTTACCTTACAAAGAGGCTACTGGCTACTCTCCATTCCAACTGGTTTATGGGATATTGCCTATTGAACCCTTTGAATTTTTATATGGATCACCTAAAGTAGCATTCATGCAGGGGAAGAAAGATTGTGGTGTCTCTCAGAGGCTTGGAGCATTGCATAAAGTGGAGGAGATACGTCTACTAGCTATAAAACAATTGATAGAGACTCGGATGAAGAGGAAGGAGGCACATCACCAAAATCTGTGGAACAACAACATACAACTAGGCATGTTAGTTCTTCTCTATAGACCTCATCTTCAAACACAAGTGAGAGGAAAATGGCTTCCACACTAGGAAGGACCATATCCAGTTAAAACAATGCTCAATTGGGGTGCTGTGGAGTTAGAGATGTTAAAAGGAGAGGCCTTGCCACTGGTCAACATATCAAGGCTCAAGGCCTACCACCAACACACTTGAAGAAGTATGGATCACCTGGAAACTGCAAAATTTGTCCAGGTTGTACATAGCCCTCTCATTTCATTTTTGTGCTCGAGTTTTAGTAGTTTTTATGCTTTTTCATGCTTGTTCTTCAAGTTCTTAGCAAATTTAGCAACCCTTTCATAGTCCTTGACATAAGTACAATGTTTGCAATTTTTCTAGGAATTTTTCAAGCATTTTTAGAATTTTTCTAGCATTTTTCATCATTTCAAAAGTCATTTTCTTACCAAATTGGAGGAATAGAGGAAGCTCTATGTGGTTTTGAGGGAGGAAATTGGCATACACTTGTAGGATATTTTTTGAGAATTTTTTTGGATTTTTTTGAATTTTTTTTTGGTATTTTTTCTCCATTTTTCTTTAATTTTGGATATTTTTCACAAACAAAAAAAAAGCCCCCCACCTAGGTAGTTTTTTCAAAAAAAAGGATTTAAAAAAAAAATCCCCCCTCCTCTCTCTCTCTCTCTCTCTCTCTCTCTCTCTCTCTCTCTCTCCCTTCCCCCCCACCCCCCCTCCCCCCCTCCTCCCCCCCTCCCCCCCCCGGCCCTCCCCTCCCACCCCCCTGACATGCTCTGACACATCCCCCCCCCCGCCCCCACCCCCCGTGGCCCCCCATCCCCCTGCCCCGCCCATAAAAGTCATATTGGTCAAAGTCAATCATAGTCAAAGTCAATCACAATCAAAGTCAAAAGTTCTAAGTCAAACCAATCAAAGTCAACAAGATCAAGGTCAAAGTCAATCGAGGCGAAGTCAAAGTGTTCGAGTGCAGGTGTCAAAGTGCACAGGTAGTGCACAATTAAGTGTCCAGAAAGGGTGAATTGGAGAAAGTGGTTGCAGGTGGCAGAGGTATTTCTCTAATTTCCTTAAGGTTCAAAGTGTTTTTAAAGTGTTTTGGAAGGTTTAGGTGAACCCTCTCTTAGGTGCACAAGTGAAGACTTAAAAGGTAAATGTGAAGGTTTGTGAAGCGGCAGCGTACGCAGAAGTGAAAGTATGTCCCCCCAATTAAAATTTTTGTTTTACTCTAAAGTCACTACAGGACAAAACAGGGATTCGTTGGCTGCCACTTGTGGAGACAACCTTGAGACATCAAAGTGAGCACCAAGATACTCTTGCAGTTAGGAGCGTATGGGAATCGACACTCAAATCAAGGCAAGGACTATTCTTGGACTATTCTAAGACTATTTTAAGACTAAGCAAGAGTGAGCATAGTCTAAGTGAGGCAAGAGAGAGAAGTGCAAGAGACACAATGTGTGACGCAGAGAAGTGAAGTGCAAGGTGTGCATGAAGAGTGACTAAGAAATGTGCAGAGAAGTGCTAAACTATTCCCCCCAAGGACCCCAAGGTCTCATTGCAATGTGCCCGTGGCAACAGAAGGTGTCCATCCCTCCCCCTTATTGGAAGCTTGGTGCAAGATGTGCACAAGTGCAGGCTTGAAGAAGGTGGAGGTCTGGTGCAGAGGAGGCCAGCAGCAACAAGACCTTGGGTATTTGATACTTTGTAATTGAGCACTCAGTGGGATTTTGCACTGAAGCATTGGATTGTATTGTGCATCACCATTGTATTCTTCTTATTATAATCAATCGACAGAGGCTTCCAGTGTGTATTTTCCTTCGTGTCTTTCCATTTTCTCCTACAAACACTCAATTCCCTTCTTGTCCAAGAATCCCCCAACATTCTCTAAGGTTCAGAGTGTTTTTAAAGTGTTTTGGAAGGTTCAAGTGAACCTTCTCTTAGATGCACATTTGAAGAATTAAAAGGAAAAATGTGAAGGTATGTGAAGCAGCAACGTATGTAGAAGTGAAAGTATGGCCCCCCAATTAAAATTTTTGTTTTATCTAAAGTCACTATAGGACAAAACAAGGATTCGTTGGCTGCCCACTTTTGGGGACAATCTTGGGATATCAAAGTGAGCACCAAGACACTCTAGCAGTTAGGAGCAAACGTGAATTGACACTCAAATCAAGGCAAGGCATTATTCTTTGAGGACTAAGCAAGGTGAGCATATTCTAGAGCAAGAGATATTCAGAGAGAGTGTGCGCGACACAGAGACCGATTGCAAGGTGCAAGAAGAGTGACTTAGATTGTATGCCAAGAAGGTGAAGCAATGAATAACAAGAGTTCCAAAGTCCCATTGAAGGTGCGCATCGACAGAAGGTGTCCATCCCTCCCCTTATTGGAAGCTTGGTGCAAGGTGTGCACAAGCGCAAGTTGGCTTTGGATCATGCATCGGATGGCCATTTTTTTCAAAAGAGGGGTCATTTTCATGTATTTTGGCACCTTTGGACTCATTTTTTGACTTAAGTTTTCCAAAATACCAACTTTTCTTTGACGTTTGGTAAAAAACCAAATGTTTTGAGCACATTTATCACATGTTTTTATTTACACACATGGTCCACATGGTCTATTCTCACTTTGTTTTCCCTTATGTTTCACAATTTTCCATATGCACCCTCTCTAGCTCTACTGTTTGCTCATTCTCGCCTTCTCCAGACCCCATTATCCTACTCCCTCACCCTCCCTTTACCCTTCTGCCCAGCCCTATCCTCACCCCTCCTTGCCCTCTCGATCTTATCCCCCTCAACCCTCCCTTACCCCTCCTTTCTACCCTCCCCTTGCCCTCCTTTGCTTTTCCATGTGAAAAATTCCACTTTTGGGTTCTTCTCTAGTTCTTGTTCTGTCCTACTTCTGGTGGACTTAGTAGCTGCTCAAGTGTCCTTTTGAAGATTTTGCAGCACAATATCATGGTGTCATATCTGCTCATAGTTTTGGCTATAGCTCTCCGGGACGGAGAGCACATTAGGTGGTGGGCAACTGTTGAGCCCATAAAAGTCATAATGGTCAAAGTCAACTACAATCAAAGTCAATTGTAGTCAAAGTCAAAAGGTCAAAGTCAAATTTTCAAAGTAACCAAGGTCAAAATCAATAGGGGCAAAGTCAAAGTGTTCGAAGTGCAGGTGTCAAGGAGCACTGGTAGTGCACAATTAATAGTTCACAAAGGGTAAAATTGCAAAAAGTGGGTTGCAAGTTGCAGAGGTATTTTTGTAATTTCTCTAAGGTTCAAAGTGTTTTTAAAGTGTTTTCAAAGGTTCAGGTAAACCCTCTCTTAGGTGCACAAGTGAAGAATTAAAAGGCAAAATGTGAAGGTATGTGAAGCGGCAGTGTACGCAAAAGTAAAAGTATGGCCCCCCAATTAAAATCTTTGTTTTAGTCTAAAGTCACTACAGGACAAAACACGGATTCGTTGGCTACCTACTTCTGGAGACAATCTTGGGACATCAAAGTGAGCACCAAGATACTCTTGTAGTTAAGAGCGTACGTGAATCGGCACTCAAATCAAGGCAAGGACTATTCTTGGAGTAAGCAAGGTGAGCATAGTCTAAGCTACGCAAGAGAGAGAAGTGCAAGAGACACAGAGTGTGCGACGCAGAGAAGTGACGCACAAGGTGTGCATGAAGAGTGACTAAGAAGTGTGCAGAGAAGTATTAAGCTATTCACCCCAAGGATCCCAAGGTCTCATTGAAGCTGTGGGCGTGCCGACAGAAGGTGTGTCCATCCTCCCCCTTATTGGAAGCTTGGTGCAAGGTGTGCAGAAGTGCAGGCTTGGAGAAGGTGGAGGTCTGGTGCAAAGAAGGCGGGCAGCAACAAGACCCTTGGGTATTTGGTATTCTGTGATTGAGCACTCTGTGGGATTTTTGCACAAAAGCATTGGATTGTATTGTGCATCACCATTGTATTTGTCTTCTTATAATCAATCGATAGAGAGGCTTCTAGTGTGTATCTTTCTTCTTTTCTTTCCCTTTTTCTCCTACAAACACTCAAATCCCTTCTTGTCCAAGAATCCCCCAACAAAATTTGGCACACCCGGTGGGACAAAACAAGACTATTCTTGTTTTGTCTTATTCCTTTTAAATTTTGTTGGGGGTTTTTGGAAAGAAAACAAGAAGTAGCCTTATTCCTTTTAAATATTGTTGGGGGATTCTTGGACAATAAGGGATTTGAGTGTTTGTAGGAGAAAAGGGAAAGACAAGAAGAAAAATACACACTAGAAGCCTCTGTTGATTGATTATAAGAAGACAAATACAATGGTGATGCACAATACAATCCAATGCTTCTGTACAAAATCCCACAGAGTGCTCAATCAAAAAATACCAAATACCCAAGGGTCTTGTTGCTGCCGGCCTTCTCTGCACCACACCTCCACCTTCTACAAGCTTACACTTGTGCACACCTTGCACTAAGCTTCCAATAAGGGAGAGGGATGGACACCATCTATCGGCACACGCACAGCTTCAATGGGACCTTGGGATCCTTGGGGGACTCTCTTAGCACTCTCTGCACACTTCTCTTTGTCACTCTTCATGCACACCTTGCACTTTACTTCTCTGCGTCGCACACTATGTCTCTCTTGCACTTCTCTCCCCTCCTAGCTTAGATTATGCTCAACTTGCTTAGTCTTGCTTAGTCCCCAAGAATAGTCCTTGCCTTGATTTGAGTGTCGATTCACATACGCTCCTAACTACAAGAGTATCTTGGTGCTCACTTTGATGTCCCAAGATTGTCTCCAAAAGCTGGCAACCAACGAATCCCTGTTTTGTCCTGTAGTGACTTTAGAGTAAAACAAAAATTGTACTTGGGGGCCATACTTTCACTTCTGCATACGTTGCCACTTCAGATAGCTTCACATTTTGCCTTTTAATTCTTCACTTGTGCACCTAAGAGAGGGTTCACCTGAACCTTCCAAAACACTTTAAAAACACTTTGAACCTTAGAGAAATTACAAAAATACCTCTGCAACCTGCAACCCACTTTCTGCAATTTTGCCCTTTGTGAACAATTAATTGTGCACTACCTGTGCACCTTGACACCTGCACTTCGAACACTTTGACTTTGCCCCTGTTGACTTTGACCTTGATCTTGTTGACTTTGATTGGGTTGACTTTTATTTTTGACTTTGACTAAGGTTGACTTTGACTACAATTGACTTTGACCATTATGACTTGTTTGGGCTCAACAGTTGCCCACCACCTAATGTGCTATCTACAGCCAAAACTAAGAGCAGATATGACACCATGATATTGTGCTGCAAAATCTTCAAAAGGATACTTGAGCAGCTACCAAATCCACTAGAAGCAGGAGAGAGCAAGCACCAGAGAAGAAACCAAAAGTGGGTTTTTATTTACACACATGGTCCACATGGTATATTCTGACTTTATTTTCCTTTATGTTTTGCAATTTCCCATATGCACCCTTTGTAGCTCTGCTGTTTGATCATTTCGGCCCTCTCTAGACCCCATAATCCTACTCCCTCACCCTCCGTTTACCCTTTTGCTGAGCCCCATTCTTATCCCTCCCTGCCATATCCATCTCTGCCCCCTCAGCCCTCCCTTCCCCCTCCTTTCTACCCTCCCATTCCCTCCTTTGCTTTTCCATGCAAAAAAAAAAATCCACTTTTGGGTTCTTCTCTGGAGTTGTTCTCTTCTCGTGCACCTCGTGGACTTGGTTGCTGCTTAGGTGTACTTTTGAAGATTTTGGACCACAAAATCATGGTGTCATATCTGTTCATAATTTTGGCTGTAGCTCTCCAGGACCGAGAGCACATTAAGTTGTGGGCAACTGTTGAGCCCATAAAAGTCATATTGGTCAAAGTCAACTATAGTCAAAGTCAATTGTACTCAAAGTCAAAAGTTCAAAGTCAAACCAATCAAAGTCAACAAGGTCAAGGTCAAAGTCAATAGGGGCAAGTCAAAGTGTTCAAAGTGCAGGTGTCAAGGTGCACAGGTAGTGCACAATTAATTGTTCACAAAGGGTAAAATTACAGAAAGTAGGTTGCAGGTTGCAGAGGTATTTCTGTAATTTCTCTAAGGTTCAAAGTGTTTTGGAAGGTTCAGGTGAACCCTCTCTTAGGTGCACAAGAAAATAATTAAAAGGAAAAATGTGAAGGTATGTGAAACGGCAGCGTACGCAGAAGTGAAAGTATGGCCCCCCCAATTAAAATTTTTGTTTCAGTCTAAAGTCACTACAGGACAAAATAGGGATTCATTGGCTGCCCACTTTTGGAGACAATCTTGGGACATCAAAGTGAGCACCAAGATACTCTTGCAGTTAGGAGCGTACGTGAATCGACACTCAAATCAAGGCAATGACTATTCTTGGAGTAAGCAAGGTAGGACGGAGAGCACATTAGGTGGTGGGCAACTGTTGAGCCCATAAAAGTCATAATGGTCAAAGTCAACTACGGACATAGTTTTGGTTGTAGCTCTCTAGGATGGAGAGCACATTAGGTGGTGGGCAACTCTTGAGCCCATAAAAGTCATAATGGTCAAAGTCAACTATAATCAAAGTCAACTATAGTCAAAGTCAAAGGTCAAAGTCAAACTAGTCAAAGGCAATAAGATCAAGGTCAAGGTCAAAGTCAATAGGGGAAAAGTCAAAGTGTTCCAAGTGCACAGGTGCACTTCAAACACTTTGAGGTGCACAATTAATTGTTCACAAAGGCTAAAATTGCAAAAAGTGGGTTGCAGGTTGTAGAGGTATTTCTATAAGGTTCAAAGTGTTTTTAAAGTGTTTTGGAAGGTTTAGGTCAGCCCTCTCTTAGGTGCACAAGTGAATAATTAAAAGGCAAAATATGAAGGTATGTGAAGTTGCAGCGTACGCAGAAGTGAAAGTATGGCCCCCTAAGTAAAGTTTTTGTTTTAGTCTAAAGTCACTACAGGACAAAACAAGGATTCGTTGGCTACCCACTTTTGGAGACAATCTTGGGACATCAAAGTGAGCACCAAGATACACTTGCGGTTAGGAGCGTACGTGAATCAACACTTAAATCAAAGCAAGGACTATTCTTGGGGACTAAGCAAGACTAAGCAAGGTGAGCATAGTCTAAGCTAGGAGGAGAGAGAAGTGCAAGAGACACATAGTGTGCGACGTAGAGAAGTGAAGTGAAAGGTGTGCATGAAGAGTGACTAAGGGAGGTGCGCACAGAGTGCTACGAGATTCCTCTAATGATCCCAAGGTCCCATTGAAGCTGTGTGCGTGCCGACAGAAGGTGTCCATCCCTCCCCCTTATTGGCAAAGGAAAATGGAGCTCTTCTACTAGTAAGCAGAAATCTGCAATGCTGCACATTCAAAGAATCAGGATAAAGATGAGAAGAAATCAGAAAAGCAGAATTTGTTTTGCAAGTGTTGTAAAGGGAATGATCATATCATAATGAACTGTCCAAAACTGGCTGCAAAAGAGGCAAAGAAAAAGGAGGCTGGAATGGTTGTTGCAGAAGCCTCTACACCAAAAACAGAGTCTGCTAATCTTGTGCAGGAAGAAGAATGGGCGTTTACTACTGTTTGCAGTTTTGACCCATCTTCTCATGAGCAGTGCATGTCTATAGTGGACTCAGATGTTTGGTACTTTGATAGTGGGGCGACCAAACATATTACCTCGTAGCGCAGTTTCTTCTCTTCACTCGAGCCTACCCCTACAGGGAATACTGTCACATGCGCCAACAACTCCTCTTATCCTGTTATGGGAGTTGGTAAGATCATTCTGACTACTGCTGATGGTAGTTCTTTCACCTTGTCAGATGCTTTATTTGTGCCAGGGATCAAGAAGAATCTGTTATCAGTTTCTGCATTAGCCAAGATTGGCTTGGTTGTGAAATTTGTTGATGACAGGTGTACAGTTCATGATCTATCAAATGGCGATGTGATTATTGCTTCTAGCATTTTATGTCGTGGGCTGTATAAGCTCATAGACTATGAAAGATCTGTGAATGATTCGGCATGTGCAGTTCATGATTCTCAGGCTATGTCAGATGCAAAGCTTTGGCATGCACGCTTTGGTCATCTAAATTTTGCTAGTTTGCTACGCCTACATAAATTTGATATGGTGTCTTCTTTGCCCAAGCTTGAGGCACCTGGAAAACATGTATGTGAAGGGGTTATTTTGGGCAAAATGCAGCGTTCCTCCTTTCCAAAAGATGGTTCAGTTCGTACTACACAAAAATTGCAGCTTGTACATAGTGATGTCTGTGGTCCTATGCAGACACCCTCTTTTGGGAATTACCTTTACTTCGTGACTTTCATTGATGATTTTTCCAGGCATGCGTGGGTATATTCACTCAAAGCAAAGTCCGAAGTGTTCATGTGCTTTAAACAGTTTTTGGTTTTGGCTGAAAATCTATCAGCATGTAAAATGGGCACCCTCCGTTCTGATCGAGGGGGGGAATATATGTCTTCTGATTTTAATGCATTTCTGGCTGAACATGGGAAAAAACACCAGTGTACAGTGCCGTATACACCTCAACAGAATGGAGTTGCTAAAGGAAAGAATAGGTCACTCATGGAGATGGCGAGGTGCATGGTCAAGAGTCAGGCTTTACCACATAGTTTCTGGCTTGAGGTTGTCATGTGTGCAGCATATGTAGTGAACAGGTGTCCCACTAAAGCACTGTAGTCTATCACTCCATATGAGGCTTGGCATGACCGCAAGCCATCTGTTGCTCATATGCATGTTTTTGGTTGTTTAACATATGCATTAGTGCCTGAACAACATCGCAGAAAATTGGATGATAAGGCAGTAAAATGTATTTATGTTGGGTACAGTTCTGAAAGTAAAGGCTATCGTCTGTATCATCCACAGACTAAACGCATTCTGGTTAGCCGTGATGTTGTCTTTGTGGAAGATGCTATTCAGCCATTGCTTTCATGTACTAAGGAGACATCTGTTAGCTCCAAAGACATGTATGATACTTTGATGCCTCTTTTTACAGGTGGACAGTCTAGTGCTGGTCCTAATGAGGCAACTTCTCAGCCTTTGCAGGTTTCATATGATGATGCAAATCATTCTATTTCTGATGCAGATTTACACGATGCACTTGTTGATGAGAGAGCTGATATTGAGCAGGCAAAAACTATGCCAAAAGGGCTAGTGCAAACTTTGCATGACAGCAAATTAGATGCACCTTTGTCATATCGTACTCGTTCAGGCTCTCATAGTGCCTCCTTTGCATCTGATTGCTATGCTATGGCTGCATCTAGTCTCTGTGATGAGAATGAGCCTGTTTCTTTTGATGAAGCACAGAATTTAGAAAATTGGATGGCTGCTATGCAATCTGAATATGATGCTATAATGAAGAATGGTACATGGTCTTTATGTGACTTTCCTCGTGGCAAGAAGGCCATTGGCACTAAGTGGGTATACAAGTTGAAGCGTAAACCTGATGGTATAGTTGACAGGTATAAGGCTAGGCTTGTTGCAAAGGGTTATGCGCAGGAAAGAGGCATTGATTTTGGTGAGACCTTTGCACCTACATGCAGTATGACTACTGTTCGGAGCATTTGTGCACTTGCAGCCCATCATGGTTGGAATGTACATCAGTTGGACATTAAAACAACATTTCTGAATGGTGACTTGCATGAATAAGTGTATGTTTTTTAGCCCCGTGGCTTTGTGCTGAAAGGGCATGAAAACCAGGTGTGCAAGTTAAAGAAGGCATTATATGGTTTAAAACAAGCACCACGTGCTTGGTATGAGAAGATACATGCCTATCTGGTTGCACATGGTTTTGAGAACAGTCCAACTGAAAGCACCTTATATGTTAAGCGTGCTAATGATGTGCTTCTGATCATTGTTGTCTATGTTGACGACATGCTGCTCACTGGTCCTATTGAGAAGCATATTGCTGATTTCAAGGCTGATTTGCATGCCTCATTTGAGATGTCTGATTTGGGGCATTGCATCACTATTTGGGCATTTAGTTTATGCAAGTTGATGGTGGAATGGCTTTGTGTCAAATGAAATATATTGACACATTATTGCAGCGTTTTGGCCTTGAAGTCTGTAAGCCTATTGCCACTCCTATGGAGACAGGTTTACGATTGAGTCTTCATGATGCTGGAGATGCATTTGATGTTGTTCTCTATCAGCAGGCTATTGGATGCTTGATTTACTTATGCATTACTCGGCCAGATATTCAGTTTGCTGTCTCACAGATGAGCAGGTTTATGCATTGCCCAGGAGTCACGCATTGGAAGGCGGTTAAGCACATCTTTCGCTACTTGAGTGGTACTCGGCTACTTGGGATGTTTTATCCCAAGGGGGGATCACTACCGCTAGATTTGCATGCTTTTTCTGACTCAGATTGGGTTGCTTGCTATGACACTCGTGTGTCCACCAGTGGTTTTTGCTTCATGCTTGGTAGCTCATGTATATCTTGGTTGAGCAAGAAGCAGCCTATTGTGGCCACTTTCAGTTGTGAGGCTGAGTATAGGGCAGCTTTCACAACGACTATTGAGTGTGTGTGGCTCAAATGCCTTATGGCTGATTTGGGTGTTGGCCAGTCTTCTGCCACCACCATCTTCACTGACAGTCAGAGCGCATTGGCAGTTGCAAGGAACCCTGTGTTCCATGCTCGCACTAAGCACATTGAATGGCATTATCACTATGTCAGGGAGAGGTTCTCTGCTGGGGAGATCAGCTTGGCATATGTGCCCACGCAGGAGAACATTGCAGACCTTTTCACGAAGGCTCTGCCTAGGGATAAGTTTGAAGCTTTCCGCAAAGCTTTGGGCTTACTTCCTTTTGTGGAGTGATTTCCACATAGCTTGGCACTTCCTTATACATGAGTGCCAGCTCCTTGTTCACCGCATCACTCCCAGGGGGGATTTGTTGATATATTTAGGTAGTGATGTGTGTGAACACACTAGGATTGCCGAGGCACTTTTTTCCCTCTTTAGGAGGTTTTTTTCCCCCGGTTTGTATATACGCTATTGCCCTAATGGGCTACTTATCTTTGTACATTCTCTAGTAATACATTCAGTATTGTGTGTTTGTGCTCCAAGCTTGTTCTTCTTCCTTGTGCTGTTCGCGTGCTTCCATAGACGTCTAACTCCAACAAGATCATGCTTTTATCCTCCTTGAATTTAAATGCCTATTTTGAAGTTTAAATTCCCTAGAGGATCAAATCTAACTTCAACATTTTTAGGACTAAAAGATAATTACCATCCCACGATCTGATGTTCCATACAATCTTTCCTACATCAATCTGAGTATAAACTCTAGTGTCCCATACCACCCTATTTTATATTCACCTTGACCTGTGAGTGATCTTTATCATGAAGTCTAAACATATCTTGAGAGAGTACCTTTTCATTTCACTTCTTTAAAAGATTTTTTGAAGTTTCAAGCATTTCCTCTAACTTGATATTCTTGGTTTTGATTCCTTCACATGATCATCTCAGGATCTCATGCTTTTACCTTGGAAACTTGAAAAGTTTTCATGATATTCTTCTCAACGTATTTGTTTGGTGCACCCTCTCTTTTTCATGTGCTCCAATTAGACTTCTCGAATGGCTCGATGTAACAGAAAAATATATCTTCTTCATTCCTCATTTGTGCACGTTCTTGGATCTTAAACCATGATCGTTAGGAAGTACTAGAATATGTTAAACCTAAATGAGAGGTAGTAAACTCTTTATGTACAAAATGGGAAAAATGCATGCTATGTGGGATTTCTAAACTGAAAGAAGAATGAATGTCACTTATTCTCTAGTGTGGCACTCACACACACACACACACCTATACAAGAGTGCTTATTAAACTGAATGAAATGTAGAAAAAGGTACAAATGATGATGAAAAAGAGTGGATCCAAGAAAAGTATATATGTTGTGTCGTCAACACGTGCTAGCTTTTCTACATCAATCTAAGTATAAAATCTAGTGTCCCATACCACCCTATTTTATATTCACCTTGACGTGTGAGTGATATTTATCATGAAATCTAAACATATCTTGATAGATTACCTTTTCATTTCACTTCTTTAAAAGATTTTTTGAAGTTTTAGACGTTTCCTCTAACTTGATATTCTAGATTTTGATTCGTTCACATGATTGTCTCAGGATCTCATGCTTTTACCTTGGAAACTTGAAAAGATTTCATGATATTCTTCTCGACGTATTTGTTTGGTGCACCCTCTCTTTTTCATGTGCTCCAATTAGACTTCTCGAATGGCTCGATGTAACAAACAAATAGTTCTTCTTCATTCCTCATATGTGCACGTTCTTGGATGTAAAACCATGACCGTTAGAAAGTGCTAGAATAGCATAGCCACGAAGACAAATCTCCTATAATGACATGCATTCAAATATGTTTAACGCATAATCTGTAATGGAAAAAATGCATTCACGTTGTGAATGGTGAGATGGGATTCAAGATCACATCTGTCGCTTGAAAGGCCATTCAAATGTCATTCAAGATCACATCGGTATGTTTGCAGCTTGAAAGGTAGATCAACTATCGATCTTTTTGTCAATAAAGTTACACACTATCATGGCACATAATACATATTGTTTATTGCCCTTCTAACTTGATTCTCCATGGGAAAATGCAAATCTCCTATCCAGGGCACATCTGTGATTCATTATCACTTTTTAAGTTCATGTTTATACACATATTT
Source organism: Ceratopteris richardii (assembly GCA_020310875.1). Lineage (NCBI taxonomy): Eukaryota > Viridiplantae > Streptophyta > Polypodiopsida > Polypodiales > Pteridaceae > Ceratopteris > Ceratopteris richardii. Next base: position 91,878,008 of record CM035423.1, read on the forward strand.
TGTGTGTGTGCACTTTACTAGTATACGATTGCAAAAGCTTACTACAATAGCATGAGGCAGATATTAAACTTTTAATTGAATCAATCGTCTCATCCATTAGATCTTCAAATGCAGTTGGAGAAGTAAAAGGGATTGGATGGGCATACGAATTGGATGAGCTTATGGATTGGATGGGCATAGGAATTGGATGAGCTTATGGATTGGATGAGCTTATGGATTGGATGGGCATGGGATTGGATCTGCACCAAAAAATTCATTGTGCTAAACACATGCATGTTCGTGATGATTGTGCTTGCAGATTAGAAGGACAAAAAAATAGTGAGAGCTACTACATGCAACAACTTCTACAACAACTTGTTTAGGATCGCATGGCCTATCCACAAGTACAGCCACATAGATGATTAAAATTATTCCTTCCTACTGTACTAAAAACATACGAGGTTATGATGGTTCATCCAACGTACAAGATAGGAGGAGGGAATTATTACGCTTTGGAGTAGTTCCTTCTTCAACTATTCAATGAAGGACATGTTAAGCTTCAAGGAAGCAAAGGTATTCAAGCTTTGGAGTTGGTGAATGGCTCTTCTCTTGGACAATGGAAGGATGTAGCTTGAGTTAGAGCTAAGTATTTTCCAAGTTAAGCATTAACATATGACAAAGCATTAACATATGACAAAGCTTAATATATGACAAAGCTTAACATATGACAAAGCATTAACATATGACAAAGCATGTTTTTTTGCTGGTTTTTTTTTTGCTAAGTAGTTGAACAAATGTACTTTCCTAATCATTACCTACTTTTTCTATCTCGAGTTAAAGAGTTAGGGAAAATGTCAAACTAGTTAGTTGCAAAGCTGCTAGCTTCCATGCGACTCAAGTAGCTAGTTTACTTTTTCCCAAAACTGATACTTAGGTATCACATATTAGAGGTCCTACTTAGAAAAAGTAGGCATGCTGAAAGTGAAGCATTCAATTTTCTTGCCATCTAGAAGAGACAAGAAAGTAGTACTAATTTGCAAACTTCCACAATGACTCTAAGTCTAGGAAATACTTAGATAATCCTAAAAGGCAAGCTTGGATGTAAAAATTCATGCATCCCAGTAGGATGATGAAGTTTCCTTAAGATACTTTAGCACTTGCCAAGGAACTCTTTTACTTGATTCTATCCCAAGAAATGATAGAAAACAAATAAGATAACTGGAACTTATACCGATTGAACTTTTAAAGTTCAAAGGGTAGTTGCAGTTATGTTCCATATATTGCACCTCTCGTAAAGATGCAAAGTCTTAACAAAACATGGAGACTTTAAAATGAACTCTTCTTTTTAGAGGATTAGAGAGTTACTTTTGGTTTTATTCAAGCTAATTGTGGCTTAAGAACAAATCCTAGTCAAAGTGACCTTTAGGAAATTGGGACATTTCCTAAAGATAAGCCATTAAATGAAATAGTTTAGTTAACTATTTCATTGGCTGAGAATGTATATCTTTTGGACAAGTTATTTATAAAGCTTTGAGTCTTGTCCAAAAATAAAGAATTTCTTTTAAAGATCATTCTGGTAACATTTGCTTAGTATTATTTGATTCCTTGGAAGGAATCTCACGTTCATGATAGAATAAATTCTCCCTAGATGTGAGAAAGGAATTCTTCAAATAATTTTGATAGCAAGTAGTTCCTAAGAAGTCTGAAACCATTGATAGTACTGCTCTAGTCCAATGATTTGTATAACCTTAAGGTGTATCAATGTTAATGAGATTCTTAGTTTTAGAATCTTAAAACCATTGGCATATTATGGACTTAAGGGAAAGATCTCTAAAAACTCATATGGGTAAGCAAAGACACGTTCGATAGTTCAAGAGATCTTAATAAAGCTAAAGTCTTTATTCTTGTCGCAAGGTCAACTAGACTTGATCAAGCTTGGCAATGCTTGTCTAGGAACTAGCGATTGGAACTACTTCAATGTTTGACCAAGTATTGGCAATCAAATTCTTTTTGGAAAATTTTTCACTAACGTTCCATTTATCTAATGGAAAGTGTGAAACAAATAAACCATTCCAAGTCTAAACAGAGTGAAATAGTCCAAGTATATACTTTGAACCCATTATGATAGTAATTAAGTGTATGGAAGATATAACATAAAGTTTACCTATCCCTAGGAATTTCTCAAAAATGAAATCCAAAAGCATGAGTGGATGCCTAGATTTAAGCAATAGAGAGATTCATGTAAAGTTCAGGCTAGGGTAGCTACTCAAAGCTTCAATAAGAAGGGATCTAAACACAAGAAGTAAAAATATCTTCTTGCTATAAATTGGTCAAGAATAAACCAATTGGACTTGAATTTGTAAAAATTCAAGTACTTGAAATTGTAAAAATTCAAGTACTTGAAATTGTAAAAATTCAAGTACTTGAAATTATAATTGGTTTTCACTTGAAAACCCTAGCAAAGAAGAATGGATATTCTCTCAAAGGTCTTGAAGTTTCCTAGATAAAAGCACAAGATCTTGAAATGATCATTTGAAGGAATGAAAACCTAGAATATCAAGTTAGAGGTTATGCCTGAAACTTCAAAAATTCTTGAGGAGACTCACAAATTATGACCACCATGTGGTTGAGAGATGATTCTCCTCCCAACCTTATGCCTAAATATATAGCTGCTCAAATCAATGAGGACCACAAATGCTACTAGAGTCCACAAATGCATGCACGATCTCCTTTACTCCTTTAATATCTTCCACTAGAGTCTCTAGGGGTTGGAGTGATCTCGATCATTGCTTTAGTACCTTCCACTATAGTTCACTTGTGGTTGGTGTACTTTCCACTCGAGTTAAAGACCTCCTTTGGAAAAAGGCTCTAGACCTCCTTTGGAAAAAAGCTCTCCCCATGCTTCCCATGGAGGTTGCACCCAAGACCTCCTCCTTCACAATCTTGAGAAATAACCACTAGGCTAAGTGGATCACTTGTTTGAGAGAGCACATGAACTTATGCTTAAGTCTAGTCTCACAATCTTTGGCCATACACGAGTGACCGAATGGTGTCCGATTTCAAATCTGTTTGAATTGGCCACACCCTTAGATCAAAGACTTTAGTTTGTTAAATTATGCATGTGGATCAAGCATCCAATAGTGTATTGATGGAGAAAAACATTGAATCCAGCATGAAGAATCAACCATAGATGTGTCTCCATGGGAGTGGTAATAGGTTTGCTATATTCAAGGACAAAACATTGCAATAATGTTTCAATGTATTTTGTTTGACACAATTTTATTCCCTCATCAACTTGCATAAACTAGAAACCCAAATAATGATGCAAAAGACCTAAATCTAACATCTCAAAAGAGGCATGCAAAATCAGCCTTAATTCAACAATATGATTCTCATTAGGACCAGTAAGTAGCATGTCATCAATATATACAATAATGTTCATGTGTGATGGTTTAAGTGGTTGGTGTCTTCACCTCTTCGGTTGTGGGCAAGAGATCAACCTTGCAGGCTATACTGGAACACCTCTCAACACATATTTGCCGAGATGGATTTACACCAGCCCATATGAGAGAATTTTTGTACCTTTAGGTAGTTTAAATCAAATTTTGGGCCTTTAGGTAGTTCAAGCCAGCTATATCATCTTGCCTTATGGTCATCCCTTCCAAATTGCTACCTTAGTAGGCGTTTGGGCTCAGTATCCTAGTAGTTGCTAGTTGTCTAACCCCTACTTTGTGGGATTCATGATTTCCCATGGGTATTATGCTTGCCTTTCATAATACTTTCAATTAATTAAAGCTATGCCAGAAGATTATATCTCAATGATTGAAGTTCCTTAAGAAAAAACATATACAACAATGAATAGAATTAAATCATCTACACACTTAACATATAAGATGATCTCTTTTTCACTTTTCTCAAATCCATGTGCTAGCAAGTACGCATGATGATTTTCATACAAAGGACATGGTGCTTGCTTCCATCCATGTTGGGTGTGTGAGACACATATGAAGCACACACAAGGAGCACAAAATGTCACAAGACACATGGAGAAGATGGATGACTGGAACAACTCTCTCTATTACTCATTAACAAAGCTAAACTAAGAGTTGAATATTATCCCTAAGTACAAATTACCACCACATATGAGTGTATAATGTATGTATTTACACCCTTTCTTTGACTAGAATTGGGTTGGTTGCTATGATACTCATGTGCACACTAGTGGTTTTTCCTTCATGTGTGGTAGTTCATGCATATTTTGGATGTGCAAGAATCAACACATTGTGTCCACTTCTAGTTGTGAGGCCGCATGTCAGGTAGCTTTCACAACTATTTATGAGTGTGTGTGACATACATCTTTTGGCTAATTTGGGTATTGGTCAATATTTTATCAACACCATCTTTAGTGATAGTTAGAGTGCATTGGAAGTTGTAAGGAGCCTTGTGTTCCATGATCACACAAATCACATCAAGGTGCACTATCATTATGTGAGGGAGAGACTCTCTACTAGAGAAATTTGTCTGTCTTATGTGCCTATTGATATATTTAGGTAGTGTTGTGTGTGAACACTCTAGGACCACCGGGGCACTTTTGTCCCTCTTTAGGAGGTTTTTTCCCCCCGGCTTGTTTATACGCTTATTTCCCTAACGAGCTACTTATCTTTGTACATTCTAGTGGTAATACATTCGTCATTGTGTGTTGTGCTCCAAGCTTCTTCTTCTTCCTTGTGTTGTTCGCGTGCTTCCGTAGACATCTAACTCCAACAACTGGTATCAGAGCAGGTCGTCGCTTCATTTAAGGCATTGTCTACACCTCTCTTGTTGCAGTCTTAGAATCCCACAAAATCTGGTAAGCATACTCAGGGTGTTTCAGAGATCAAAACGGCTTCGCTCTGTGGAGTTGAAATCATGATCTAAGCTCGTTTCAGCATTCGAACACACTATGACAGTGCTTGTGCAGGCTATTTCATCTTTTTGTGCCAAAGGTATATACTAGTTTTGGTTCCCCAGTATGAGCATCTCAAAGTGTGCTATAGGTTTAGCAAAATTTGTCTCGGTAGTTCTGTTCAACTTTTTGAGATACAGTCAATTGTTTGCATCATGGTATTTTAGTCACTGGTCATGGCTGAAAGTAGTGATGTATTCTGTATGTTGGCTATTGAGGATAAGTTGGATGGTACCAACTACCCATTTTGGGCTTATATGAAGCATGATGTATTGGTCACAAAAGGACTATGGAATATTGTGCAGGGTGTTGAAACACGTCCTGTTACACTTGCGAATACAGATACTGCAAATACAAGTGCTGGAGCTGATGGAGATGGTGTCGAAGATGATGATATTCTGTAGATTCTTGTTCGTGCTCCTCTTTCTGTTGTACCTACTGTAGAGCAAATTCGTTGGGATGGTAGAGATGCTTAGGCATATGCATTGATAGCTTTGTCTGTCAAACGTGCCATTATTCCTCACATTCGCTCTTGCAGAACAACTAAGGATGCTTGGGATACACTTACCACATTGTACCAAGGTAGGAATGAGGCTCGAGTTTCTTACCTCTCAAAACAATTGGAGAGTGAGCATATGAATGAAGGTGATTCTATGGACAGTTTTCTCACAAAGATTAAGGATTTGAAAGAATAGTTGATTTCTGTTGATGAAGTTATATCAGATAGCTCACTTGTACAAACCGTTCTGAATGGTCTTCCTGACTCATATCAGAGTTTTGCTTCTACTTTGTCTAATGATGAAAGACAATCCAAATGCCTTGTCATTTGAGGAGTTCATCTCTGTTCTATTGTAGGAAGACTAGTCTAGGCAGAACAGGTCTAGTATGAGTATTGCACATCAAGCTTTCTTGGCTAGTCAGAAGGGCAAAGGTAAATGGATCTCTTCTACTAGTAAGTAGAAATCTGCAAATGCTGCACATTCAACGAAGGAAGAGAAAGACGAGAAGAAATAAGAAAAGTAGAAATTATTTTGCAAATACTGTAAAGCAAATGATCATGTCATCAAGAGCTATCCAAAACTAGCTGCTAAAGAGGCAAAGAAGAAAGAGGCCGGAATGGTTGTTGTAGACATAAGTGTAAGAGTTGCCATTTGATGGATCATGAACTCTACATCTATCATCAAAAAAATTTCACAACCAAGTCAATCTTTAGAGAGAAAGGAAGAAAATTAAATGAAGTAGGATTATGTCAAAAATTAAAAATAAGAAAAACAAGAAAAAAGATAGATATAAATGGCAGTGCATGTCTGCACTAGACTCAAATATTTGGTACTTTGATAGTGGGGCAACCAAACATATTACCTCACAGTGCAGTTTCCTCTCTTCACTGGAACCTACCCCTATAGGGAGTACTGTTACATGCATGAACAACTCCTCCTATCTTGTTATGGGAGTTAGTAAGATCATTTTGACTACTGCTGATGGTAGTTCTTTAACTTTGTTAAATGCTTTGTTTGTGCCAAGGAGCAACAAAAATATGTTATCAGTCTCTACATTAGCCAAGATTGTCTTGGTTGTCAAATTTGTTGATGACATATGTATAGTTCATGATCTGTCAAATGGTGATGTCATTATTGCTTCTGGCATTTTATGTTGTGGGTTGTATAAGCTCATAGACTATGAAAGATCTCTAAATGATTTGACATGTGTAGTACATGATTCTTAGGCTATGTCAGATGCAAAGCTTTGGCATGCACGCTTTGGTCATCTAAATTTCGCTAGTTTACTTTGCCTGTAGAAATATGAAATGGTGTCCTCTTTGCCCAAATTTGAGGCACCCGATAAACATGTATGTGAAGGTTGTATTTGGGGAAAAATGTAGCGTTCTTCCTTTCCAAAAGATGGTTCAGTTCGGGCTACTAAAAAATTGTAGCTTGTACATAGTGATGCCTGTGGTCCTATGCAGACACCTGCTTTTGGGAACTATCTTTACTTCGTGACTTTCATTGATGATTTTTCCGGGCATGCATGGGTATATCCATTGAAAGAAAAGTCTGTAGTGTTTATGTGCTTCAAACAGTTTCTAGTTTTGGCTGAAAATCTATCAGCATGTAAAATGGGCACCAGATCAGAGGGGGGGAATATATGTCTTCTGACTTTAATGCACTTTTGGCTAAACGTGGGATAAAACATTAGTGTATAGTGCCATATACACCTCAACAGAATGGAGTTGCTGAACAAAAGAACAGTTCACTCATGGAGATGGCGAGGTGTATGGTCAAGCTCAGGCTTTATCACATAGTTTGTGGCTTGAAGATATTATGTGTGGAGCATATGTACTCAATAAGTGTCCCACTAAAGCGCTATAGTATATCACTCCATATGAGTCTTTGCATGGTTGCAAGCCATTTGTTGAATCTGCATGTTTTTTCTTGTTTGGCATATGCATTAGTGCCTAAACACCATCGCACAAAATTGGATGATAAAGTAGTAAAATGTATTTTTGTTGGGTACAGTTCTGAAAGTAAAGGCCATCCTCTGTACCATCCATAGACTAAACGCATTCTGGTTAGCCGTGATGTTATTTTTGTGGAATATTCTATTCAGCCATTGCTTTCATGTACTAAGGAGACATCTGTTAGCTCCAAAGACATGTATGATATGTTGCTGCCTCTTTTTATAGGTGGATAGTCTAGTGGTGGTCCTAATGAGGAAACTTCTCAGCCTTTGCAGATTTCATGTGATGATGCAGATCATTCCATATCTGATGCAGATTTACATGATGCACTTGTTGATGAGAGAGCTGATATTGAGCAGGCAAAAACTATGCCAAAATGGCTGGTGCAGACCTTGCGTGATTGAAAATTAGATGCACCTCTGTCATATCGTGGTCGGTTAGGCTCTCATAGTGCCCCTTTTGCATTAGATTGCTATGCTATGGCTACCTCTAATCTCTCTGATGGGACTGAACCTGTTTCGTTTGATGAAGCACAAACTTCTGAACATCGGATGGCTTCAATGCAATCTGAATATGATGCTATCATGAAAAATGGTACCTGGTCTTTATGTGACTTGCCACCTTGCAAGAAGGCCATTGGCACTAATTGGGTATACAAGCTGAAGCATAAACTTGATGGAAAAGTTGACAGGTATAAAGCTAGGCTTGTTGCAAAGGGTTATGAACAGGAAAGAGGCATTGATTTTGATGAAACCTTTGCTCCTACTTGCCGAATGACTATTGTTCATAACATCTATGCACTTGCAACTCATCATGGTTTGAATGTACATCAATTGGACATTAAAATAGCATTTTTGAATGGTGACTCGCATGAAGAAGTGTATGTTTTTCAACCCAATGGCTTTGTGCAGAAAGGGCATGAAAACCAGTTGTGCAGGTTAAAGAAGGCATTATATGGTTTAAAGCAAGCACCACGTGCTTGGTATGAAAAGATACATGCCTATCTCATTGCACATGGTTTTAAGAACAGTCCAACTGAAAGCATCTTATATGTAAAGTGTGCGAATGATGAGCTTCTGATCATTGTGGTATATGTTGATGACATCCTGCTCACTAGTCCTCATGACACGCATCGTTCTGATTTTAAGGCTGATTTGCATGCCTCATTTGAGATGTCTAATTTGGGGCATTTGCATCACTATTTGGGCATGCAGTGTATGCAAGTTGATGGTGGAATGGCTTTGTGTCAAATGAAATATATTGACTCATTATTGCAGCATTTTGGCCTTGAAGACTGTAAGCCTATTGCCACTCCTATGGAGATAGGTTTACGATTGAGACTTCATAATGTTGGAGATGCATTTGATGTTGTTCTCTATTAGCAGGATGTTGGATGCTTTATTTACTTATGCATTAATTGGCCAGATATTCAGTTTGTCGTCTCACAGATGAGCACGTTTATGCATTGCCCAGGTGTCAAGCATTGGCAGGCGGTTAAGTGCATCTTTTGCTACTTGAGTGGTACCCGGCTGAGAGCTATTCCAACTATCCGTCTTCTTCGTGTGTCTTTTTGTGTTTGTGCTCCTTGTGTGTGCTTCTTGTGTGTGTCTCACACTTCTACACACACCCAACATGGATGGAGGCAAGTACCACGTGATTTGTATGAAAATATTCATGCCTAGCTGTTAGCACATGGATCTGAGAAAAGTTCAATAGAGATCACCTTATATGATAAGTTTGCAGAAGATGTACTTCTATTTAAAAAAGGAAAAAAATTTCATTATTTTGATTTTTGTGATAAAAAGATTTACAAGCTAGCCTTTAATTGTACTTTCAATTCATAAACTACACTAGAAGAGTAGATCTCAATGATTTATAAATCAAAGGAAGTTCAATCATTGAGATCTACTCTTCTAGTGTAGTTTATGAATTGAAAGTACAATTAAAGGCTAGCTTGTAAATCTTTTTATCACAAAAATCAAAATAATGAAATTTTTTTCCTTTTTTAAATAGAGGTTCAAAAAGTTTCTACTATTTGAGTTTAACTTTGAAAGAACAAATGTAAAAAGTGAATGGGCATAATACTTGCAAGATCCAGTGTATCCCACAAAACAAGGGTTAGGGTCACAATTAGTTATAATTTGCTTAGATTGATGAAAACCTTTACATGTCCAACTTGAGGATTGAACACAAGACCTCCACTTCAAGAGGCTAGTGTTTAACCAACCCACCTATGACACATAGACAAACTTTGTATTTTCTTATTCTTAAGTTTTTTACTATTAACGATGAATGAAAAAATTAGAAAAATAATGATGAATGAAAACGTTAAAAAAAAAGTTAAGATTTTTACTATTAATGATGAAAACTTTGCCTTGCGAATATGAAAATCGTTTGATTTGCTTCTCCTCATTGGTTTGAAGTCTCGTAAAGGAGTAACACCAAAAATATGAAAATTTATTAGTGATATTTGATACTCTCATTCCATTTCTTATTTCATCTTCATTCCACCTCTCGAAGAATGCTACTCAAAGGAATCAAAGAATGCCTAAACCATTCGAAAGAAAAGGTGATTGAAAATGCAAAGGTCGAAAATCAAAAATTAAAAAGAAAAATCAAGAATTAAATGATCAGTGGATTCTCACTTCGATTTGAAATAATGTAGGAAAGACAAAAACTCCAACATAAGAGAGATCTTCACCTCCAATAAAATGGCCAAATCGGAAAACCAAGAAAAGGAAGGTTAAAATTAGAGTTCTTTTGAAAGATCAGAAATTGGACAAACTATCCGAAAAAGAGGTTAGCATTATAAACTCTCTTGTAGTGGAAAGTTCATAAGTGGGTTCTTCATTCCTAATTCCTTGATCCAATAATTCGAACATCTATTCATGATCAACACAAGGAGCACAAACACAAAAAGACACACGAAGAAGACGGATAGTTGGAATAGCTGAATAATAAAGTAACACCACATATTTGTGTGTTAATCTACTATGGTTAATCTAAATTATTAACCAATCTATACATGGTTTCTTGGGACGGTTAGGGTTCTGTAAAACAGAGGCCCTTTATGTATTTTCCGATTCACTGATTAACTTCTAACTATTACCACAGATTCAACTACTACTTCTAGCGTATAACAACTACTTAACAATCACTGTAACCAAATCTGCAGAACTTCTACTGTTTGTTTACTATTACTGTTATAATCGTGTTTCATTCACCACACAATTAAATATTAACGTAGTCCCTTATTCATTCAATATTGAATCTTTACCAACACAGATGACACCACAGTTTAAAAAATCTACGACAGGATCAACTCCAGCCGATCGCCTAGACAAGACAGTCCGGCGACGCATCTGTCGTCTCTTCCACACATTGCTTCTATTAACTAGGAAAATGTTACATCATTTTGTGTGACACCCTTTCAATGCACGACTTTCCTAATTACAATTAATATTCTAAATAATATTCCGGTGGCCTGACACTGGCACGCACGATGGACTCGAACCTAGCAAGGTAATTACAAGAGTTAAGAGTCATCGATGATTCCTTGGATATACATGGTTCTAGCTAACTTAAAAGTACGGGAGATTTTCTGCTTGAGAGATTCTAGCATCTCCTGCAAAAATTGAGGTTCGACCAGGTGTGCATCAGTCCGCAGAGAGTTGGAAGCGATAACTTGAGAGAGTAATACTTCAGCTTGATTCTGCAAAAAAGCTTCTTGGATGTAAAAATCATTAGCGAGCGCAGCATCTTAATGTAATTTCATTTCTTCCATCTCTGCATCAATGCGAGATAATTGCTCTTGCTGAATACCAAGTTGTTTCTCCCTTTTTTCAAGCTCTTGTGACTGAAACTGCATTTCTGCCATCCCAATGAATCTGCTCTTCAGTAGGTGCAATAGAAACCGCAGCACAAACAGGAATATGTAGAATATCATCATCTTCGACACCTTCTGCATTAGCTTCAGTACCTATAGTTGTAACAGTTGCAGGTGTGATAGGACGTTTTTCGACACCCTGTACAATGTTCCACAGTACTTTTGCAACCAACACATGTCGCATCATATAAGCCCATAACGGGTAGCTGGTACCATCCAACTTATCCTCAACAGCCAACATACGGAATACATCATTGCTTTCAGCCATTGCCGGTGACTAAAATACCTTGATGCAGAAAATTGACTGTATCTCAAAAAGTTGAACAGAACTGCCCAGACAAATTCCGCTAGACCTGTAGCAGACTTCGAGATGCTTATATTGGCAAATAGAAACTGGTATATACCTTTGGCACAAAAAGACAAAATAGCCTACACAAGCACTGCGATAGTGCGTTCAGAGGCAGAAACGAGCTCAGATCGCGATTTCGAAAACACGCTGAGTATGCTCACCAAAATTCGTGCGATTCTGAGACTGCAAATAGAGGAGTGTCGACAGCACCCTAGATGAAGCGGCTTGCTTTGATACCAATTGTTGGAGTTAGACGTCTGCGGAAGCATGTGAATAGCACAAGGAAGAAGAAGAAGCTTGGAGCACAACACACAATACTGAATGTATTACTAGAGAATGTACAAAGATAAGTAGGCCTAATGGGCAATAGGCGTATATACAATCCGGGGGAAAAAAACCTCCTAAAGAGGGAAAAGAGTACCCCGGCGGTCCTAGTCACACACATCACTACCTAAATATATCAACATATGTGTATGTGTGTATATATGTTATGTAGGTGTTAAAACCCTAGATTGAGCATTGCGAGTCACGCACATAGTACAAATATCTTTGCTCCATTGTAAAGTGGTAAACGAGCTAGTCTTCGCATGTTTTCATATTCTTCATCAACTTCTGATCGTGGAAATTTTGTTGTGTCCATGAAACTCTCAACATCTTCTCCACCATCATGATCTTCGTCCATCTTATAAAATGCTTCGAGCATCTCTTCCATATGTTCATTCTGTGTAATGCTATTAGTACTTGCTTGTACGTCTAAGTCCTTTTTTATTCTCTTTTGTCAAGGAGAGGTTACCGGTGCAATGTCCTTTGGGTCCATCTGCTCACCTGGGGCACCATGCGAATGGTAGCGTAGGTTTTCTAGTCGATTTTCATCAAAGGATTCATACTCTCTAACATGTGGAGTACAAATCTGTCGTTTCCGATAAATTTGATACTTGCACCTCCGGATCCAAACTAGCCATCTGATACAATATTGACATTTTAGAACATTTGATTTTTTTATTAAACCTAAAAATCATACTCCTAAAGACTTAAACCTGAAATACTAAAACCTTAATACTTAAACACCTAAAAAACCCTAAAACCCTAATCCTATTTTATATATTTATTTATTTATATATTTAGACTTTTTTTCTTAATTAATCCTATTTTTATATATTATATTAAACTATTTAAAACACTTGTTCTTTATATATATATATATATATATATATATATATATATATATATATATATATATATATATATATATATATATATATATATATATATATATATATATATATATATATATATATATATATATATATATACATATATATATATATATATTCAGATTTTTTCCTTAATGTTTTTCTATATTTTCTCTTTATATAAATTTAATTGAGTTATATGTATGCCTAAACCCTAAAATCCTAATCTTAAAGATCTAGACCTAAAATATGTATATTTATTTATGCATGTGTATAAACATGTATATATGTATTATATGTGTATGTGTATGTGTGTATATATGTTATGTAGGTGTTAAAACCCTAAAACCCTAATCAAAAGACCTAGACCTAGAACATGTATATATGTGTGTGCATGTGTATATATATGTGTATGTGTATATATATGTGTATAAAGATAGGTGTATAAGTATATGTGTGTATGTGTATGTGTATATATATTTACTCTAATTAAAATGATTAAAATTAAACCTATTTTTATATATTTAATCATATATATTTAATTTATCTATTTAAAACACTAGTTCTTATCATATTTATTTATCTATATAATTATCCTATTTTATATATATATTTATTTATTTTTATATTCAGATTTTTTCCTTAATTGTTTTCTATACTTTCTGTTTATATGAATTTAATTGAGTTATATGTATGCCTAAACCCTAAAACCTTAATCTTAAAGATCTAGACCTAAAATATGTATATTTTTGTATGCATGTGTATATACATGTATATATGTATTATATGTGTATGTGTATGTGTGTGTATATGTTATGTAGGTGTTAAAACCCTAAAACCCTAATTAAAAAGACCTAAACCTAAAACATGTATATATATGTATGCATGTGTACATATATGTGTATGTGTATATATATGTGTATATAGATAGGTGTATAAGTATATGTGTGTATGTGTATGTGTATATATATTTACTCTGATTAAAATGATTAAAATTAAACCTATTTTTATATATTTAAATATATATATTTAATTTGTTTATTTAAAACACTAGTTCTTATCATATTTATTTATCTATGTGATTATCCTATTTTATATATATATATTTATTTATATATTCAGATTTTTTTCTTAATTAATCCTATTTTTATATATTGAATTATAGTATTTAAAACACTAGTTCTTTTTATATTTATTTATCTATATAATTATCCTATTTTATATGAATATTTATATATATACATTCAGATTTTTTCCTTAGTTTTTTTTAATTTTCTCTTCATATAAATTTAATTGAGTTATATATATGCCTAAACCTTAAAACCCTAATCTTAAAGATCTAGACCTAAAATATGTATATTTCTTGTATGCATGTGTATATACATGTATATATGTATTATATGTGTATGTGTATGTGTGTATATATGTTATGTAGGTGTTAAAAACCTAAAATCCTAATGAGAAAGACCTAGACTTAAACTTGAAATACTAAAACCTAAAGACTTAAACTTGAAATACTAAAACCTAAATACTTAAACACCTAAAAAAACCTAAACCCCTAATCCTAAAACCCTAATCCTATTTTATATATATGTTTATTTATATATTCAGATTTTTTTCTTATTTTTTTCTATATTTTTTCTTAATATAAATGTAATTGAATTATATGTATTCCTAAACCCTAAAACCCTAGTCTTAAATATCTAGACCTAAAATATGTATATTTTTGTATGCATGTGTATATACATGTATATATGTATTATATGTGTATGTGTATGTGTGCATATATGTTATGCATGTGTAAAAAACCCTAAAACCCTAATCGGAAAGACCTAGACCTAAAACATGTCTGTATGTGTATGCATGTGTATATATATGTGTGTGTATATATATGTGTATAAGTATATATGTATGTATGTGTAAATAGCCTAAAAACCATAATCCTATTTTTATATATTTGCTGTAAAAAAACTTTAAAATCAAAATTTTATATATTTAATTAAAACACTAGCTTATGTGTGTGTATATGTGTGCATGTGTGTATGTATATGTGTGTGTGAATGTATGCATGTGTGTATATGTGTATGTGTGTCTATGTATGCATGTGTGAGTATATGTGTATGTGTGTGTATGTATGCATGTGTGTGTATGCATTCATGTGTGTGTGTGCATGTGTATGTGTGTGTGTGCGTGCAAGTGTATGCATGCATGTGTGTATGTACGCATGCATGTGTGTATATGTGTGTATGTATGCATATGTGTACATATGTGTGTGTATGTATGCATGTGTGTACATGTGTGTGTGTATGTATGCATGTGTGTATATATGTATGTGTGTGTATGTATGCATGCATGTTGTATATGTGTATGTGTGTGTATGTATGCATGCATGTGTGTATATGTGTGTATGTATGTGTGTATGCATATGTGTATATGTGTGTGTGTATGTATGTGTGTATGCATGTGTGTGTGTATGTATGCATGTGTGTATATGTGTATATGTGTATATGTGTGTATGCATGCATGTGTGTATATGTGTCTGTATGTAAGCATGCATGTGTGTATATGTGTGTGTATGTAAGCATGTATGTGTGTACATGTATGTGTGCATGTATGCATGTGTAGATATGTAGATGTGTGTGTGTACATGTGTACATGTATATGTGTATGTGTGTGTATGTATGTGTGTATATGTATGTGTGTATGTATGTGTGTATGTGTATGTATGCATATGTGTATATATGTGTATGTATGTGTGTATGCATGTGTGTGTGTGTATGTATGCATGTGTGTATATTTAAATGTGTGTGTATGCATGCATGTGTGTATATGTGTGTGTATGTAAGCATGCATGTGTGTATATGTGTGTATGTAAGCATGCATGTGTTTACATGTATGTATGTATGTATGTATGCATGTGTAGATGTCTAGACGTGTGTGTGTGTGTATGTGTGTGTATTTATGCTCTATCTTCCTATCTCTATCTTCCTATCTCTATCTTCCTCTCTTTCATCTCTCTTTATCTCTCACTCTCTCTCTCTTTATCTCTCTATGTCTCTATCTCTCTCTCTCTCCTCTCTCTCATCTCTCTCTACCAATAGAGAATAAAGCAATCACTTACAAGAATGTCCCTCTTTTGGATTGTTGTCATCAAAGCATAATGTATGTCATCTATCCTCGAATTCCAAAGAATCGATGCCAAAGAACTTCTACAAAATCAAAGAGAAGAGAAATTATAAAACCTAAAGCATAGAGAAAGACAAAGGCTAAGAGTACGTGCACCACTTACCAAGATGTGAGATGTAAATAGAGAGAGAGAGAGTGTGTGTGTGTGTAGAGAGAGAGAGATCTGTGTGTGTGTGTGTGTGCACAAGACAATGCAGGTCGCAATTTGGTTCATGCACGCAAGTTTGACAGAAGACAAATAGTACTCAAACACGTGCAAAAATATTCAGTTTTGCTCTCGGGTTCTCGGTATGTTTAAAACACGGCCTCAGTATATGGGTCAGTATGCACGTCAAGAATTTCCAATAAATTACCGACGCTCATATCGGCGGTCGGCGCACACACCAATGATCCGTTTTAAATGGTCATATCGACGATCATTTGACCGTTGGTATCTTTAAATGAACTTTTCCAACGTTTATACCAACATCGAGAGTGACCGTTAGTATAGGCAGCATCAGTATGCCCCTCATGTGTTGTAGTAAGAAAAAGCGATTGAAAATGCAAAGGTCAAAAATCAAGAATTAAAAAAGAACATCAAGAAATAAAAAAATCAATGGAATTTCTCACTTCGATTTGAATTATTGTAGGAAAGAAAAAAACTCCAACATAAGAGAGACCTTCACCTCCACTAAAATGGCCAAATAAAAAAAACCAAGAAAAGGAAGGTTAGAATTAGAGTTCTCTTTAATGATGAGAAGCTGGACAAACTATCGGAAAAAGAGGTTAGCATTCTAAAGTCTCTCGTAGTGGAAAGTTCATAAGTGGGTTCTTCATTCCTAATTGCTTGATCCAATAATTCGAACATCTATTCAAGGCCTCCTCTTTATCATCGACTTATCTACGTAATAGACTTGTTTTAGTAAATATAGGCTTTTCTTTGCAAATGAAAACAAGAGTTTGAGAATAGGGGAAAAGCTTTGAACTTTTCTTTAGGCAGAGACTTTGTGAGGTCTGCAACATTATCCTATGTGGGTATAAACTAATATAGAGTCTCTCCGTAACAAATGAATCAATAAAATGAACTAATCTCAAAACTTTCTGAAAAGCTTTGAAGTTCTCCTTAGGCAAAGCCATTGTGAAAATTTATGCAACATTATCTTGTGTGGGCACATAAGACAGATAAATTTCTTTAGTAAAGAGTCTCTCCCTCACATAATGATAGTGCACCTTGATGTGATTTGTGTGATCATGGAACACAAGGTTCCTTGATTCTAACCCAAGATATGATAGAAAACAAATAAGATAACTAGAAATTATACTGATTGAACTTTTAAAGTTCAAAGGGTAGTTGTTATGTTCCATATATTGCATCTCTCGTAAAGATGCAAAGTCTTAACAAAACATGGAGACTTTAAAATGAAATCTTCTTTTTAGAGGATTAGACAGTTAGTTTTGGTTTTATTTAAGCTAATTGTGGCTTAAGAAGAAATCGTAATCATAGTGACCTTTAGGAAATTGGGAGATTTCCTAAAGATAAGCTATTTCATTCGTTGAGAAGGTATATCTTTTGGACAAGTTATTTATAAAGCTTTGAGTCTTGTCCAAAAATCAAGAATTTCTTTTAAAGATCATTTTAATAACATTTGCTTAGTATTATTTGATTCCTTTGAAGGAATCTCAAGTTCATGATAGAATAAATTCTCCCTAGATGTGAGAAAGGAATTCTTCAAATAACTTTGATAGCAAGTAGTTCCTGAGAAGTCTCGAACCATTCATAGTACCGCTCTAGTCCAATGATTGGTATAACCTTAAGGTGTATCGATGTTAATGAGATTCTTAGTTTTAGAATTTGAAAATCATTAGCATATTATGGAGTTAAGGGAAAGATCTAAAAACTCCTATGGGTAAGCAAAGACGCATTCGATAGTTCAAGAGATCTTAATAAAGCTAAAGTCTTTATTCTTGTTGCAAGGTCAACTAGACTTGATCAAGCTTCGCAATGCTTGTCCAAGAACTTTTGATTGGAACTACTTCCATGTTTGCCCAAGTATTGGCAATCAAATTCTTTTTGGAAATTTTTTCACTCACATTCCATTTATCCAATGGAAAGTGTGAAACAAATAAGCCATTCCAAGTCTAAACAGAATGAAATATTCCAAGTATATAGTTTGAACCTGTGTCGATAGTAATTAAGTGTATGGAAGGTATAACATAAAGTTTACCTATCCCTAAAGGAATTTCTCAAAAATAAAATAAAAAATATGAGTTGATGCTTAGATTTAAGCAATAGAGAGATTCATGTAAAGTTCAGGCCAGGGTAGTTACTTAAATCTTCAATAAGCAAGGAATCTAAAGACAAGAATTAAAAAGATCTTCTTGCTACAAATTGATCAAGAATAAACCAATTGAACTTGAATTTGTGAAAATTCAAGTACTTGAAATTATAATTGGTTTCCATTTGAAAAGCCTAGAAAAGAAGAATGGATATTCTTTCAAATGTCTTCAAGTTTCTAAGGTAAACGCACAAGATCTTGAAATGATCATTTGAAGGAATCAAAACCTAGAATATCAAGTTAGAGGTTATGCCTAAAACTTCAAAAAATCTTGAAGAGACTCACAAATTACAACCACCATGTGGTAGAGAGATGATTCTCCTTCCAACCTTATACCTATATATATAGGTGCTTGAATCAATGAGGACCACAAATGTAACTAGAGTCCGTAAATGCATGTGCAATCTCCTCTACTCCTTTAATATCTTCCACTAGAGTTTCTAGGAGTTGGAGTGATCTCAATCATTGCTTTAGTACCTTCCACTAGAGTCAACTAGTGGTTGGTGTACTTGCCACTCAATTTAAGTCTCATTGGACTCAAGTTAAATCACATTAACTTGAGTTAAAAGGCTCTAGAGCTCCTTGTTAAAAAGGCTCTCCCCATGCTTCCCATATAGGTTGCACCCAAGACCTCCTCCTTCACAACCTTGAGAATTAACCACTAGGCTAAGTGCATCACTTGTTTAAGAGACCACGTCACTGGTAAGATCTTTAACATTAACAATACTTCTTTGGTTACAAACAGTAAGTCTTCTTCTCAACATGTCCATATGCTCTAGCAGTGCCTGCATGCAGCCATAAGATAAGTTAGAGTTGAGTGATATTTGTTCTTGAGTCAACACCTGGTTGTTTGAAGTGAGGTCCCTCCAAGAGAAAAATCCAAATTTGCATCACTTATGCTGCTTTATTCCTAGAGAGCCATTGTCCCACAAAGATAACCAACCCATCAATATGCTCTCTTGCATAAAAAGATCAATTAACTGAAAGAATTTGGGATTAGGGAAACAAGTTTTCTTGAGAGTTATCCAAGCATTCCAGAACCTGCACGAAATAGGACTACCAACTAGTGAGTAAATTTGGGGAGAAACCAAAATATCCCACAGATTGTGCTTTTTCAAGGACTTGTACTGGAAAAGGGAAAAATTTTGAGTGTTTCTTTTTATAAGTAGAGCCTATAAGAAATTAGTTGAGTCGATTGCCCTATGTATCCACTTAGCTAAGAGGATGGTAGCCATCTTGATGGGGCAAAGAATACCAAGCCTACCTTCTTTTTTAGGGAGACGGCACATTTTCAAGGCTACCTTAGGGATTTTGTTGCATAGGAGATTACCTCCCGGAAGAAATCTTCTTGAAAGAGCAAAGACCTAGTTGAAATTTTTTTGTTAGGCATCCAACAAGATAGAAAGTACACCAAGGAAGGCAGAATATAGTGATTCAACACAAAGACTCTATGGGAGAGAGAGGCTTGACAAGCATACCAATAAAACATCATATTTCTAAACTTGTTCATAATCCAAATGCCACCTCTGATTAAGGGTAACTTGGAACCCCATACGGATTCCTCGCAGTCTAAAGATCTCTCCATTCTTGATTATATCAGAACCCAAAGCTAAAATAGAGGGGGACACATAGAGAGTGGAGGTTTTGAAGGTCTTTTTTTTATTATTAATGTGGGAACCACTGGCTAAGCAAAAGGTGTTAAGACACTCAAGCCCACAATCAGCAAATCTAGGTTCAGCTTTAACCAGAATATTGATGTTATCAGCAAAAGCTTGATGGTAAAGTTGTTCATCAGATCCAAGGACAGAGATACCTTCTAGCCACTTCTGGTTCATGACATCCTTTAGGAGCCGATCAAGAGCATCAACTAGCTATAGCAGACAAGAGGGGGGCAAGGAGACATCCTTGTCAGATAGATCTCCTGAGTCTAAAATGAGGAGAAAGGATACCATTAATAGCAATTCTAGAGTGAGCATTTCCAAAAAGGGTGCCAACTGCTCTGATGAACCATTTCCCAAGCCGAATGTCATGAAGGGATTGGAGCAAAAAATCCCACTCAATTCTATCATAAGCTTTGTCAAAGTCTATTTTAAAGAAGTAAAAAGGTTGGTTGGACTCTTCGGCATACTCAATGCTCTCCCACAGAGAAATAACAGCGTCAAGGATAAATCGACCTTTGATAAACCCTTTTTGATCATGGAGGATGATATGTAGACTACAAGCATAGGAGTGGCTTCACTCGAGAAATACGTGTTGCCATTGTGATCGAAAATATTGAAGTTTTTGTTGCACGCGAAGTGTATGTAAAACTCATGGGGCATCCTAGCAGCTTCACTCCATTCCAAGGTCGCAAGATCAAGCTTCAAGATGATCAACATTATGCATGAGTCGGTTGCAGAGGAATAGCCAAGACCACGTATCAGTAAAAGACAGCCATCACTTGACTCGAGGAGGCATGGCTGATGTAGAATGTCTAGAATTTCACCCCAATGCTGATGATAAAGTTTTGATCAAGCCTCTCTGCTACAGCAGGGATCATCTAGCTTTGTATGTACAAGGCTCCAATTCAATTTCCATGGTGAGAGCGTGTTGTGCAAACCATACATGAAACCATTGGAAAACGTAGGGTTCTAAGGCACAGAAGAAAGCATTGTTTCGAATTTCACCCAAGCGGAAGTCAAAGAAGAGAATAGAGCTACTGCATCCACCAAAAGAAATGCTATTTTGTACAAGCACTCTTCGTTGGCTTTGTTCTTACGTACCACCATTGCTCTTGCAGGTAAATACGGCATTTTATATAAGTGAGGCAAGATCTTGTAGCTTCTAGTCACGAGATAAAGGATACAGATATTGTATGTTCCATGAGATTGTCCTACGATACACACAAGACCACCAGCTGCTGTGATGACATGAGTAATTTTCACGGGCAAGAAATCGGGAGAAAGGGAACTCCATAAAGGTGATGCGCCATTGTACAGAACAAGCTTTCTTCCTTCCTAACTGAAGAGTGCAACACAATCATCCTTGTTCGACTCTGCATGTGTAATAAAAAACTGTCGACTGCAAAGCACGACATTCCATGACTTGCAAACAGTATGACTTCGAGCATCTTCAGACATGGAAAGACACAAGAAAACAGATTCCAAAATATCGTTAGGCAGATCCATGTTGCTTGACCCTTGTTTGTTTCTGTGACAACACTGTCACGCTAGGCAGAGAGGCTGATAAGGTGGCTAAGGACTAGCCCTCCCTGGGATGGCTATAAATAAATCTTTAACATTAACAACACTTCTTTGGTTACAAACAGTAAGTCTTCTTCTCAACATGTCCATGTGCTCTAGCAGCACCTGCACGCAGCCATAAGATAAGTTAGAGTTGAGTGATATTTGTTCTTGAGTGATTACGTGGTTGTTTGAAGTGAGGTCCCTCCAAGAGAAAAATCCAAATTTGCATCACTTATGTTGTTTTATTCCTAGAGAGCGATTGTCCCACTGAGATAACCAACCCATCAATATGATCTCTTGCATAAAAAAAACAATTAATTGAAAGAATTTGGGGTTAGGAGAACAAGTTTTCTTGACAGTTATCCAGAACCTGCATGAAATAGGACTACCAACTAGTGAGTAAATTTGGGGAGAAACCAAAATATCCCACAGATTGTGCTTTTTCAAGGACTTGTACTGGAAAAGGAAAAAAATTTCAGTGTTTCTTTTTATAAGTAGAGCCTAGAAATTAGTTGAGTCGATTGGCCTATGTATCCACTTAGCTGAGAGGATGGTAGCCATCTTGATGGGGCAAAGAATACCAATCCCATCTTCCTTTTTAGGAAGATAGCACATTTTCGAGGCTACCTTAGGGATTTTGTTGCAAAGGAGGTAACCTCCCTAAAGAAATCTTCTTGAAAGAGCAAAGACCTAGTTAAAATTCTTTTTATTAGGCATCCAACAAGATAGAAAGTACACCAAGGAAGGCAGAATATAGTGATTCAACACAAAGACTCTATGGGAGAGAGAGGCTTGACAAGCATACCAATGAAACATCCTATTTCTAAACTTGTTCATAATCCAATGCCACCTCTGATTAAGGGTAACTTGGAACCCCATACGGATTCCTCGCAGTCTAAAGATCTCTCCATTCCTGATTATATCACAACCCAAAGCCAAAATGGAGGGGGACACACAGAGACTGGAGGTTTTGAAGGTCGTTTTTTTATGATTAATGTGAGAACCACTGGCTAAGCAAAAGGTGTTAAGACACTCAAGCCCACAATCAGCAAATCTAGGTTCAGCTTTAACCAAAATATTGATGTTATTAGCAAAAGCTTGAAGGCAAAGTTGTTCATCAAATCCAGGGATAGAGATACCTTCTAGCCTCTTCTGGTTCATGGCATCCTTTAGGAGCCAATCAAGAGCATCACTAGCTATAGCAGACAAGAGGGGGGCAAGGAGACATCCTTGTCTGATAGATTTCCTGAGTCTAAAATGAGGAGAAAGGATACCATTAATAGCAGTTCTAGAGTGATCATTTCCAATAAGGGTGCTTACGGCTCTGATGAACCATTTCCCAAGCCCAATATCATGAAGGGATTGGAGCAAAAAATCCCACTCAATTCTATCGTAAGCTTTGTCAAAGTCTATTTTAAAGAAATAAAAAGGTTGGTTGGACTCTTGGACATACTCAATGCTCTCCCATAGAGAAATAATAGCATCAAGGATAAATCGACCTTTCATAAACCCTTTTTGCTCATGGAGGATGATATGCAGACCAGAAGCATAGGAGTGGCTTCACTCGAGAAATACATGTTGTCATTGTGACCGAAAATATTGAAGTTTTCGTTGCACGGGAAGTGTATGTAAAACTCATGGGGCATCCTAGCAGCTTCACTCCATTCCAAGGTCACGAGATCAAGCTTCAAGATGATCAACTTTATGCATGAGTCGGTTGCAGAGGAATGGCTGAGACCACATATCAGTAGAAGACAGCAATCACTTGACTCGAGGAGGCATGGCTGATGTAGAATGTCCAGAATCTCAACCCAATGCTGATGATAAAGTTTCGATCAAGCCTCTTTGCTGCAACAGGGATCATCTAGCTATGTATGTACAAGCCTCCAATTCCATTTCCATGCTGAGAGCGTGTTGTGTAAACCATACATAAAACCATTGCAAAACGTAGGGTTCTAAGGCACAGAAGGAAGCACTCTTTCGAATTTCACGCAAGCGAAAGTCAAAGAAGAGAACAGAGCTACTCCATCCACCAAAAGAATTGCTATTTTGTACGAGCACTCTTCGTTGACTTTGTTCTTACTTACCACCATTGCTCTTGCAGGAAAACATGGCATTTTATCTACGTGAGGCAAGATCTTGTGGCTTCTAGTGACGGGATTAGGGATACAGATATTGTATGTTCCATGAGATTGTCCTACGGTACACAAAAGACCACCAGCTGCTATGATGACATGAGTAAATTTCACGGGCAAGAAATCGAGAGAAAGGTAATGCCATGAAGGTGATGCGCCATTGTACAGAACAAGCTTCCTTCCTTCATAACTGAAGAGTGCAACACAATCATCCTTGTTCGACCCTACATGTGTAATAAAAAACTGTCGACTGCAAAGCACGCCATTCCATGACTTGCAAATGGTACGACTTCGAGCAACTTTAGACATGGAAAGACGAAAGAAAACGGATTCCAAAATGTCGTTATGCAGATCCATGTAACTCATGAATGTTGGCATAATAATGAGAATGGTGGAGGATATAATCAGAACTTCAATTCAAGAGGAAGAGGTAATAGAAATCAGAGAGGTAATTTCAAGAGGTAGAGGTAGTAGAGGTTACTTTGGAGGAAATACAGGTAGAGGCTTTCAAATTCAATCCTACAACAATACCTACTACAATTATACTTCAGATCAGAAGGAAGATTCAACCTTAATTATGAATGCAACTTGTGAAAGACAAAGTGAAGATCAAAGAGTCTTCTACATTGACTCACGGTGTAGCAATCACCTAAGTGGCAACATAGCTTTGATGACTGATTTGAAGAATAAGGTGAGTAATCATGTAGTTCAAACAGGTGAAAACACAAAGCATAATGTGAAGTCTATTGGATCAGTAAAGGCCAAGGATGGAAGAACTCTTTTGAGTAAGGTTTTGTATGTTCCTAGAATCCGAAAGAATCTGATAAGTGTAGGGAAAATTGTAGAGAAAGGTTATGAAGTAAGGTTCACTAATGATGAAGTTTTTGTGGAAGACCTTAGCAATGGGTATAAACAAATTGTTTAGGAAAGAAAGAAGGAAGGCTATTCACATTGAAGATTCAAGGCAATGTTGGTCATGCCTTGCTCACTTATGGAGGACATAAGATCTCTGAGTTAGATCTTTGGCATAAAAGGCAATACATTTAAACATTATCATGTGTATGCAGAAAGAGTTTCAGAACAAAAATTGAAGAGACTAAGGTCAGATGGAGGGAGCGAGTATTTCTCTAATGAGTTCAGTGATTACTTTATGGAATGTAGGTATGAAAAGGGAAGTTACTTGCAGGTACTCTCCTCAACAAAATAATGTAGCAGAAAGGAGGAATAGAACTCTTGTTGATTTTGCAAGGTCAATGATGAAAGAGAAAAGTTGTCCTAATTATTTGTGGGTTGAGGCTGTAAATACAGCCACATACTTGGTTAATAGGCTACCATGTAAAGCTTTGTAGGGTATGAAACCATATGAAGCATGGTGGGGTAAGAGACCTACCTTAGATCATTGCAACATGTTTGGATGTTTGGCTTATGCATGTGTGCCATCTCAGTTGAGACATAAATTGGAACATAAAGCTGAGAAGTATGTGTTCATTGGTTATGATGATAAGCAGATGGGTTATAGGTTATGGAGTGCATCCACAAAGTAATTCCTTATGTCAAAGGATGTTACATTGGATGAACAAGGTACTTGGTATGCAGGTACAATTAATATTCATGCAGGTGATGAAGAAACATTGAATAAGAAGAAAGGTAGATCAAAGGTTCAAATATTTGATGAAGAAGAGAACAATGTGGCACTAGTTGAAGTTGAAGAAATGCCAATGTTTGATCCAGAATGTGATGAACCAAAAACTTCAAAAAGTGGAGAACTCAAAAGATCATCAAGGCACAAATGGCAATCTACAAGGTACAGCTATGATACTTCATTTTTTACCACTAAAGACTTATATGGTGAAAGCAAAGGAAGACCCTTCTACATATGAAGAGGCAAAAGGTAAGGAAAATAGGGAGAAAGCTGTGCAAGATGAGTATGATGCATTGATGGAAATTGAGACTTGGGATTTGGTTCCTAAACCAAATAGTCAAAAAATTATTGGATGCAAATGGGTCTAGAAGAAAAAGAGGTATGCAGATGGAAGTGTGTCTAGATATAAAGCTAGACTTGTTGTGAAAGGGTATGCTTAGACATATGGTATAGATTATGATGAGAGTCATAGTCATGTGGCAAAGATGACAACTATAAGGACTCTCATAGCTATTGCTGCATGTAAAGGTTGGAAGCTATGTCAATTAGATGTGAAGAATGCTTTTCTAAATGGTTACATTTTAGATGATGTCTTCATGGAGCAAGGAGAAGGTTTCAAGGATAAATGTTATATAGAATATGTGTGTAAGCTCAAGAGAGCTTTGTATGGTTTGAAGCAGGCCCCAAGGGCATGGAATTATAGACTTATGAAGTTCTTGAAGGACCTTGGTTTCCAAGTGTCTAAGGCAGATAGTAGCTTGCTTGTTAAAGCAAGTGATGATGGGTTCATTTACATTTGCATATATGTTGATGACATAATTCTTACAGGTACATATGAGAAGGGCATATAAAGTCTTAAGAAGCAAATGGAGAAAGAGTTCAAGATTAGTGATCTGGGAGACTTTTCATATGTCTTGGGCATGGAGATTTCATATACTCAACATGGAGTATATGTGACTCAAGAAAGGTATTTGAAGAACTTGCTAATCAAGTTTAAAATGGAAGATTGCAAGGTAGCACCTACTACAATGGAGGTGAATCATAAATTGAGCAGACATGGAGGAGACGAATTCAAGGAGATGAAGCTATATCAAAGTCTGGTTGGTAGTCTAATCTATGCTACATTAACTAGGCCTGATTTGTCATATGCAGTTGGAGTGTTGTCTCAGTTCATGCATTATCCTAGGAAAGAACATTGGATTGTAGCACAAAGAGTGCTAAGATACATTAAGGGTACACTCAAAGAAGGTTTGTATTATGGATTCGCATCATATACAAACATCAAGATATATAGTGATACAGATTGGGCAGGTAATCGTGATGATAGGAGATCAACCTATGGGTATCTATGTTACGTGGGAGATAAGTTAATCTCTTGGTGTTCTAAGAAGCAACATACATTTGCTTTATCATCCATAGAAGCAAAGTATAAAGGAATAGTTGAAGCTGCAAAGGAGGTTATATGGTTAAAGACTCTCATAAAGAGTTTTGACATTATTCAGAGTACACCCACTATTCATGGAGATAATATGAGGTCATTGTATCTAGCTGCTAACCCTCTGTTTCATGCCAGGACTAAACATATTGAGATCCAATATCATTTCTTGAGAGAGAAGGTGATTGATAAAGAAATTGAAGTCATACATACTTCTACAAAAGATCAGATTGCACACATGTTAACCAAATGCTTGGATGGACCTAAGTTGTAGAGGTTCAAAGACATGGCAAGTATAAAGAAGGTGGAGAAAATCACAATTCATGATTGAGGGGGAGCTGTTGGTGCAAGAAAATCATCAATTGATGATCTAGACAAATAATTGAAGCCAATGAATGAAGCAAAGATCAACATATGAGGCTTGAAGTTTGGTGCATGCTCAGAAGATGAAGACTTGTATATACATGTATACTAATCTTCTAATTACTTCATAAAAACTTTGCATCTATGATGAGTCGTGATGTAGAAATCTATATATACTTGATATAGATGTATTACGATTATGAGCGATGATGAGTGATAAGTTTTAGAAGTCATTAGGGACTTTAGAAAGTGAGAAAAACATGAAGTATCATTCAGATGCAAGATTTCTCTGAATAGAAGAAAGTTGCACCTCAATCTTTTGCTCAATGCTCCTTCTGTGTTTATCTTCTTGATGAATGCTTTTGTACAAGTCTAATTCTATAGTTGGGTGACCTCTCTACAAGTCTTGAGAGTTTAATTGTAATCAAGCTGAGAGAATTTTAAGTAGGAACATTTACATATGTAAATGTGAAGAAGTGAATGTTTTGATCAGGTCTCCCTCCTCAGTGTAAAGTTTGTTAGTATATGATCAATGTCTACCCCTCATGATTGTATGCACATTTTGTAAGGCCCCTGTTATGAGGAGAAGCCAAGCGTGCATTACCCAATTGATGGGAATCCCAACTTGCATGTTGGATGAAGGTCATATTGGACCATGTAAGGTATTGTAAGGAAAGGGAGTTACCAGGGAATATTCCATAGAATATTCCCTATCGGAGTCAGAAATCATTTATATTTGTTAGGTCGGTTCAACCAGTCTAAGCCGTGTATGACAATTATGCGGGCGGTGGCCGCCCACGCTCTATCGCCCATGTATAGCCGTCCACGGAAGGCCACCCATGATCCTATATATACATGAGTTCTGCACTACCTCAGACATCACGTTGAGCCAGCATACCTCTACCTTGTATCTCCCTATCTAAAGTTGTCTAGATCACCATTTAAGCTCTACCTTGAGAGCACACGGGTGGACAACGCCATCATCTTTGTACTTGCTGTTAGTAGAAAATTGTTGAGATTCTCCTATATCTATTATCTTCTCTGCTACTGCTCCTGTGTTATATTGCGTAACTATTGTCTTACATGGTATCAGAGTTGTAAGGTTTGAATAGCTTGAGAAGTATCACTATTTTAGCCTACTAGCAGACTAGAATATCAGTAGATTATTCAAGTGATTACATGATGGCTTCATCGTCGAACACTAGTCTTGGTGCTTCAGCTAATGTTAATGTTGCACCTATTCGAATTCGTCCACCTGCATTCACTGAAGGGAAGCTGGATGGAACCAACTATACACTCTGGAAGTTCAACATTTCTGCAATTTTGGACTCCTATGAATTACTTGACACTGTCATGGGACCGATGGGATTGGATCCAGAGCCTATACCAGTTGAAGATCCAGCAAATTCAAGATTGATGATTCAGCCAGATCCAGATCTTCTACGAGCTTGGAAGAGGTGGAATGCTGATGCATTATGTGCGATTGTCACTAGTGTAAGTGATTTTGTGCTTACTTTAGTTCAACATACTACTAAAGCACATGAGGCTTGGGGCATATTGGCTCGACAATATGAGACCAAGAACCACACTAGGATACAAAATTTAGAAAATCAGTTGGCAAATGAAAAGCATTCTGATTCTGAAAAGGCTAAAGATTTTATCAAATGGATAAAGCATCTTCAAGATCAATTGGCTTCAGTTGGTGTTGTTATAACACCAGAAGAGCTGGCTCGATGATCTGTACGTGTTCTTCCAGCAAAGTATGATGGATTAGTAACAACCCTTAACACTCAGGTAAGGCCAACTCCTCTTACATTTGAAGAGTTTTGTGCGATGCTTTTAGAAGAAGAGATGTGGTTGAAGAATTGGCAAAGTACAACTGATGCTGCATTCTCAACAAATGCAAAAGGTAAAGGCTCTTCTGAGGGATCAAAGAAGAAGCCAAAGAAGAAAAATTTCACAAGAAGTTGCTTCTATTGTGAAAAGAAAGGCCATGCCATCAAGGATTGCAGAAAGAAGCAAGCTGATGAAAGGAATGGGACTGTAAAATCATCATGGAAGAACAAAGAGTCTGCAAACAACACAGAGCTGGAACTTTGGGTAGCTATTGAAGAGGTATGTTCATGTGCTCAAGCTCGTGTTGATGAACCATGGATTTTAGATAGTGGAGCTTCTTGCCATATGACCAGTAAAAAGGATTGGTATAGTTCCCTAGTGCCTCTGCGGGAATCCATCAATGTAGTGGTGGGAAATGACTCCAAGTGTCCAGCCGAAGGAACTAGAACCATCTCTTTTATCACTTCTCCAGGTGTTGAGAAAAAGTTATCCGATGTTCTCTATGTACCTACACTCAAAAGAAATTTGTTGTCAGTTTTTGCAATAACAGATCGTGGACTCGAAGTTCACTTCAATAAGAGTGGTGCAGAAATCATGGATTCATCAGGTAATGTTGTAGGTAAAGGCATACGATGGGATAACTTGTATGAGTTAAGTGCTTTAACTGCTATAGAAGATAAAGATGTAAGCAGGTTATGGCACCAACGATTTGGGCATCTCGGATTTGCAGTTTTGAAGGAGATGCAAAGAACAGGGATGGTTGCTCATTTGCCTGCATTTTCAAAGTTGCACGAACCTTGTGAAGCTTGTATGATGGGCAAGCAACAATGAAAGGCGTTTCCAAGAGAGACCAGCAATCGATCTCAAGCTCCTCTAGAGTTGGTACATGCTGATCTCTGCGGTAAAATGTCTACACCTGCTTTAGGAGGATCTTTCTACTTCTTGCTGTTAGTCGACGATTATAGTAGAAAGATGTGGGTTTATTTCATTCGAGAGAAGGCTGATGCTTTTGAAAAATTTAAAGTGTGGCATAAGTATGTAGAAAATGAATCAAGAAGGAAACTAAAGAAATTTAGAACAGATAGAGGAGGTGAATTCTTGTCAACAGAATTCAACAATTACTGTAGGAGCATGGTGTGAAAAGGCAACTTACCACAGCTCATACACCTCAACAAAATGGCGTTGTTGAGCGCAGGAACAGGACAGTAGTTGAAATGGCTCGTTGTATGTTGAAGGCTCAAGACATGCCTGATTCATTTTGGGCAGAAGCAGTCAATACAACAGTCTACATCCTCAATCGAAGCTACACAAAAGCTCTAAAGGGGATGACTCCTCAAGAAGCATATTCTGGTAAAAAGCCTTCAGTTTTGCATTTCAGAATTTTTGGTTGTTTCTGTTATGCACATATTCCTGATTCAACAAGATCAAAGTTGGATTCAAAAAGCAAAAAGTGTGTCTTCCTAGGATATAGTGAAGAGTCTAAAGCATATAGGTTGTGGGATCCTGAGGCAAGGAAGATTTTTGTCAGCCGAGATGTGATGTTTGATGAATGACCACACTTAGTAGAAGATAAAGGTATATCTACTATCTCTTCAAACGGAGAAATATCTCACCTTGTGCCTATCAAAAGACAGGTTAAAGTTGAGGAGGAGGAAACATCTGATGGAGAAATTTCCTCAATAAAAAGCCAACCAGTTGTAGCTGCACAGCGTAAGCCACTACCGAAGTGGGCACAACAGCTCTTTGATGATCACAATCCACATGTAGATGTACCAGAATCATCATCCGATGGATTACGAAGATCAAAGAGAATAGAGGAGCAAAGAAGAGCCTCAGAACACATTGTTAACATGGCTCTAATGGCAGATATCATGGGCTTGATAAAGGAACCTACCACCATTGAAGAAGCCCTTGATGATCCAGGCTAGAGAGCGGCAATGCAGTCAGAGTATGATAGTATACTAAAAAATGATACATGGGATCTAGTTGACTTGCCGCCAAAGAAGAAGGTAATAGGTACTAAATGGATTTGGAAAGTTAAGTATAAAGCAGATGGAACATTAGAAAAGTATAAGGCAAGATTAGTTGCATAGGGTTTTTCATAGATCCAAGGATTTGATGTTCAAGAAACTTTTGCACCAACAGCATGCATGACAACTATTCGGACGGTACTTGCAGTAGCTGCACAAAAGGCCTGGCCTATTTTCCAGATGGATGTCAAATCTGCATTTTTGAATGGTCACCTCAAGGAGGAGGTATATGAATCTCAACCACCAGGTTTTGAGGTGCCCAATTCAGAAAATAAAGTTTGCAAGTTGAAGAAAGATTTGTATGGACTTAAGCAAGCTCCACAGGCTTGGTACCAACGAATAGATCATTTTTTCAAAAATATGGGTTTTGAAAGAAGTACTTCTGATGCTAACTTGTATGTAATAAAAAGGGATAGCAAGCTAGTTGTTGTCACTGTATATGTAGATGATTTGATCATTAGAGGAGATCATCAAGAACTCATCAATCAAACTCGGATCAGCTTGGGAACTGAGTTTGAAATGACAGACTTAGGTCTACTCCATTTTTGTCTGGGAATTGAAGTATGGCAAAGGAAGGATGGCATTTTCATCTCACAACAAAAATATGCCAAAGAGATTCTCAAGGCATTTGGAATGATGGACTGCAAGCCAACTAGCACACCTATGGAGGTAAATCATAAGCTATCTATGGATGATAACATGCCTGATGTAGATGCTAAGAATTATAGGAAGCTTGTTGGAAGTCTTATTTTTCTGTGCAACACTAGACCAGACATTTGCTATGTTGTTGGAGTATTAAGCAGGTTTTCCAACAAACCTAAGGAGAGTCACTAGAATGCTGGAATGCGAATTCTAAGGTACATTGTAGGAACCTTGGATTTTGGTATTTTTTATACCACAGGTGATACACTCCAAGGATATTGTGATTCAGATTGGGCTGGAGATTGTGATTCTAGAAAATCAGTTTTTGGATATTGTTTCTCACTTGGTTCAGGAATATTTTCTTGGGTAAGTAGAAAGCAACCAACTCTCGCACTCTCTTCCACTGAAGCAGAGTATAAAGCAGCTTGTTTTGCTTCTGGTGAGGTAGTTTGGTTAAGGAGAATTCTTGCAGATCTAGGCTTTCCATCAAATATGGCGACTGTACTCAAGTGTGATAATCAAAGTTGTATGGCTATTGCAAAGAACCCAGTATTTCATGCCCGCACCAAGCACATAGAAGTACAGTACCATTACATTCGTAAGCTAATTGAAGATGAAATTGTGGAGCTAGAATATTGCCCAACAGAGGCAAATTGTGCTAACATATTCACTAAAGCACTTGGAAGAGAGCAGCTCAACAGACATCTTCAATAGATGGGCATAGGACCTAAACCTACTTGATTTTTCATCGGTAAACATTGAGGGGGGGTGTTAGTATATGATCAATGTCTACCCCTCATGATTGTATGCACATTTTGTAAGGCCCCCGTTATGAGGAGAAGCCAAGCGTGCATTACCCAATTGATGGGAATCCCAACTTGCATGTTGGATGAAGGTCATATTGGACCATGTAAGGTATTGTAAGGAAAGGGAGTTACCAGGGTCCCCAATTGGGGGGTCCGGGGCAGCGGGGAGCAGCCCCGGCTGGGGGGTCCAAGGGGGCCAACATGCCCCCTGGCTGGGGGGTCCCAGGGGGCTAGCGGGCCCCCTGGTGGGGGTCGGGGGGCAGCGCCTCCGACGTGACGATAAAGGGAATATTCCATAGAATATTCTCTGTCAGAGTCAGAAATCATTTATATTTGTTAGGTCAGTTCAATCGGTCTAAGCCGTGTATGACAATTACGCGGGCGGTGGCCGCCCACGCTCTACCGCCCATGTATAGCCGTCCACGGAAGGCCACCCATGATCATATATATACATGAGTTCTGCACTACCTGAGACATCACGTTGAGCCAGCATACCTCTATCTTGTATCTCCCTATCTAGAGTTGTCTAGATCACCATTTAAGCTCTACCTTGAGAGCGCACGGGTGGACAATGCCATCATCTTTGTACTTGCTGTTAGTAGAAAATTGTTGAGATTCTCCTATATCTATTATCTTCTCTGCTACTGCTCCTGTGTTATATTGCGTAACTATTGTCTTACAAAGTTTTGAGCAACTAATCACTCATTCTTTAGGTTAAAAGGTAAGATACACGTGAATAAAAGCATTTGAATAAACAGGGTCTAGTTTGGGAGAACCGTGCATTAGACATTGCACGTGTCAAAGTCGACTACATAGAAGAACAGTTTAAGACATAGGTACATTCTTTGAAGCAAATCTCAAGATCTACTGAATCTTTTAGAGGTATTTAACTTGAAGAAGGTGTGCAAACTTTGGTCAATCAATGCGCGAATTAAGTGCAGTAGACTTTTCTCAATAATTAGTTTCTTCACACTTAGTTCAAAGTTTGATAATTTGGCATTGATCTTCCAAAATTGGTTGAGATTTTGAGTTTGTCTTGATATAGAGGTGCTCTAACAACAAGGATAACTTGTTCTTTTGGAGATTTACACTCTCCATCAACTCATGTGCCTACTAGTGGTTTTTCTTTCATGCTAGGTAGCTCAGGCATATCTTACTTGATCAAGAAGCAACCTACTATGGCCACTTCTTGTTTTGTGGCCAATATCAGGTTGCTTGCACAACTATCGTGGAGTGTGTGTGGGTGACATCTTTTTGTTGGTTTGGGTATCAATCAATCTTTTTCCACCACCATCTTTATTGGTAGTTAGAGTGTGTTGGAAGTTGCGAGGAAACTTATGTTCCTTGCTCGTATAAATCACATCAAGGTGTAGTATCATTATGTGAGGGAGATACTCTCTACTAGAGAAATCAGTTTGGCTTATGTTCCCACACACAATAATGTTGCAGAAGTTTTCACAAGGCCATACCTAAGGAGAAGTTTAAATCTTTTCACAAAGCTTTCAGATTATTGCATTTTATAGATTGATTTATCTGGGAGAGACTAAGTACTAGAGAAATTAGTTTTGTTTATGTGCCACACATGATAATATTGTACACCTTTTCATAAAGGCTCTCTCTAGGGTGAAGTTCAAAGCTTTTCCCTTGTTCTCAAACTCTTTTTTCCATTTGCAAAGAAAATCCTATATCTAATAAAATAATTCTACTATGTACATAAGCCAATAATAAAGAAGAGGCTTTCAATAGATGTTCCAATCATTGGATAAAGCAATTAGGAATCAAGAACCTGCTTATGAGCTAACCTCTTTTTTGGATAATTTTAAAGATAGTGATTGGGTTGGTTGTTATGATACTCACATGTCCACTAATGGTAATTTCTTTTTCCTTGGAGACATGCATATCTTGGTTGAGTAAGAAGAAGCATTAAGTGGCAACATCGAGTTGTGATGCTAAATACAAGGCATTTTTCACAACTACAGTGGAGTGTATATGGTTGAGATACTTATGATGGTTCTTTGAATGGAGATTGAGGTTGTTATGCATATGATAATCAGAGTGCATTGGTTGTTGCAAGAAATCTAGTGTTTCATTCATGGACTAAATATATTTAGGTGCATTATCACTATGTGAGAGAGCATCATTGTGCAAGAGATATTGATTTGGTATATGTGCCTACTAAAGATAATGAGGTAGACATATTCACCAAAGCTCTTCCATGAGAAAAGTTTGAAGCATTTCAAAGACTTAGGCTTATTGCCTAGAAGGGGCTGATGTCTCAATCATTGTATGTGTTCACATCATTCGCTCCATGGGGGTTCATTACACTTGTGTACCTCAAGCAGCTTTGGTGTGAATATTTTCCCTATACATGGGAACTTTTTACTTGCCAGGGATTGACACTCAAGCTATCCATAGACCTCCTCATCTAAGAAATAAGAAAGTGAATATCTAACTAGGTTATGCATGTAGATCAAGCATCCAATAGTGTGTTGATAGAGCAAAACATGGAATCCATCACAAACATCATGAAGAATCAATCATAAATGTTTCTCCATGCCGCTCAATATCCTTGCAGTTATTAGTTGTCTAACCCCTACTTTGTGGAATTCGACATTCTCATGGGTGTTAAGCTTGCCTTTTATTGTACTTTCAATTAATTAAAGCTACAGTGGAAGATTAGATCTCAATGATTGAAATGCCTTAAGAGCATATACAACAGTGAATATAAGTACATCATCTACACACTTAACATATAAGGTGATCTCATTTTCACTTTTCTCAAATCCATGTGCTAGCAAGCAGGCATGATTATTTTCAAGTGGTGCTTGCTTCCATCCATGTTGGATGTGTGTAGAAGTGTGAGATACACACAAGAAGCACATGCAAGGAGCACAAATGCAGTAAGACACATAGAGAAGACAGATGGTTGGAACAAAACTCTCTATTGCAGATTAACAAAACAGAATTAAAAGTTGAAAAATATATCTAAGTACAAAGTACCACCACGTCTGAGTATATCATGTATATATTTACATGCTTTCTTCGAATCAAATTGGGTTGGTTGTTATGATATTCATGTGCATACTAGTGGTTTTTCCTCATGCTTGGTAGCTTATGCATATCTTGGATGAGCAAGAAACAACCCATTGTGGCCACTTCTATGTGGGGCTGAGTATCAGGTAGCTTATAAAACTATTTATGAGTGTGTGTGATTGACACCTTTTGGGTGATTTGGGTATTGGTCAATCTTTTGCCACCACCATCTTTATTGATAGTTAGAGTGCACTGAGAGTTGCAAGGAGCCCTGTGTTCCATGATCACACAAATCACATCAAGGTGCACTATCATTATATGAGGGAGGGACCCTATACTAGAGATATCAATATGTCTTATGTGCTTGACAATCAATGAATTAATCAATCACTTAAAAGTAGATCAAATTAGATCTTCATTTTTCCTAGATTGTAGGAATATGAATTAATTCTCTTCAACAACTAATCTTGCCTTCATTGGAATTCATAATCCACTTTTAGAAGTCTTTGAGCACTTCAAGGATCTATATAAAGACTTTAAATCACTTTTACATTACATGGAAGCAATATACATATGCTTTTGGCCATCATTGTCTTGCTCCATTTCTCTCCATCATCTTCTTCAACAATAGTGAACTTGCAAAGGATGCCACTCTCTCTATAGAGCTCCAAAGTAGATGAATCAACATTATTTTTAAGGGTATTACTATCTGGGCTATGAAAAAATGTTTCAAGCATTTTGGTGTAGTAAATTTGGCAAAATTTTAGTTTTTCTATCTCGGGGTCTATCTCTGCGCAACCTTGAAAAATAAGAGGTAACACTATTGAGTGTCAAGTTCATTCCATAAGCATATTTTGGTTATTACTTGTAATCTTTTGCATTTTAAAACTCAACCCTATGTGTAGCATTCATTCAAAAGCATTTTTCCAATTGTAATCATGTTGGCTACTATGAGCATTTGAAGTTGATTGTTTCATCCAAAGATAGCAAGTTTTGAGCTAGTCAATATGCAAACCTATCTGCTTTTATATCACTTTTTCTCCTTGATGCTCCAAAGTACATAGAAAATTTTATTACACTTATCACATGCCTATAAGGTCAGTTTGATTCTCCATAAGCTCAAATATTGGTCCTATGGTGGTTGGCTGGACCGAACTTTGCCATTTCATAACTCACGTTTCTACCTCCTACAAGCTTCTCCATGTTCTCTTAGTGGTATTAGAGCTAGATCAAGATGGATGATGGCTTTCCCTCAATGATTGAAAAGCTTGATAGACACAACTATGTGGTTGGCAAATCAGAATGGAGGCCTATTTGCAAGATAGAAATCTTTATGGAATTGTAGTAGATGATGAAGATATGCCTACTGCAAGATCCAAAGGAGGACTTACACAAGATGAGACTGATAAGCTCACACTTTGGTGTGCAAGGGATGCTCAAGCAAGGTCATACATACTAAAATATAACTCCTAATTTTTTTTACCACTTATTAGAGGATGCAAGACACCTCAAGGGACTTTCTTTTCTAATAGCACTTATTAGAGGATGCTCTAGAGACTTTCTTTTCTAATAGCACTTATTATAGGATGCTCTAGAGACTTTCTTTTCTAATAGCACAAAGGCAAGGAAGAACCATCTTTAGAATGAGTTCAACAAGATGAAGAAGACACGTAAACAAACCATCACAGAGTTTGTTACAAGGGTCAAGGAGGTTGCTGACCAATTGGCATCCATTGCAGAGTTGATTGAAGGAGATGCCATCATAAGGCAAATTCTCAATGGGATTAGAGGTGCCAAGAAATGGCAGTCTTTCACCACAACTTATGATCTCATCATGGATGTGCAAACTCTAGACTTCAACATCTGTTTTGGACAACCCTTCAATCAATAGGCCAACAATAGCATAAAGGAAGGTAACTCCTATCATGGTAATTGAACTAATGCTCTATATGCAGATATGAAGGACAAGAAGCTAAAAGGCAAGAAGATGAAAAGGAGACTTTCCAAGTCAACTTTGTAGGCAAGAGCAAGTGGAAAGGAAGGAATAAAGGACCAAAGCATGAAAAACCCAAAGAATATTGAGCCTTGTGCCATCTGTGATAAGATGAACCACACAACTCAAAATCCTTGGTTCAATGGGAAGACCCAGAAAGGAAGTAGACGAGGTGGATCTTGCAGCAATAGAGGTAGAGGTGGACACAACTTCAAAAATAACAATAGAGGCTAGAAGAGAATGGACTACAATAATTATTCTGAAGATCAACAACATGAACACTCATTGCGTTGATGAATCTAAGCCAAAAAGAAGGTAAAGAAGATGATCATTTGTTCTACATAGATTCAGGATGTTCAAATCATGTTGCAGATGACATTGCTCTTCTATTTGACTTGGAAATTACAAAGCATATACATGAAGTACAAATAGCAGATGATACTAAGCACAATGTGGAGATGATTGGTAATGTCAAAGCTTCCAATGGTGAGACAAAAATTCTAAGTAAGGTTCTACATGTACCCATTATCATTAAAAACCTAATAAGTGTGGGCCAAATAGTTAAAAAAGACCTGCAAGTTAGGTTCACCCAACATGGAGCTTTTGTGGAAGATCCATGTTAAGGCTTCAAGAAGCTAGCGAGAGGTGAGAATCATGGTAGGCTCTTTACTTTTGAAGTAGGAGAAGGCAAGAACATAGCTCTATTCACTTTTGGGTCTCAAATCCTAAGCGAGCTTGAAGTGTGGCATAAGAGACTTGCTCATGTGAATGAAAGAACTTGTGGGAATAGTTGTAGGTATCAAAGTGTTCCAGGCTTGTTAAACATATCAAAGCAACACATGATCAATGGATGTGATGCATGTCATATTGGAAAGGCACAAAGACAATCATTCGACCACAAAGGCTACATCCACAACAACTTATTGCACTTAGTACATACAAATGTATGGGGTCAAGTCAACAACCTTCATTTTCATTATCAAGGTATTATGTCTCATTTATTGATGACCATAGTAGATGGACTATTCTATACTTTATCAAGTAATAATGAAGTTTTTTATTGTTTCAAAAACTATGTAGCACATGTGGAGAATCATAAAGTTACAAAGCATCCAATATACTTGGAAAAATAATAAATTTTAGAAGAACCCTCTACCTATGAGGAGGCAAAGGGAAACCCTAATTGGGAATAGGCCATGAAATAAGAAATAGATGCATTGAAGGAGATGGACACTTGGGATTTGGTTCCAATTTCACCCAATCAAAAGGTAATTGGTTGTAGATGGGTATATAAAATGAAAAAAAAATAGATGGATCAATTTGCAGATATAAGGCAAGATTAGTTGCCAAAGGATGCTCATAAATGCATGGTATAGACCTTTGGCCATACATGAGTGACCAAAGCGTGTCTGATTGCACATCTGTCTAAACCAAACGGACTCTTAGATCATAGAATCTACTTTATTACATTCATCTCCTCTTGAGGAAGATTTTCTTCCTAAAAAATAAAGCTAGATATAGTAACTATAGGCAACCCCCGAGCCTCATGTTCTAAAAACCAAAAGAACATGTTTCATCTCTATGGTGGAATCCCTACCCAAACAATTCAAAACACCATCTTGCTTTGCACTTTGATAAACTAGTCGAATGACAAAGTAGTGAATGAATAATAAGGATGGATCTAAAAACTTCAATGCCCGATTCACTCGTTGCTCAATGGGTGATCTAGGCATAAACATGCAAAATGGGTGGATTCCAATTACTAGTCCATTGCTGGGTATGAATGGTGCATGGACTTAGTAACTAAGGTGTGATTCTTATCCATATCAAGATTTTGAGAACTCTTGATTCACTTGAATTTGATTTAGAAAACTTGAAGTTTGATTGGCCCAAATATCTAACTTGGATGTTTGTACAATGGTTAACTCCCATCCAATGGTTACTTGATTTTATTCATTGGACTTGAGGACCTAATGGGCTTGAAAATCCTATGTAAATTGTAGGAGAAATTTTTCCATTTACTTTGGGTCAACCATACTATTACTTGACCAAATCAAATCCAAAATGAAAAGTATCCAACTTAGGACACTTTTCTCAAAAATCTTTGGGTTTAAGTTCTTGGAATTCCCAATCTGATGAGTGATTCCTTACTTCTCTTTCCTAGAGTGTACTGGACTCTAGAAATTCATTAGCATCAAATTCTAGATTACTTAAGACTTTAACTACTCAAAGATCTGTTTCAACAAGGTGTTGAAGCATTTTTCCTATCTTTAAGATAAATAAATTGGATTCTAAAAATGATTCAGGGCAAATCTAAAACATCATCCAACCAGAAGATACTAGTGTGGTAACCAACATTAGTATGTTGACCCACTAAGGTTCTATTGATGAATTTTGTGCTCTAATAATACTTCACTTCAAACTGAGCTCATGCCTATGTTCAATCTTTTATGACTACTACAAAAAATGCAATTCTTGTGCATTTCTTTTGAGCCAAAGGATTGAATTTACCAAGTTACACTAGGAACTTGGTGGTTGACTTAGTGAGTCTATGACTTAGTTGAAAGGATCTTTTCAATGTGAGTCCTACTGCTTCAAAAATTTATCAAATATTTTTGAATTCACAATACTTTATCTTGAAGTGTTTCATAATTCAAATAAGAACAAGTCTTTGTCCTATTCAAAAATGAAGATCATACTTACTTTGTATCTTCTTACTGGATCTTGAAGTATCTTGAGATCATGATTTTATACTCCTTGAATTAAAACACCTACTTTGAAGTTTAAATTCCCTAGAGGATCAAATCTAACTTAAATATTTTTAGGACTAAAAGATAATTATCATCCCACGATCCGATGTTCCATACCATCTTTCCTACATCAATTTGAGTATAAAATCTAGTGTCTCATACCACCCTATTTTATATTCACATTGACATGTGAGGGATATTTATCATGAAGTCTAAACATATCTTGATAAAGTACCTTTCCATTTCACTTCTTTAAAAGATGTTTTGAAGTTTCAAGCATTTCCTCTAACTTGATATTTTAGGTTTTGATTCCTTCACTCACAATCTCATGCTTTTACCGTGGAAACTTGAAAAGATTTCATGATATTCTTCTGGATGTATTTGTTTGGCGGACGCTCTCTTTTTCATGTGCTCCAATTAGACTTCTCAAATGGCTCGATGTAACAAAAAAGTATTTCTTCTTCATTCCTCATACGTGCACGTTCTTGGATCTAAAACCATGACCGTTAGGAAGTACTACAATGGCATAGCCACGAAGACAAAACTCCTATAATGACATGCATTCAAATATGTTTAACGCATAATCTGTAATGGCAAAAATGCATTCACGTTGTGAATGGTGAGATGGGATTCAAGATCACATCTGTCGCTTGAAAGGCCATTCAGGTGTCAATAGTGATACACACTATCATGGCACATAATACATATTGTTTATTGCCTATCCAGGCACATATGTTTAGATCTCCTATCCAGGGCACATATGTTTACAGTAATCCTATCCAGGGCACATATGTTTACAGTAATATAGGAATTATTTAAAACTATCATGTTTACCTTGCGTTAAACCATTAGCAAAATGCTTATGGATTGGATGGGCATAGGAATTGAACTCGTCGTTGTGCTTATGGATTAAGGATGGGCATAGGAATTGCACCAAAAAGTTCGTTGTGCTAGATACATGCATGTTCTTGATGATTGTGCTTGCAGATGCCGCCTAAGGATTATGAACCTTACAGACTAGAAGGACAGAAAAATAGTAAGAGCTGCTACATGCAACAACTTCTACAATGGCCAAGATTCGAACCTAACCCAACTTGTTTAGGATGGCATGGCCTATCTACAAGTACAACCACATAGATGATAAAAAAATATTTCTTCCTATTGTACTAAAAACATACGAGGTTATGATGGTTCATCCAACACACAAGAGAGGAGGAGGGAATTATTAGGCTTGGGAGTAGTTCCTTCTTCAACTATTCCATGAAGGACATGTTAAGCTTCGAGGAAGCAAAGGTATTCAAGCTTTGGAGTTGGTGAATGGCTCTTCTCATTTTATAGTGCAAATATCAAGCCTACACATTTGGCTAGAGTTTATGTACAATTGAAGTTCCATGGGAAAACCATTGCTATGAAGACTTTACCTTTTACTATTTGTAAAAGTCTACTTGACTTGGAGGAATAATTGTAACTACCACTAAACTCATGGAGTTCATTAGATGAAAAGCCACGACTTTATTTGGAGAGAATATCTCCTAGATTGGAGGACTACTTTTTAGTGAGAGCCAATGAAGAATTCAAATTCAAATTCAAATGACTCATCTATAAAAGATGGCTGAAAATCTCATGGGACAAAAAAGACTCCAATTCCGACTCCTTGTTGATCCCTTTTTTTTGAGAGTGAGGCTCACTTCATAGCCTACACTTCTCATTATCATTAGGCATTGATTATCATGCCAATGATCTTGTACAACATTGTCTTCTAATACAATAGATCAATACATTTCATCTATGGTCTATCTGTCATAGTTACTCAGAATAATCATTTTGTACTGCTCATATCTCAGACCTTTCTTTACCATTTTCCATGTTCTATAGCCACTTGGAATCAACGCAAAGTCTTCTTTATGCTCACAAATTTTGAAGGTAATCCATTCAGTCAATTTGGACAAAAGCACGTCAAAGCACCCATTGGTCAAACTCTACAAAGGTCCTAAAAAATCGGGGGTAATGATTTGATTGCTTTGTGTATAGTGCATCATTTTAATTAATTCTAGTTGGTATAATTAGATCATTAACTTAATTTGATATCTCCAAAAGGAATTTTCTAATTCCTACTGTACTAGAAGCACTGAGCTTAACAAGCAGCAGGTGTGTGAACAAAAATAGAAGGTTTTCATTGATCCTTCAACTTGGAAGTAGTCTGTTTTGGTTCAATCATTTCTCACATCATTTCCAAAGTACATAGGCACTTTTATAGTGTCATTGGAAAGCTAAGAGGGCCTACAACTGAACTCCGAAGAAAGAAGGGGCTAGTACAAAGCAGAGATTTGTAGTACCTACTCATTTCTTGAAGTATCCATCCATCTTTCCCAACAGTGGTATCAGAGCAAAGCTAAGGTAAAATGGGTGATGCTTTTCTTTCTTTCATTGATAAATTCAACAGGAACAACTATTAAGAATGGTCCTTGAGGATGAAGACATACTTGCAAGGAGTCTCTATGGATACATCTCAAGAGATGAGGAGATGCCCATTTTCAGAAGCAAAGGAAAACCTACAAGAGAGGAGCATGAAAGACTCAATATATGGTGTGCCAAGGATGCATTAGCAAGGTCATACTTACTTAAATCAATTTTTTATTTTCTTCTTCCACACATTAGGAACTGTAAGACATCCCAAGAGACTTGGGAAACATTGTCTTCCTACTTCTCTTCCAACACAAGGGCTAGGAAGAACCAATTGTGGATTGAGTTTACCACTCAAAGAAAGCAACCTATGCAAGGCATCTCAGAGTATGTGACCAAATTCAAAGATGTAGCTGATGAATTGGCAAGCATAGGAGAAGAAATTGAAGAGGAGAAGATTGTAAGACAAGTAATCAATGGTATTAAAGTTGATGACAAATGGAAGAGCTTCACAACTACCATGGACTTGTACATGGACATGCAGATTCCAGATCTTACCACACTCATGGGGCAACTCTTTACCCATGAAGCCAAGCTCAACAAGAATGGAGATTCATCAAGAGGTAATAGCTCCTCTGCCCTATACACTGATAAAAGTAAGTCCAAAGAGAAAGGGAAGAACAAGAAGATTGAGGATGAAGGAGCCACCTCCCAAGCCAACTATGCAGCGAGAGGTAGAACCTCAAGAGGAAGGGACAGAGGAGGTAAGAAAGGTAGGGGGAGACCTTATAACTCCTCAACATGTAATATTTGTGGATTGTCAAATCATACTACAGATGATTGTTACATGAACTTCAAGAATCAGAGAGATAGAGGATATCAAAGAGGTGGATATACACAATCAAGAGGAAGGCTCAATCACCATCAAGGATACAATAACAACTACAACAACAACTACAATAGCAACTACCAAGGAGGCTACAAATCAAGGAAATTTTTAGAACAATTATATGGAGGAGCAAGAGGATTCTCTTCTGATTACGAATATGACTTCAAAACCACGTATAAATGATGACCATCTCTTCTACATTGACTCAAGATTCTCTTCTACATGTAGGCAATGTAACTCTTCTCTGTGATCTTGAGGAACCAAAGGCTAATCATCAGGTACAAACAGGTGATGACATCACGCACTCAGTGATCAAGGTAGGGAATGTTAAAACCTCTGATGGAAATAGAAATCTATTGAGCAAGGTTCTATATGTACCTACAATTACCAAGAATTTGATAAGTATTGGACAGATTATGGAAAAGGGTTTGCAGGTCAGATTCAACCAATATGGAGAGGATCCTGAACATGGATTTCAAGAGAATTGCCAAAGGAGAAAAGACTGATAGATTATTCACTTTTGAACTTGAAGATACAAGGAATATTGAACTTGATAGTTACAAAGACCAAACACTATCAGAGCTTGAAATTTGGCATAAGAGATTAGGTCATGTTGGTGAAAGAACTTTAAAGCAAATATGTAGAGATCAATGTGTGTTTGGGATACCTAATGTATCCAAGCAACACATGATCTATAAATGTGGTGCTTGTCAGTTTGGAAAATCTCACAGGTCACCCTTCTCAAGGAAAGGCTACATGCATGAGGACTACCTAGAGCTTGTCCATACACATGTATGGGGACCAAGTAAAGATCCCTCAGTTTTTGGATCAAGGTATTATGTATCTTTCATTGATGACTTCAGTAGGTGGAGTGTCTTATATTTTATGAAGCACAAAGATGAAGTATTCAGTTGCTTTAAAAAAATATCTTGCACTTGTTGACAACCAAACAGGAAGAAGTCTAAAGAGACTAAGGTCAGATGGAGGACGTGCGTACTTCTCAAATGATTTTGATGCATTCTTGCAAAACAGAGCAATCAAGAGAGAAATTACAACAAGGTATATCCCTCAGCAAAATGGGGTGGCAGAGAGGAGAAATAGACTAATTTTTGAAACAGCTAGGTCAATGTTAAATGAGAAAAAATTACCTAATTACTTGTGGGCAGAGAGTGTATCTACTACT
Organism: Ceratopteris richardii; assembly: GCA_020310875.1. Taxonomy (NCBI): domain Eukaryota; kingdom Viridiplantae; phylum Streptophyta; class Polypodiopsida; order Polypodiales; family Pteridaceae; genus Ceratopteris; species Ceratopteris richardii. The sequence continues at coordinate 91,922,683 of CM035423.1, forward strand.
ACTTATCTTATAAACAGCTTGCCATCCAAATCTCTTGATGGGATGACCCCATATGAAGCATGGCATGGTAGAAGACCTTCACTTGATCATTGCAAGATCTTTGGATGTGTTGCTTATGTGCATATCCCTTCTCAAATAAGAGGTAATCTAGATCCTACGGCAGAGAAGTGCATCTTCATAGGGTATGACTTAAATCAGAAAGGATACAGGTTCTTCAATCCTTCAAACAAAGGATTTATGGTCAGTAGAGATGTTGTCTTTGATGAGAATGACTCTTGGTTTGAAAGTGAATGCAGGAAAGTAAAACTACCTTATGACTTGGAAGAGGAATTTCTAAGTCCCACTAAGGAGGAGCCTAATCAGGTTGAAGACATCAATTCAGATGATGAGGACATCATCAACTTAGAAGAATTCAAGGCATGAAAGTCCAAAGGCAAAGTCAAGATGAAGAAATTGGAAGATATACCAGAATCATCCAACCAAGCAATTAGAAGATCACAAAGGGAGAGCAAGAAACCCATCAGATATGGGTATGACACTTCCTTAGTTACTAAGCACTCTATTTATATTGCAAAAGACTTGTCATTTGAAGAGCCATCATCATATGAAGAGGCAAAAACCAAGACAGAATGGAAGGAAGCTATGGATGAAGAAATTCAAGCACTTAAGGAGAATGATACTTGGGAGCTAGTACCAAAGAAGGACTATATGAAGTAATTGGTTCTAGATGGATCTATACAATCAAGAGCAATTCTAATGGATCAATAGGCACGTACAAAGGTAGACTTGTGGCTAAGGGTTTTGCACAAACCCAAGGAGTTGATTATGAAGCAACCTTCTCACTTGTGGCCAAAATGCCAACCATCAAGGTATTGGTAAGTGTGGCTGCATCATAGAATTGGAACATGTATCAATAGGATGTAAAAAATGCATTTCTTAGTGGCAGGATTTCAGAGGAGGTGTACATGTCTCAACCTCCTAGCTATGAGGACCCAAGCAAGGTAACATATGTGTGTAAATTGAACAAAGCTCTTTATGGATTGAAGCAGGCACCTAGGGCATGGAACCATAGCTTGACTACATATCTTCAAGATCAAGGATTCATCCTGAGTAAATCAGATACTTCTCTATTTATTAAGAAGAGTAATTCAGAGGTAATATACCTATGTGTATATGTTGATGATATCATACTCACAGGTAATGATGCTAATGGCATCAAGCGGAATAAGAATCAAATGATGTAGGAGTTCAAAATTGGTGATCTAAGATCACTAAATTATTTTCTCGGACTTGACTTAGTATATACTAACTCTGGAATTTACATTACTCAAAGAAAGTATATACAGGACATGTTAAAGAAGTTTCAATTGCAGGATGCCAAGGTAACAAGTACTCCAATGGAGGTAAACCAAAAGTTAAGTGCTCATGAAGGTGATGTGTTTGAGAATATTGCAAGTTACCAAAGCATAGTGGGAAGTTTGAACTATGCTACAATGACAAGGATTGATATTGCTTATGGAGTAAGTGTTTTAATTCAATTTATGCACAAAACTAGGGCACCTCATTTGGAAGCTGCCAAAAAGATTTTGAAGTACCTTAAGGGCACTCAAAATCAAGGATTATACTTTCCTTATACCTCAGATTTGGACATCAAGATATATTCAGATGCAGATTGGGTAGGTTGCAAAGTTGATAGAAGGAGTACCTCAGGTTACCTATCTTTTGCAGATGATAAACGTATATCATGGTCTTCAAAGAAGCAACCTATTGTTGCTTTATGTTCAACAGAGGCAAAGTATGGAGGATTGGCCAATGCTACTCAAGAGGCCATATGGATCAGATTGTTATATACAGATTTAGGCTTGCCTACTACATCTCCAATGATTTTTGGAGATAATACTAGCTCACTACATCTTGGAACAAATCCTATTTATCATGCTAGGACCAAGCATACAGAGGTCCACTATCATTATGTGAGAGGGAAGCTATTGAGCAAGGAAATTTAGTTGGCTTATGTCTCAACTAATATGCAATGTGTAGACTTATTGACTAAAGCATTAGATGGTACAAAACTTTGCAGGTTTAAGTTTATGTTTGGATTGCAAGATATACAAGAAGATTGAAGAAAGAAGACTAAGCCAAGATGTTTGGCTTGTGGGGGAGTTGTTGGTGCAAATATCAAGCCTACATATTTGGCTAGAGTTTATGTACAATTGAAGTTCCATGGGAACCATTGCTATGAAGACTTTATCTTTTACCATTTGTAAAAGTCTATTTAACTTAGATGAATAATTGTAACTACCACTAAACTCATGGACTTTGTTAGATGAAAAGCCACGACTTTATTTGGAGAGAATATCTCCTAGATTGGAGGACTAAGTTTTAGTGAGATCCAATGAAGAATTCAAATTCAAATTCAAATGACTCATCTATAAAAGATGGTTAAAAAACTCACGGGAGAAAAAAGACTCCAATTTGGACTCCTTGTTGATCACTTTGTAAGAGAGTGAGGCTCACTTCATAACCTACACTACTCATTATCATTAGGCATTGATTATCATGCCAATTATCTTGTACAATTGTCTTCTAATATAATAGATCAATACATTTCATCTATGGTCTCTCTGTCATAGTTACTCAGAATAGTCATTTTGTACTGCTCATATCTCAGTCATTTCTTGACCATTTTTATTTTTCTATAGCTTGTTTGAATCATCTCCAAGTCCTCTACATGCTCACAAAGTTTGAAGATAATCCATTCAGCTAATTTGGAGAGAAGCATGTCGAAGTACCCACTGGTCAAATTTTGCAAAGGTCCTAAAAAATCAGCGGTAATGATTTGATTGCTAAATTGATTGCTCTGTGTATAGTGCATTATTTTATGTAATTCCACTTGGGATAATTAGCTAATTAAGATAATTTGATATATCCAAAATGAATTTTTCTAATTCCTATACTGGAAGCACTGAGCTTAACAAGCAGCAGGTGTGTGAACAAAAATAGAAGGTTTTCATTGATCTTTCAACTTAGAAGTAGTCTGTTTTGGTTCAATCATTTCTCACATCATTTCCAAAGTACATAGGCACTTGTATAGTGTCATTGGAAAGGTAAGAGGGCCTACAATGCAACTCTGAAGCAAGAAGGGGCTGGTACAAAGTAGGGATTTGCAGTATCTACTAATTTCTTGAAGTATCCATCCATGTTTCCCAACTTTCATGGACAATGGAAGGACCTAGCTTGAGTTAGAGTTAAGTATTTTCCAAGTTAATGTTTGTTTTAAATACTTGTTTTCGCTCTTGGTTTTCATGTAGAGTGCATCTAATTATCATTAAAGTCTAGTAGCAACCTTCATTGTTTAGAATTTTGATGCAAATTAATGAAAGCATTTCGGGAGAGCATAGACATATTAAATCACTTATTAAGCATAGGCATGCATCTATGAATCATCGCAGGGAAATCAAAGAACACAATGATATTTTTCCTTTTCAAAGAATGCTCTTCTTGTTTGAAAAAGATATTAGATGCACTTGATTTTGTGCACATGCATGGTTATATCTTTCTAAAAGGTAGCAAGTAGAATGTTTGTGCATGGATGCATGCGAAGCAAGCTCAAGGACTGCTTGAATAAATTTTGGTGCATGAAAAGAAAAAAAGCATGCCATTACATGCATGCACTCACATGCATTTGCATGCAACTACATGCATTAACATATAACAAAGCATGGTTTTTTGCTGTTTTTTTTTGCTAAGTAGTTGAACAAATATACTTTCCTAACCATTACCTACTTTTTCTAGCTTGAGTTAGATATTTAGGGAAAATATCAAACTAGTTAGTTGCGAAGCTACTAGCTTCCATGCAACTCAAGTAGCTAGTTCACTTTTTCCCAAAAGTGATACTTAGGTATCACATATTAGAGGTCCTACTTAGAAAAAGTAGGCATGCTGAAAGTCAAGCATTCAATTATCTTGCCATCTAGAAGCGCAAGAAAATAGTACTAACTTGCAAACTTCCACGATGACTCTAAGTCTAGGAAATAGTTAGAGAATCCTAAAAGGCAAGCTTGGATGAAAAAATTCATGCATCCAAGTAGGATGATAAAAGTTTTCTTAACATACTTGAGAACTTGCTAAGGAACTCTTTTACTTGATTCTATCCTAAGACATGATAGAAAACAAATAAGATCTAAAGTTCAATAGTAGCTGTTATGTTCCATATATTGCATCTCTCGTAAAGATGCAAAGTCTTAACAAAACATGGAGACTTTAAAATGAACTCTTCTTTTTAGAGGATTAGAGATTATTTTTTGGTTTTATTTAATCTAATTGTGGCTTAAGAAGGAATCCTAGTCAAAGGGACCTTTAGGAAATTGGGACATTTCCTAAAGATAAGCCATCAAATGAAATAGTTTAGTTACCTATTTTATTGGTTGAGAAGGTATATCTTTTGGAAAAGTTATTTATAAAGCTTTGAGTCTTGTCCAAAAATCAAGAATTTCTTTTAAAGATCATTCTAGTAACATTTGCTTAATATTATTTGATTCCTTGGAAGGAACCTCAAGTTCATGATAGAATAAATTCTCCCTAGATGTGAGAAAAGAAACTTCAAATAACTTTTATAGCAACTAGTTCTTGAGAAGTCCCAAACCATTGATAGTGCCACTCTAGTACAATGATTGGTATAACCTTAAGGTGTAATAATGTTAATGAGAATCTAAAAAACATTAGCATATTATGGACTTAAGGGAAAAACATTAGCATATTATGGACTTAAGGGAAGGATCTCTAAAAACTCCTATGGGTAAGCAAAGACACATTTGATGGTTCAAGAGATTTTAATAAAGCTAAATTCTTTATTCTTGTCGCAAGGTCAACTAGACTTGATCAAGCTTGGCAATGCTTGTCCAAGAACTTGCGATTGGAACTACTTTGATGTTTGCCAAGTATTGGCAATCAAATTCTTTTTGGACAAATAAGTGAAACAAATAAGCCATTCCAAGTCTAAATAGAGTGAAATATTCCAAGTATATAGTTTGAACCCGTGTCGATAGTAATTAAGTGTATGGAAGGTATATTAACATAAAGTTTACCTATCCCTAAAGGAATTTCTCAAAAATGAAATCCAAACGCATGAGTGGATGCTTAGTTTTAAGCAATACAGAGATTCATGTAAATTTTAGGCCAAGGTAGCTACTCAAAGCTTCAATAAGAAAGGAATCTAAAGACGAGAAGTAAAAAGTTCTTCTTGCTACAAATCGGTCAAGAATAAACCAATTGGACTTGAATTTGTGAAACTTCAAGTACTTGAAATTATAGTTGCTTCTCATTTGAAAACCCTAGTAAAGAAGAATGGATTCTCTATCAAAGGCTTCAAATTTCCAAGGTAAAATCACAAGATCTTGAAACTATCATTTGAAGGAATCAAAACCTAGAATATGAAGTTAGGGGTCATGCCCGAAACTTCAAAAATTCTTAAAGAGACTACAAATTATGACCACCATGTGGTAGATCAATGATTCTCCTCCCAACCTTATGCCTATATATATAGCTGCTCAAATCAATGAGGACCACAAATGTAACTAGAGTCCACAAATGCATGTGCAATCTCCTCTACTCCTTTAATATCTTCCACTAGAGTCTCTAGGGGTTGGAGTGATCTCGATCATTGCTTTAGTATGTTCCACTAGAGTCCACTAGTGGTTGGTGTACTTGCCACTCGAGTTAAGTCTCATTGGACTCAAGTTAATTCACATTAACTTGAGTTAAAAGGCTCTAGAGCTCCTTGAGAAAAAGGCTCTCCCCATGCTTCCCATGGAGGTTGCACCCAAGACCTCCTCCTTCACAACCTTGAGAATTAACCACTAGGCTAAGTGGATCACTTGTTTAAGAGAGCAGATGATCTTTTTCCATACACGAGTGGCCAAATGGTGTCCGATTTTAGATCATTCTGAACTAGCCACACCCTTAGGACAAAGAATTTAGTTTATTACATTATGCATGTAGATCAAGCATCCAATAGTGTGTTGATAGAGAAAAACATTGAATCCATCCCAAACATCGTGAAGAATCAACCATAAATGTGTGTGCATGGAAGTGGCAATAGGTTTGCTATATTCAAGGACAAAACATTGAAGTAATGGTTCAATGTATTTTGTTTTACACAATTTTATTCCCTCATCAACTTGCATAGACTAGAAACCCAAATAATGATGCAAAAGACCCAAATCTAACATCTCAAAAGAGACATGCAAAATCAAACTTAATTCAACAATATGATTCTCATTGGGACCAGTAAGTAGCATGTCATCAATATATACAACAATGCTCATGTGTGATGGTTTAAGTCGTTGGTATCTTCACCTCTTTGGTTGGGGGCAAGCGATCAACCTTGCAGACTATAGTGGAAGACCTCTCAACACATATTTGTCGAGATGGATTTAAACTAGCCCATATGAGAGGATTTTTGTAGCTTTAGGTAGTTTAAACCAAATTTTGGGCTTTTATGTAGTTCAAGCCAGCTATATCATCTTGCCTTATGGTCATCCCTTCCAAATTTCTAGCTTAGTGGGCCTTTGGGCTTAGTATCCTAGTAGTTGCTAGTTGTCTAACCCCTAATTTGTGGGATTCACGATTTCCCATGGGTTTTATGCTTGCCTTTCATAATAATTTCAATTAATTAAAGCTATACCAGAAGATTAGATCTCAATGATTGAAGTTCCTTAAGAAAACACATATACAACAATGAATAAAAGTACATCATCTACACACTTAACATATAAGATGATCTCTTTTTCACTTTTCTCAAATCCATGTGCTAGCAAGTACGCATGATGATTTTCATACAAAGCACATGGTGCTTGCTTCCATCCATGTTCGGTGTGTGAGACACATAAGAAGCACACACAAGGATCACAAAATGTAGCAAGACACACGGAGAAGACGGATGGATGGAGCAACTCTCTCTATTGGTGGTTAACAAAGCTAAACTAAGAGTTGAATAATATCCCTAAGTACAAAGTACCACCAAATATGAGTATATAATGTATGTATTTACACCCTTTCTTTGACTCAAATTGGGTTGGTTGCTATGATACTCATGTGCACACTAGTGGTTTTCCCTTCATGCATGGTAGTTCATGCATATTTTGGATGAGCAAGAAGCAACCCATTGTGTCCGCTTCTAGTTGTGAGGCCGCATATCAGGTAGCTTTCACAACTATTTATGAGTGTGTGTGATTGAAATCTTTTGGCTAACTTGGGTATTGGTCAATATTTTGTCAACACCATCTTTAGTGAAAGTTAGAGTGCATTGGAAGTTGCAAGAAGCCTTGTGTTCCATGATCACACAAATCACATCAAGGTGCACTATGATTATGTGAGGGAGAGACTCTCTACTAGAGAAATTTGTCTGTCTTATGTGGCCACACAAGATAATGTTGCATAAACTTTCACAATGGCTTTGCCTAAGGAGAACTTCAAAGCATTTGTGAAAATTCTAAGATTACTTCATTTTATGGATTCATTTGTTAGGGAGAGACTCTATACTAGAGAAATTGGTTTGGCCTATGTACCCACATAGAATAATGTTGCAGACCTCACAAAGTCGCTGCCTAAATAGAAGTTCAAAGCTTTTCCCTTGCTCTCGAACTCTTGTTTCCATTTGCAAAGAAAAACCTGTATTTACCAGAATAATTCTACTACGTGCATAAGTCGATGACAAAGAGGAGGCCTTGAATGAAGAACCCACTTATGAACTTTCCATTACAAGAGAGTTTAGAATGCTAACCTCTTTTTTGGATATTCTTTCCAACTTCTCATCTTTAAAAAGAACTCTAATTCTAACCATCCTTTTCTTGGTTTTCGTATTTGGCCATTGTACTGGAGGTGGAGATCTCTCTTATGTTGGAGTTTTTGGCTTTCCTACAATAATTCAAATCGAAGTCAGAATCTATTCCATTGATTTTTTAATTCTTGATTTTTCATTTTCATTTTTTATTTTTGACCTTTGCATTTTCAATCACATTTTCTTTCGAATAGTTTAGGCATTGTTTGATTCCTTTGAGTATAGCATTCTTCGAGAAATGGAACGATAGATTTTCAGCCAAAACCAAAAATTGTTTAAAGCACATGAACACTTTGGACTTTGCTTTGAGTGGATATACCCATGCATGCCTGGAAAAATCATCAATGAAGGTCATGAAGTAAAGGTAATTCCCAAAAGAGGGTGTCTGCATAGGACCACACACATCACTATGTACAAGTTGCAATTTCTGCATAGCCCAAATTGAACCATCTTTTGGAAAGGAGGAACACTGCATTTTGCCCAAACTACAGCCTTCACATACATGTTTTCTAAGTGCCTCAAGCTTGGGCAAAGAAGACACCATATCAGATTTCTGTAGGCATAGAAAACTAGCAAAATTCAGATGACCAAAGGGTGCATGCCAAAGCTTTGCATCTTACATAGCCTGAGAATCATGAACTACACATGCCGAATCATTCACAGATCTTTCATAGTCTATGAGCTTGTACAAGCCATGACATAAAATGCCAGAGGCAATAATCACATCGCCATTTGATAGATCATGAACTGTACACCTGTCATCAACAAATTTCACAACCAAGCCAATCTTGGCTAATGCAGAAACTGATAACAGATTCTTCTTGATCCCTGGCACAAATAAAGCATCTGACAAGGTGAAAGAACTACCATCAGCAGTAGTCAGAATGATCTTACCAACTCCCATAATAGGATAAGAGGAGTTGTTGGCGCATGTGACAGTATTCCCTGTAGGGGTAGGCTCGAGTGAAGAGAAGAAACTGCGCTGCGAGGTAATATGTTTGGTCGCCCCACTGTCAAAGTACCAAACATCTGAGTCCAGTGCAGACATGCACTGCTCATGAGAAGATGGGTCAAAACTGCAAATAGTAGTAAACACCCATTCTTCTTCCTGCACAAGATTAGCAGACTCTATTTTTGGTGTAGAGGCTTCTGCAACAACCATTCCAGCCTCCTTTTTCTTTGCCTCTTTTGCAGCCAGTTTTGGACACTTCTTTATGATATGATCATTCCCTTTATAGTACTTGCAAAACAATTTCTACTTTTCTAATTTCTTCTCATCTTTATCCTGGTTCTTCGAATGTGGAGCATTTTCAGCTTACTAGTAGAAGATCTCCATTTTCCTTTGCACTTCTGACTAGCCAGGAAAGCTTGATTCGCAACACGCATAATGGACCTATTCTGCCTGGATTGATCTTCTTGCAACAGAATAGAGACTAACTCCTCAAATGATAAGGCATTCAGATTGCCTTTCATCATCAACCGAAGAGTAGAAGCCAAACTCTGATATGAATCAGGAAGACCATTCAGAACGGTCTGCACAAGTGAGCTATCTGGTATAACCTCATCAGCAGAAATCAATTGTTTCTTCAAATCTTTGATCTTCGTTAGGAAATTGTCCATAGAATCACCTTCATTCATGTGCTCACTCTCCAACTGTTTTCGGAGGTAAGCAACACAAGCCTCATTCCTAGCTTGGTACAATGTGGTAAGTGTATCCCAAGCATCCCTAGCTGTTCTGCAAGAGCGAATATGAGGAATAATGGCATGTTTGACAGACAAAGCTATCAATGCATGTGCCTGGGCATCTCTACCATCCCAACGAATCTGCTCTGTAGTAGGTGTAACAGAAACAGCAGCACGAACAGGAATCTGCAGAATATCATCTTCGACACCATCTTCATCAGCTCCAGCACCTGTATTTGTAGTACCTGTCGTTATAGGTGTAACAGGATGTCTTTCAACACCCTGCACAATGTTCCACAATCCTTTTGCAACCAAAACATGTCGCATCATATAAGCCCATAATAGGTAGTTGGTACCATCCAACTTATCCTCAACAACCAACATACGGAATACATCACTGTTTTCAGCCGTGGCCGGTGACTAAAATACCTTGATGCAGAAAATTGATTGTATCTCAAAAAGTTGAACGGAACTGCCCAAACGAGTTCTGCTAAACTTGTAGTAGACTTCGAGACATTTATACTGGCGAACAGAAACAGGTATATATCTTTGGCACAAAAAGACAAAATAGCCTGCACAAGCACTGCGATAGTGCGTTCGAAGGCCGAAACGAGCTCAGATCGCGATTTCGGCACCACAAAGCGAAGTTGTTTTGATCTCGAAAACACGCTGAGTATGCTCACCAAAATTCGTGCGATTCTGAGACTGCAAACGGAGGAGTGTTGACGGCACCCTAGATGAAGCGACGACCTGCTCTGATACCAATTGTTGGAGTTAGACGTCTACAGGAGCACACAAACAACACAAGGAAGAAGAAGAAGCTTGGAGCACAAACACATAATACTAAATGTATTACTAGAGAATGTACAAAGATAAGTAGCCCATTAGGGCAATAGGCGTATATACAAGCCGGGGGAAAAAAACCTCCTAAAGAGGGAAAAAAGTGCCCCGGCAGTCCTAGTGTGTTCACACACATCACTACCTAAATATATCAACATGCCTTTGCTTGTGAAACCGTTGTATCTAGCCATATGCTCATTGGAAAGGGTGGAAGAGGTCGAAGACTTTCTGGAAGGGGAAAAATTTGAGTGGAACAATTCCTTCGAAACTGAGCTCTTTCCTTTGTGTTTGTCTGCTTGGCAAGCTCATACTTTTCTAACCACTTCTGCGAAGGCTCAGAGTTAATGATGTAAAACTTCATTTCCTTCTCTCTGAAAGCTGCATCCCTTTACCTTGCAGTTCATCACCTATGAGACAAACATCTTCATCATCGCTCCATAAGCGAGGCATTTCTGGATCTGACATACATAGAAACGTAGTTATGAAAACAAGATTTTACGAGCCATCCCTCTGCCATGCTACCCTCTGTACGTGCTCTCTATCAAACAAATCCTTTTAATGTCTTCATAAAGTGCTCTAAGAAGAATATCCATCGACTATGGACAGTTCGTGCTATTGCAACTTCATCTACCACATGAACTAGTAAATGAAGCTGAATAGTGAGAATACTTGTGGGAAAGTATTTCTCTACCATCCAAACAACCTCGATAGCATTGAGTTTTGCACTCTCTTCCTATCTCTATTTATCTCTTTAGAAGAGATAAACTATACCAAGGAACTAATTTTATAAATGGTCACATCCTCCAAAAGACAATCTTTTAAAGCTACTTAGAGCACAAAATGTAAAAGCTTGTGCAAATCATGAGACTTGAGCCCTCCAAAATCGCCGTTTTGTGTGAAAGCAGTCTTTAGACACCTCATGCATCCAGTAGGTGTCCGAAACTCTAAAATTATCTTCTTCACTTGTTGCTCTTCCATTCTGTGAAGCACCTAAGGAGCTCTTGGTAATGATACTGTTCTGTTGGGCTTAGTAATTGCCCACAACTCTTGCATATGACCTCGCTCTTCTAAGTCCTCCCTTTGTGCTTTTCTTTCTTTCTTTATGATCAAAGTCTTCGAGAGAATCTCTCCCACATTCTTAAAAATATGCATCAGGTCTACCAAATGATTGATCAATAAATCACTCCTATAAAGGAGTTCATGAAAGATCGACAATCCTTCCATGCCAACAACTAGTGTTTTTGAATCCCACAGTTGTTTCCAATTGCTAGCTTTCATTTGGCATTGCATTTGTGGACCGATTTGTCCTTCACGTAAAACATGTCCATCAGGCAAATATCTATGATGTCCTTCATAGATAGTTTTATGCCGTGCTTTGGAATAGTGTGCTTCGAGTCATGGTCTGCATAAGGGACAAACATGGTAACCCAAAATCGACAAACGTGAACTTTCACCATAATCAGGCCAATCATGCATCAAGGAATCTCTTCACGAAGTGTGTGGGGCCTTTTACCTCTATGAAAACAAGTTAGCCTGAAACCCTTCACGAAGGATCAGGGGGGTTCCTTTTTTTGTTCCTTCTCAGAAGAGGAAGGAGACCTGCTGGTAGGGCCGCTAAGCTCGGGAGGAAGGAAGGTGATTACAGGGGGGAATGCTATCTGAGGGTAGCATTCAGCAGGGACGGGAACAGACATTTGAGGCTCTAAGCGGCACAACAGGGGAACAATTGGTACAGAGAATAGATGGAGTTGATGTGCTTCATGCTTGGATTCTTGAGTCCGCTTATGTGCAGCAACTGAAGATTTTTTTTGTTGCCCCCGTGTAAGTCAATCAACGTAGAATCCGTTTGCGCTAGAGCTCCAGACTTTTCAGGATCACATGCAAAATGTTTGCTCAAAAAGATAATGTCCAAACGTGCAGTCTGTGGAGGAAAATTCTTTAAGTGGTCTTGCAAGTCCTGTAACGAGATGCCGTTCAATCTGGACGGTAGTAACTCTTATTTGCACGATGATGTGGCTTTTAAGTATGATGAATGTGAGTCCATGGATGTAACTAGTAATGCCGATTCGGCACCTGGGAATCAAGATATTGTGCGAAAAATCTGTGATGATCCTCTGCATGTGAGCTTGAGCAAGGGTTCATGTGATTCGAGAACTATCTGCAGCATTGGTAGAGGATTCAAGCGGCAACCTTTCTGATGACATGGACTGCAAGATGCTCTGGTGATGACGGTTCTGTGGAAGTGCAGGGATGTGAAGGTTTTCAAAAACAGAGATACACAAGGATTATAGGTTCTCTGTGTGAGGAGATAGAGTGTCAAATCTTGCTTTTTGTTTTTCACCATTCTCAAAGGGAGGATAGAAAGAAGGTTGTAGCTAAAGAGGAAGGCAACCACGGCTTTTCTTCAAAGGTGAGCAGGTGAAAGCGTAGGCCGATTTCCAATGCGTGAGGCTAACAAGTGTTCCTGATGGCCAAGATGAGTATGCCTATCGCGCGATTGTCCGAATCGATGATCGTATATTCAAAGGTCTTCATGATCAAGGAGCTTCTGATCAAGGCAATGTTTCTATTGCTCGAGTCGTTGAGCTTCATCTGGTACTTCTGTGTATGAGCTGAGGTGAAAACCTTTCTTTATTACTGAATCATCAGCAGCTTCAATGTGCGCAGTTAGTGATGTCTTATATTGTTGATGTCTTATATTGTTGATGGAGTAGAGATAGACTTATTCTGAAAACACACTGTTATTTCTCTCTGAAACACCATGTTATAATTTGTTTGCTGACATATACATCACGATTTGCTGAACTACAGGAGAAACACTTTGCAATAATGTTTTTGTTTACTTTAAAGTTAAAGTTTGCACCAATGATAAAAAAGCATGAGTTTGCTTAGTCTTTCAACAATGGTTGATGTCGTGATTGCACATTTATAAAGCGAGACTTATGAAGCTAATATGCATCAAGGGGCAGATACTTGTTGAATTTCATTTTCTTTGGCTTCTTGTGGCTTGCGGCATAGTTGAAGTTTTCTTTTTTTTTTAATATAAAGGAAATTCGGCATTAGCCTACTCTCACGGACTTGAATTAAATAAAGAAAAGTACAAGAGAAGGGGTATAGTGCCCACGGGACCCCTCAAATTCCACAAAGCAAGGGAAGCTTTTACAGAGCTTGATGGCATTACAAAGAAGGTAAATCATCCTCTCATCACCCTCATGTGGGGCCCACTTGGGTTTAAGCTTGTTATTGATCAAAAGGAGTACTTGATGATGCCTGAAGGGGGGGGGGGGATTTCTTACAGTTAACGATCCTTTTGCCAAGGAGGAACAACGATTTCTCAATTGACCACTCTTTGGGGAATTCGCCGAAGTTAAAAGCACATCTTTCCCTCCAGATTTTCCATAGGACCTCTCCTCTGATGGCATTCCAGAGAGTCGCAGAGTAGCCGATCGCTTCTCCCAGTAAGGCTTGCTTCCAACTGAGATCTTTCTGAAGTCTAAGTTTCTTTCCAACTGTCTGCTAAAGGTAAGTTAAAGTTTTCTCCATCTCTGAAGTGAAGAGATTTAGTGTGACGGAAAGTATACAAACGCTCTTCCCTTGACAGGTCTATGTGATGCCTTAAAATATAACGATGCTTAAATGTGCTAAACCCAACGCACTTAAGTTCTATGGATTATGTGTGCAATTAAAGACATTTAGGACTTATGCTTATGTTCATGATCAGAAGAGAAGAAGTGATTTTGCACATTTCTTGGTTTTTGATTTTACCTCAAATAGAAGTAGGTGAACTTGGCGAGATAAGCGTGGCAAACGTTTTCGTCCCTTCCATTTCCATTGTGATAAACCATACTTTATATAAACCTAAATCGAGATTTCGATTTTGAATGCAGAAAGACCCTTTGCAAACAAGGAATCAAACCGAAGCCTCTTAATAGAAACAAGCTTGTTGATTGTGTGGGCGCTAGTAGTCAATTAAAAATGATCTCCATTGATTGCATGGGTGCTACCAATCAATTAAAAATGATCTCCATTGATTGTGTGGGTGCTACTAGTCAATTCAAAATTATCTCCATTGATTATGTGGGTCGTAGTAGTCAACTAAAACTCATATCCATCCCATATAGTGATATCTTAGAAATGTCTTTTTAATAGACTAGTTCATCTTTATAGAAGTGACTTCTAGTCCATTTTATCTAGTGTGAAGTACCCTTCAGATTGCATCTAGAATATGAAAGTTTCAAATGATGCAACATCTTTAGCAAATGCAAAGGGTAAAGGCTCTTTTGATATTTCAAAGAAGAATTTCATTGGAATATATTTCTATTGCAAAACGAAGGATCATGTCTTAATGGATTGCAAGAAAAGTAAGCTGACAAGTAAAACAATAGTATAAAATTCACATTGAATAATAGGGAATCTACAAATAACTTAGAAATTAAATAATGGTTTGCCATAGAGGAGTTATGTACATGTGTCCAAACTTATGTGGGTGAACCTTGGATATTAGATTGTGGAGCATCTTGCCACATGGCCAACAAGAAGGACTTGTATCATTCCTTAATGCGTCTATGGGGAACTATTAATGTAGTGGTTGGGAGTTAATCCGAATTTCCAACTTAAGGCATATGATCCATCTCTTTTATTGCTACCAATGGTTCTAAGAGAAAAATCTCTGATGTTTGTTGGAGTTTGAGGTCTTCAAAAGCATGTAAACAACAAAAGAAGGAAGAAGAAGCTTGGAGCACAACACAACACTGAATGAATTACAAAGTGAATTTACAAAAGATCAATAACTCATCAGGGTTATAAGCATATATACAAGTAGAGGGAAAAAACATCTTGAAGAGGGAAAGAGAGTTCCTTGATAGTCCTAAGTGTGTTCACACACATCACTACCAAAATACATCAACAAACCCTCCCTTAGTGATATGGTGAACAAAGAGCTGGCACTCATGTATAAGGAAGTGTCATGCTATGTGGAAACAAATTAATCCACAAAAGGAAGTAAGCCCAAAGATTTTTGGAAAGCCTCAAACTTCTCCCTATGTGAAACCTTTGTGAAAAGCTCTACAATGTTAATCTTAAACCTTTTTCCATAAGAGTGGCAATATATTTGTAATCTTGAAGGCCAAAATGTTGTAATAATGTGTTAGTATATATTTTTTGACACAAAAATGTTCCCCCATTAATTCACATAAAGTGAATGCCCAAATAATGATGCAATGCCCCAAATGTGACATCTCAAAAGAGGCATGAAAATCAGCCTTAAATTAGCTAGATGCTTCATATTAGGACCAATGTTATCCATGTCATCAACATACACAACAATGATGAGAAGTACATCATCTGCACTAGTGCTCTAGTAGGAATATTCTCAAAACCATGTGCAATCACGTAGGCATGTCTCTTTTCATACAATGGATGTGGTGCTTGCTTCAAAAGTTTTAATGCCTTTTTCCAACCTGCATAATTCCTATACAAACTAGGGGGTTGAAATACATACACTTCTTCATGTAAGTCACCATTCAAAAATGAAGTTTTAAAATGCAAATGATTTACATTGCAACCATGATGAGCTAGAATTACACAGAAGTTATGAATGGTCGTCATTTGGCACTGGGTGCAAAGGTTGCATCAAAATCAATCCCTCTCTCTTGAACATAACCTTTTGCAACAAGCGTAGCCTTATACCTATCAATTGTTCCATCAAGCTTACACTTCAGCTTTTATACCCAATTAGTGCCAATGGTATTTTTCCTGGAGTCAAATCACACAAAGACAAGGTACTATTCTTCATAATAGCATCATATTTGATTGCATAGTAGCTATCCAATTTTTTCTTTATTTTGTGCTTCATCGGAAGAGATAGACTCATTCTCATCACAATGACTCGAGGTAGCCATTGCATACCAATCTGATGCAAAGCAAGCACTATGAGAGCTTGAACAAGTATGATATTGTTGGAGTTAGACGTCTGCAGAAGCACGCGAACAACACAAGGAAGAAGAAGAAGCTTGGAGCACAAACACACAATACTGAATGTATTACTAGAGAATGTACAAAGATAACTAGCCCATTAGGGCAATAGGCGTATATACAAGCCGGGGGAAAAAAACCTCCTAAAGAGGGAAAAAAGTGCCCCGACGGTCCTAGTGTGTTCACACACATCACTACCTAAATATATCAACAAATCCCCCCTGGGAGTGATGCGGTGAACAAGGAGCTGGCACTCATGTATAAGGAAGTGCCAAGCTATGTGGAAATCACTCCACAAAAGGAAGTAAGCCCAAAGCTTTGCGGAAAGCTTCAAACTTCTCCCTAGGCAGAGCCTTCGTGAAAAGGTCTGCAATGTTCTCTTGCGTGGGCACATATGCCAAGCTGATCTCCCCAGCAGAGAACCTCTCCCTGGCATAGTGATAGTGCACCTCAATGTGCTTAGTGCGAGCATGGAACATAGGGTTCCTCGCAATTGCCAATGCGCTCTAACTGTCAGTGAAGATGGTGGTGGCAGAAGACTGGCCAACACCCAAATCAACCATAAGGCGTCTGAGCCACACACACTCAAAAGTTGCTGTGAAGGATGCCCTATACTCAGCCTCACAACTGGAAGTGGCTACAGTAGGCTGCTTCTTGCTCAACCAAGACATACATGAGCTATCAAGCATGAAGCAAAAACCACTGGTGGACACACGAGTGTCATAGCAACCAGCCCAATTTGAGTCAAAAAAAGCATGCAAATATGGCGGTAGTGATCCCCCCTTGGGATAAAACAACCCAAGTAATCAAGTACCACTCAAGTAGCGAAAGATGCGCTTAACCGCCTTCCAATGCGTGACTCCTGGGCAATGCATAAACCTGCTCATCTGTAAGACAGCAAACTGAATATCTGGCCGAGTAATGCATAAGTAAATCAAGCATCCAACAGCCTGCTGATAGAGAACAACATCAAATGCATCTCCAGCATCATGAAGACTCAATCATAAACCTGTCTCCATAGGAGTGGCAATAGGCTTACAGTCTTCAAGGCCAAAACACTGCAATAATGTGTCAATATATTTCGTTTGACACAAAACCATTCCACCATCAACTTGCATAAACTGAATGTAAGACAATAGTTACGCAATATAACACAGGAGCAATAGCAGAGAAGATAACAGATATAGGAGAATCTCAACAATTTTCTACTAGCAGCAAGTACAAAGATGATGGCGTTGTCCACCCGTGCGCTCTCAAGGTAGAGCTTAAATGGTGATCTAGACAACTCTAGATAGGGAGATACAAGGTAGAGGTATGCTGGCTCAACTCAATGTCTTAGGTAGTGCAGAAGTCATGTATATATAGGATCATGGGTGGCCTGCCATGGACGGCTATACATGGGCGGTAGAGCGTGGGCGGCCACCGCCTGCGTAATTGCCATACACGGCTTAGACTGGTTGAACCGACCTAACAAATATAAATGATTTCTGACTCCGACAGGGAATATTCCATGGAATATTCCCTTTACCGTCGCGCCGGGGGCGCTGCCCCCGGACCCCCACCAGGGGGCCCGCTGGCCCCCTGGGACCCCCCAACCAGGGGGCCCGCTGGCCCCCTTGGACCCCCCAGCCGGGGCTGCTCACCGCTGCCCCGGACCCCACAATTGGGGACCCTGGTAACTCTCTTTCCTTATAATATCTTACATGGTCCAATATGACCTTCATCCAACATTCAAGTTGGGATTCCCATCAATTGGGTAATGCACACTTGGCTTCTCCTCATAAAGGGGGCCTTACAAAATGTGCATACAATCATGAGGGGTAGACATTGATCATACTCTAACACCCCCCCTCAATGTTTACCGATGATAAATCAAGTAGGTCTCGGTCCTATGCCCATCTGTTGAAGATGCTTGTTGAGCTGCTCTCTTCCAAGTGCTTTAGTGAATATGTCAGCACAATTTGCCTCTGTTGGGCAATATTCTAGCTCCACAATTTCATCTTCAATTAGCTCACGAATGTAATGGTACTGTACTTCTATGTGCTTGGTGCGAGCATGAAATACTGGGTTCTTTGCAATAGCCATACAACTTTGATTATCACACTTGAGTACAATTGGCATATTTGATGGAAAGCCTATATCTGCAAGAATTCTCCTTAACCAGACTGCCTCACAAGAAGCAAAACAAGCTGCTTTGTACTCTGCTTCAGTGGAGGAGAGTGCGAGAGTTGGTTGCTTCCTACTTACCCAAGAAAATATTCCTGAACCAAGTGAGAAACAATATCCAGAAACTGATTTTCTAGAATCACAATCTCCAGCCCAATCTGAATCACAATATCCTTGGAGTGTATCACCTGTGGTATACAAAATACCAAAATCCAAGGTTCCTGCAATGTACCTTAGAATTCGCATTCCAGCATTCCAGTGACTCTCCTTAGGTTTGTTGGAAAACCTGCTTAACACTCCAACAGCATAGCAAATGTCTGGTCTAGTGTTGCACAGAAAAATAAGACTTCCAACGAGCTTCCTATACTTCTTAGCATCTACATCAGGCATGTTATCATCCATAGATAGCTTATGATTTACCTCCATAGGTGTGCTAGTTGGTTTGCAGTCCATCATTCCAAATGCCTTGAGAATTTCTTTGGAATATTTTTGTTGTGAGATGAAAATGCCATCCTTCCTTTGCCATACTTCAATTCCCAGACAAAAATGGAGTAGACCTAAGTCTGTCATTTCAAACTCAGTGCCCAAGCTGATCCGAGTTTGATTGATGAGTTCCTGATGATCTCCTGTAATGATCAAATCATCTACATATACAATGACAACAACTAGCTTGCTATCCCTTTTCGTTACATACAAGTTAGCATCAGAAGTATTTCTTTCAAAACCCATATTTTTGAAAAAATGATCAATTCGTTGGTACCAAGCCCGTGGAGCTTGCTTAAGTCCATACAAAGCTTTCTTCAACCTGCAAACTTTATTTTCTGAATTGGGCACCTCAAAACCTGGTGGTTGAGATACATATACCTCCTCCTTGAGGTGACCATTCAAAAATGCAGATTTGACATCCATCTGGAAAATAGGCCAAGACTTTTGTGCAGCTACTGCAAGTACCGTCCGAATAGTTGTCATGCGTGCTGTTGGTGCAAAAGTTTCTTGAACATCAAATCCTTCAATCTGTGAAAAACCCTGTGCAACTAATCGTGCCTTATACTTTTCTAATGTTCCATCAGCTTTATACTTAGCTTTCCAAATCCATTTAGTACCTATTACCTTCTTCTTTGGCGGCAAGTCGACTAGATCCCATGTATCATTTTTGAGTATACTATCATACTCAGACTGCATTGCCGCTCTCCAATCTGGATCATCAATGGCTTCTTCAATGGTGGTAGGTTCCTTTATCGAACCCATGATATCTGCCATTAGAGCCATGTTAACAATGTGTTCTGAGGCTCTTCTTTGCTCCTCTATTCTCTTTGATCTTCGTAATCCATCCGATGATGATTCTGGTGCATCTACATGTGGATTGTGATCATCAAAGAGCTGTTGTGCCCACTTCGGTAGTGGCTTACGCTGTGCAGCTACAATTGGTTGGCTTTTTATTGAGGAAATTTCTCCATCAGATGTTTCCTCCTCCTCAACTTTAACCTGTCTTTTGATAGGCACAAGGTGAGATATTTCTCCGTTTGATGAGATAGTAGATTTACCTTTATCTTCTACTAAGTGTGGTCGTTCATCAAACACCACATCTCGGCTGACAAAAATCTTCCTTGCCTCAGGATCCCATAACCTGTATGCTTTAGACTCTTCACTATATCCTAGGAAGACACACTTTTTGCTTTTTGAATCCAACTTTGATCTTGTTGAATCAGGAATATGTGCATAACAGAAACAACCAAAAATTCTGAAATGCAAAACTGAAGGCTTTTTACCAGAATATGCTTCTTGAGGAGTCATCCCCTTCAGAGCTTTTGTGTAGCTTCGATTGAGGATGTAGACTGCTGTATTGAGTGCTTCTGCCCAGAATGAATCAGGCATGTCTTGAGCCTTTAACATACAACGAGCCATTTCAACTACTGTCCTGTTCCTGCGCTCAACAACGCCATTTTGTTGAGGTGTATGAGCTGTGGTAAGTTGCCTTTTCACACCATGCTCCTTACAGTAATTGTTGAATTCTGTTGACAAGAATTCACCTCCTCTATCTGTTCTAAATTTCTTCAGTTTCCTTCCTGATTCACTTTCTACATACTTATGCCACGCTTTAAATTTTTCAAAAGCATCAGCCTTCTCTCGAATGAAATAAACCCACATCTTTCTACTATAATCGTCGACTAACAGCAAGAAGTAGAAAGATCCTCCTAAAGCAGGTGTAGACATTTTACCGCAGAGATCAGCATGTACCAACTCTAGAGGAGCTTGAGATCGATTGCTGGTCTCTCTTGGAAATGCCTTTCGTTGTTGCTTGCCCATCATACAAGCTTCACAAGGTTCCTGCAACTCTGAAAATGCAGGCAAATGAGCAACCATCCCTGTTCGTTGCATCTCCTTCAAAACTGCAAATCCGAGATGCCCAAATCGTTGGTGCCATAACCTGCTTACATCTTTATCTTCTGTAGCAGTTAAAGCACTTAACTCATACAAGTTATCCCGTCGTGTGCCTTTACCTACAACATTACCTGATGAATCCATGATTTCCGCACCACTCTTATTGAAGTGAACTTCGAGTCCACGATCTGTTATTGCAGAAACTGACAACAAATTTCTTTTGAGTGTAGGTACATAGAGAACATCGGATAACTTTTTCTCAACACCTGGAGAAGTGATAAAAGAGATGGTTCCAGTTCCTTCAGCTGGACACTTGGAGTCGTTTCCCACCACTACATTGATGGATTCCCGTAGAGGCACTAGGGAACTATACCAATCCTTTTTACTAGTCATATGGCGAGAAGCTCCACTATCTAAAATCCATGGCTCATCAACACGAGCTTGAGCAGATGAACATACCTCTTCAATAGCTACCCAAAGTTCCAGCTCTGTGTTGTTTGCAGACTCTTTGTTCTTCCATGATGATTTTACAGTCCCATTCCGTTCATCAGCTTGCTTCTTTCTGCAATCCTTGATGGCATGGCCTTTCTTTTCACAATAGAAGCAACTTCCTGTGAACTTTTTCTTCTTTGGCTTCTTCTTTGATCCCTCTGAAGAGCCTTTACCTTTTGCATTTGCTGAGAATGCAGCATCAGTTGTACTTTGCCGATTCTTCAGCCGCATCTCTTCTTCTAAAAGCATGGCACAAAACTCTTCAAATGTAAGAGGAGTTGGCCTTACCTGAGTGTTAAGGGCTGTTACTAATCCATCATACTTTGCTGGAAGAACACGTACAGATCTTCGAGCTAGCTCTTCTGGTGTTATAACAACACCAACTGCAGCCAATTGATCTTGAAGATGCTTTATCCGTTTGATAAAATCTTCAGCCTTTTCAGAATCAGAATGCTTTTCATTTGCCAACTGATTTTCTAAATTTTGTATCCTAGTGTGGTTCTTGGTCTCATATTGTCGAGCCAATATGCCCCAAGCCTCATGTGCTTTAGTAGTATGTTGAACTAAAGTAAGCACAGAATCACTTACACTAGTGACAATCGCACATAATGCATCAGCATTCCGCCTCTTCCAAGCTCGTAGAAGATCTGGATCTGGCTGAATCATCAATCTTGAATTTGCTGGATCTTCAACTGGTATAGGCTCTGGATCCAATCCCATCGGTCCCATGACAGTGTCAAGTAATTCATAGGAGTCCAAAATTGCAGAAATTTTGAACTTCCAGAGTGTATAGTTGGTTCCATCCAGCTTCCCTTCAGTGAATGCAGGTGGACGAATTCGAATAGGTGCAGCATTAACATTAGGTGAAGCACCAAGACTAGTGTTCGACGATGAAGCCATCATGTAATCACTCGAATAATCTACTGATATTCTAGTCTGCTAGTAGGCTAAAATAATGATATTTCTCAAGCTATTCGAACCTTACAGCTCTGATACCATGTAAGACAATAGTTACGCAATATAACACAGGAGCAATAGCAGAGAAGATAACAGATATAGGAGAATCTCAACAATTTTCTACTAGCAGCAAGTACAAAGATGATGGCGTTGTCCACCCGTGCGCTCTCAAGGTAGAGCTTAAATGGTGATCTAGACAACTCTAGATAGGGAGATACAAGGTAGAGGTATGCTGGCTCAACTCAATGTCTTAGGTAGTGCAGAAGTCATGTATATATAGGATCATGGGTGGCCTGCCATGGACGGCTATACATGGGCGGTAGAGCGTGGGCGGCCACCGCCTGCGTAATTGCCATACACGGCTTAGACTGGTTGAACCGACCTAACAAATATAAATGATTTCTGACTCCGACAGGGAATATTCCATGGAATATTCCCTTTACCGTCGCGCCGGGGGCGCTGCCCCCGGACCCCCACCAGGGGGCCCGCTGGCCCCCTGGGACCCCCCAACCAGGGGGCCCGCTGGCCCCCTTGGACCCCCCAGCCGGGGCTGCTCACTGCTGCCCCGGACCCCACAATTGGGGACCCTGGTAACTCCCTTTCCTTATAATATCTTACATGGTCCAATATGACCTTCATCCAACATTCAAGTTGGGATTCCCATCAATTGGGTAATGCACACTTGGCTTCTCCTCATAAAGGGGGCCTTACAAAATGTGCATACAATCATGAGGGGTAGACATTGATCATACTCTAACACTGAATGCCCAAATAGTGTTGCAAATGCCCCAAATTAGACATCTCAAATGAGGCATGCAAATCAGCCTTGAAATCAGCAATATGCTTCTCAATAGGACTAGTGAGCAGCATGTCGTCAACATAGACAACAATGATCAGAAGCACATCATTAGCACCCTTAACATATAAGGTGCTTTCAGTTGGACTGTTCTCAAAACCATGTGCAATCAGATAGGCATGTATCTTCTCATACCAAGCACGTGGTGCTTGCTTTAAACCATATAATGCCTTCTTTAACCTACACACCTTGTTTTCATACCCTTTCTGCACAAAACCATGGGGCTGAAAAACATACACTTCTTCATGCAAGTCACCATTCAGAAATGTTTTTTAATGTCCAACTGATGTACATTCCAACCATGATGGGTTGCAAGTGCACAAATGCTCCAAACAGTAGTCATACGGCATGTAGGTGCAAAGGTCTCATCAAAATCAATGCCTCTTTCCTGCGCATAACCCTTTGCAACAAGCCTAGCCTTATACCTATCAATTGTACCATCAAGTTTACGCTTCAGCTTGTATACCCACTTTGTGCCAATCACCTTCTTGCCAGGAGGCAAGTCACATAAAGACCATGTACCATTCTTCATTATAGCATCATATTCAGATTGCATGGCAGCCATCCAATTTTTTGAATTTTCTGCTTCATCAAAAGAAACAGGCTCATTCTCATCATAGAGACTAGACGCAGCCATAGCATAGCAATCTGATGCAAAGGAAGCACTATGAGAGCGTGAACGAGTACGATATGACAAAGGTGCATCTAATTTGCTGTCATGTAAAGTCTACACCAGCCATTTTGGCATCGTTTTTGCCTGCTCAATATCAGCTCTCTCATCAACAAGTGCATCATGTAAATCTGCATCAGAAATAGAATGATCTGTATCATCATATGAAGCCTACAAAGGTTGAGAAGTTGCCTCATTAGGACCAGCACTAGATTGTCAACTTGTAAAAAGAGGCATCAAAGTATCATACATGCCTTTGGAGCTAACAGATGTCTCCTTAGTACATGAAAGCAATGGCTGAATAGCATCTTCCACAAAGACAACATCACGACTAACCAGAATGCGTTTAGTATGTGGATGATACAGACGATAGCCTTTACTTTCAGAACTGTACCCAACAAAAATACATTTTATTGCCTTACCGTCCAATTTTCTGCAATGTTGTTCAGGCACTAGTGCATATGCCAAACAACCAAAAACACGCAGATGAGCAACAGATGGCTTGTGGTCACGCCAAGCCTCATATGGAGTTATAGACTGCAGCGCTTTAGTGGGACACGTGTTCAGTACATATGTTGCACACATGACAACCTCAAGCCAGAAACTATGTGGTAAAGCTTGACTCTTGACCATGCACCTCGCCATCTCCATGAGTGACATGTTCTTTCGTTTAGCAACTCCATTCTCTTGAGGTGTATATGGCACTGTACACTGGTGTTTTATCCCACGTTCAGCCAAAAATGCATTAAAATCAGAAGACATATATTCCCCCCCTCGATCAGAACGGAGGGTGCCCATTTTACATGTTGACAGATTTTCAGCCAAAACCAAAAACTATTTAAAGCACATGAACACTTCGGACTTTGCTTTGAGTGGATATACCCATGCATGCCTAGAAAAATCATCAATGAAAGTCACGAAGTAAAGGTAATTCCCAGAAGAGGGTGTCTGCATAGGACCACAGACATCACTATGTACAAGCTGCAATTTTTGCGTAGCCCGAACTGAACCATCTTTTGAAAAGGAGGAATGTTGCATTTTGCCCAAAATACAGCCTTCACATACATGTTTTCTAGGTGCCTCAAGCTTGGGCAAAGAAGACACCATATCAGATTTCTGTAGGCGTAGCAAACAAGCAAAATTCAGATGACCAAAGTGTGCATGCCAAAGCTTTGCATCTGACATAGCCTGAGAATCATGAACTGCACATGCCGAATCATTCACAGATCTTTCATGGTATATGAGCTTATAAAGCCCACGACATAAAATGCCAAAAGCAATAATCACATCGCCATTTGATAGATCATGAACTGTACACCTGTCATCAACGAATTTCACAACCAAGCCAATCTTGGCTAATGCAAAAACTGATAACAAATTCTTCTTGATCCCTGGCACAAATAAAGCATCTGACAAGGTGAAAGAACTACCATCAGCAGTAGTTAGAATGATCTTACCAACTCCCATAATAGGATAAGAGGAGTTGTTGGCGCATATGACAATATTCCCTGTAGGGGTAGGCTCGAGTGAAGAAAAGAAACTAGGCTACGAGGTAATTTGTTTGGTCGCCCCACTGTCAAAGTACCAAACAACTGAGTCCACTACAGAAATGCAGTGCTCATGAGAAGATGGGTCAAAACTGCAAACAGTAGTAAACACCCATTCTTCTTCCTGCACAAGATTAGCAGACTCTGTTTTTGGTGTAGAGGCTTCTGCAACAACCATTCCAGCCTCCTTTTTCTTTGCCTCTTTTACAGCCAGTTTTGGACAGTTCTTTATGATATGATCATTCCCTTTACAGGAAGTGGCCATAGAAAGCTAGCTTTTGTTCAACCAAGATATACATGAGCTACCAAGCATGAAGCAAAAGCCACTAGTGGACACACAACTGTCATAGCAACCAGCCTAGTCAAAGTAAAAAAAAAGCATATAAATCTGGCATGTGATTCCCCCTTGGGATAAAACAATCCAAGTAGCTAGGTACCACTCATGTAGCAAAAGATATGTTTAACTGCCTACCAATGTGTGACATCTAGGAAATGCATAAACCTGCTCATCTATGAGATAGCAAATGAATATTTGGTCGAGTAATGCATAAGTAAATCAAGCATCCAATAGCCTGCTCATAGAGAACAACATCAAATGCATCTCGGGCATCATGAAGACTTAATTGTAAACTTGTCTCCATAGGAGTGGCAATAGGTTTGTAGTCTTCAAGGCCAAAATGCTACATTAATGTGTCCATACATTTTGTTTGACACAAAGCTATTCTGCCATCAAATTGCATAAACTGAATGCCCACATAATGATGCAAATGCCCCAAATCTGACATCTCAAATGAGCCATGCAGATCAGCCTTAAAATCGACACTATGCTTCTCATGAGGATGAGTGAGCATCATGTCATCAACATACATGAGAATGATCAAAAGCACATCATTTGCACACTTAACATATAAGGTGCTCTTAGTTGGACTGTTCTCAAAACCATATGCAATCAGATAAGCATGTATCTTTTCATACCAAGCTTGATAGGGAGTTCTGTGAATCCAAGCTTAGTTTTGACCCAAAGCTTGATAGAGAATTTTATGTCTAATATTTTTTATACTGAAATGAATTTCTTGATTTGACATTCTACATGGTTTTGGACCCCATGGATCATTTGCTTTTAGGTACTAGAACAGTATGCAAGTGGTTATTGTTCACATACAATGCCACATCTAGCTAAAGGAAGACCCCACCTCTCCATTGGCCTATTAGTATATGACTTCCACACTAGCCTAGACATTGAGTTGACTAAAGCAAGATACCTTTACATTATAATCAACCATCTAGATTTGTCGAGATCACCATTTAAGCTCTACTTTGAGAGAATCTGGTATACAACTCCATCATCTTTCTTCTTGTTTTTAGTAATGTGTTTTTCAAATTCTAATATCTCTAGCACCATCTTTGCTAGTGCTTTTGTTTTGCTTTGCATAATTCCTTTCTTATAGTGTGTTGTCCCTAGCATACTCTAGAAACTTATAACATTTTGAAAGTTAGTTTGTGCCTAGGTCCAAAGGCTTACAAAGGGTGGATAAGTTTGCAAAAGGCAAAACAAAATCCTCTCATTTGGTCTTAGCTCAAAGAGATTTTGAAGAAATAGTTCTTCCTAATAATTATAAAGAACAAAGCTACAAATAATTGGACTAGAATTTGTCTCGTACTATCCAAATGTTGTGAAATCATTTTGAAGTTGAGAAGCTTGGTTGTTTTTGGCAAAGCTTGATGCATGCGTAGGATCAATTCCTACCATATGAAGTTAAAGTTTAGAAATTTCCATTAAAATGAAACAAATTTATGAGGACAATTCTAGATTGGGCACATATATGCATGAATATATAGTGGAAGTACAAAATTTTGGTAAACATATAGGAAAGACTATAAATATAGATATCTCTTCCAAAAATCCCAACATCTTGAAGGCCAACCCCCCTTCAAATTGACCATGAAAGAGCACAAAGAGAAAATCTTTTCTTAAATTTTCTTCTTTAAAAAATATATTAGAAATTTTCCCTCCACGGTTGAATCTAAAAGCACTTATGCAAATAAAGGAAAAAGGAAGCAACAATTCCATCGAATTCAAACCTTGGAATTAGGTTAAAGATGTGTCTATAAGAAGGTAGAAGAGCTTCATTTTGACAATATCCATCAGGTCTCTATTAGAGTTTGGGGATTGGGAAAACATGAGGAAGAATAATGTTAGGAGCACAACACAAGCAATATTCCAAATTTTAGAATAGAAGAAAATAAGTAGCCCTTTAGGGCTATGGATGTATATATAAGCCAAGGGAAAAACCCTCATAAAGACGGAGAAAGAGTGCCTTGTGATTTATAAGTGTATTCCAACACACCTCTAGCAAAATATTCCAAATCTCTCTAGTTTATACCTTATAGCCTTGTTCATTACCGTTTTCTTTAATAGTGAAATATCAAAGTTAGTGATAGCCAAAGTGATCCTCAGAAGAATTGCTAGTGTTAGTGAGAAAACTATCCTATTTTAATTGTGCAAGTGAATGTCTATTCCTTTTGAGGAAATGTACATCACTAAGCACATCAAGAGAAGCAATGTGCCAAATGCATGTCCTTGTACTATGGCCCTATTGTGCTTTCTCTAAGTTCATTCAGCTCATTATGTGTGCAAGAAGTACAATGCTTCTCTAGATCTTGACTTTAATAAGCATTCTTTGGTCTCCATGCTTGTTGCTAGTTTGTTTAGTGTTGAATTTATGGTCCTTTTGGCTTCATATGCATTGGTCACATTTCTTTGGCTTTACCTCTCCATATAAGATTATTCTTTTGCCATGTTGTTTTCTTGGGTGATCTCTTGTTGGTTGGAGTCCTTTGTTAATGACTTCTCTTTTAGTATGTTGGTTCTTTGTTCATCACTTGTAGAGTAGTTTGTACCTTGTTGAGAGCTTGTTTGATTGATGATGTCTTTGAGCATCTATTACCTTCTTTGGTATCCAAAATTGAATATGCCTTGGAGTAGATTAGCGGGTTGATCCCAAAGCTCTACGTTTTCTTTTGTTTTAGGTGGTATAGATCCCTTTTAATTGTTGTACTCACTTTGGCTATATGATTTTTCCACTCTCCACTCTTGGTATTATTGCCTCACTAGAACTCTTTTGAAATGACTCTAGACTTTGAGGGATTGGTAGTGGGAACATGGTTTGTCAGAGAGAGAAATGTCAAGTTGAGAGGTGAATTCAATAAGTTTTGACTGATTTCTATTATTTAATTTAGGCACAATAACACTTGACACATTGTTGAGAACATGGTTTGTCACAGAGAGAAATGTCAAGTTGAGAGGTGAATTCAACAAGTTTTGACTAATTTCTATTATTTAATTTAGGCACAATAACCCTTGACACATTAAGATTTTAATTACTTGGTTTAGTATGATGTTTTTCTTCCAATAGACTAAACACTTTTCTATGTCCAATTTTTAGAGAAATAAAAACTTGAGCTAGATTCAAAGTAATGTCATAATTTCACATCCAATCTTGACCTAGGATGAGTTCTTCTAGCAATTTTGAGTTATGAGAGACTAACAACATTTTTCAAGGTGTTATTTCCTAGGTGTAGAGACAAGATTATCTCACCTAATCATTTGATGTGATTGCTTCCTATTCCAATCATGTATGCTTCCATTGGCATCATTGGAATATTTACTTTGTTCATTAAGGAAGCACAAACACTCCCTAGGCCTGCTCTTGTGAGAGCAATGAGTGGCAGAGAAAGGTTGAGGCTTTGGTTTTGATAAACCCAAAGTTGACCCATACTTGATTATCCCTATTTGTGAGATAGCAAGTGCTTGCCTTCCATCAATCAAACCATTCTAATTCACTCTAGGTTGCTTCTCTTGCAAAAAAAGAGACATAACCTCATCAAATGCATAATATTTGGTTTCCATCTTGGGATCAAAGGAAGTGTAGTGGCAAGCTTTTTGTGGAAGATGCTATTCAACCGTTACTTTCATGTACTAAGGAGACAGTTGTTAGCTCCAATGATATGTATGGTACTTTGCTGCATCGTTTTATAGGTGGACAATCTAATGTTGATCCTAATGAGGCAACTTCTTAACCTTTAGAGGTTTCATGTAATGATGCAGATCATTCCATTTCTGATGTAGATTTACATGATGCACTTATTGATGAGAGAGATGATGTTTAAGAGGCAAAAACTATGCCAAAATGGATGGTACAAACTTTGTGTGATAGCAAATTATATGCATCTCTATCATATCATACTCGTTCAGCCTCTCATAGTGCCTCTTTTGCATCAAGTTGCTATGCTATGGCTGCCTCTAGTCTCTCCGATGAGAATGAGCATGTTTCGTTTGATGAAGCACAAAATTCTAAAAATTGGATGGATATTATGCAATTCGAATATGATGCTATAATGAAGAATGGTACCTGGCCTTCATGTGACTTTCATCAAGGAAAGAAGGCCATTGGCACTAAGTGGGTATACAAGCTGAAGCATAAGCCTAATGGAACATTTGATAGGTATAAAGCTAGGCTTGGTACAAAGGGTTAGTATCAGGAAAGAGACATTGATTTTCATGAGACCTTTGCTCCTACATGTTGAATGACTATTGTTTGTAGCATCTGTGCACTTGCAGCTCATCATGGTTGGAATGTACACTAGTTGGACATTAAACCTACATTTTTGAGTGGTAACTTGCATGAAGAAGTGTATGTTTTTCACCCTCGTGGCTTTGTGTAAAAAGGTCATGAAAACCAAGTGTGCATGTTGAAGAAGGCATTATATGGTTTAAAGCAAGCACCACTATCAAATTTCTTAGGGATTATCACTTTTGGACTTTTCTTCATGTTAGTTGTCATGGGGGTACTTGAAGAAGATTGATTTACAATGATCTGCAACTCTTGAATTTGCCTTTGAAGTTTTGTGATTACATCTTGAATACTCTATTATTGAATCATTTGTTGTTTTTCTCGTATCTATTGGATTGTTGTTGAATAACTTTAAGAATAGAAAATATCTCTTCACGAATAATCTCCATGGTGCCTGGTCTTGATGAAGGTAGTCTTGCCAAAATGTTCGTGGCAAAAGTTCAATGTATGGAGTTCCTTATCAAGAAAGCACCATCTATTTATATGGTGGTTTGGCACCTATTATTCTCTTAGTGTCTTGAATTTCTTAGCCAAGAAATCTCAACGTAAGTACATGTCTGCGTTCATCTTCATATGCAAAAGGAGAGATCCAATATCCTTCACAAAATAGTTTGAGATCTCATTGTTTTGTAGAGGAGCAATTAATAGAGGAGGTGTTAGTGGATTGGTAAGACTAATAAGATGAGCCTCACAGGTAGGAGAATAAGATATTTGAAATTATTAGTTGGTCAAGGAATTAAAAGGAGGATAATTTTTCAAGCTTAGAAGTTTTATCCAAAGTTTTTACAATACTGGACTCAACTAGCTTCTTGTTTATCCTCTAGAAAAGACATAACACCCATTTGGTTAGATGAAACTTGGCATGTTCCAAACCAAAACAAAACCAAAACACCAAGATTTTTCTTCAAGATAAATACCAAAACCAAAAAACCAAGATTTTTCTTTAGGATAACACCAACGTTGAAAAGTCAAACAAAAACACCAAGATTTTTCTTTAGGATAAATAAGGATTCAATAAAAAACTTTTATACAATATTGATAGGATGAGGGCTCTAATCAAGTACTCACTTGACATTGGGGATTCAAAGACTTCCACCAATTTCACACAAAGATATTCCTTCTTTGATTGATACTAAAGCATGTTTTAAAAAAGTACTTATGATAACAAATATATAAGGGAAATATGTCCTAGGATACGTATTTAATCTCCATAAGTAAAACATTAATTTTAAGGATCCTCACAGCCTCTATGAGAAACTAGTCAATCTATACTACCAATCTAGAAGTATTCTAGCTCACCTCTAATCTAGAAGTGTTCTATCTCTCTTGAGTTAATTGTCCATGTGCCCTAATTGTCTTGACAACATACAAGTAACAACAATACTCATGAGAAGAGGAAGAATATATAATGAAAAGGAAAAAAATCGGAATCCTTGATACATGCAAGAACTCTTAGAGATAAACATCTACGAAAGCACGCGAACAGCACAAGAAAGGAGATGAAGCTTAGAGCACGACACACAATACTCAATGTATTACTAGAGAATGTACAAAGATAAGTAGTCCATTAGGGCAATAGGCATATATACAATCCGAGGGAAAAACAGACCTCCTAAAGAGGGAAAAAAGTGCCCCAGTCCTAGTGTGTTCACACACATCACTACCTAAATATATCAACAAGTCCCCCCTGAGAGTGATGCAGTGAACAAGGAGCTGGCACTCATGTATAAGGAAGTGCCAAGCTATGTGGAAATCACTCCACAAAAGGAAGTAAGCCCAAAGCTTTGCGGAAAGCTTCAAACTTCTCCCTAGGCAGAGCCTTCGTGAAAAGGTCTACAATGTTCTCCAGTGTGGGCACATATGCCAAGCTGATCTCCCCCACAGAGAACCTCTCCCTGACATAGTGATAATGCACCTCAATGTGCTTAGTGCGAGCATGGAACACAGGGTTCCTCGCAACTGCCAATGCGCTCTGACTGTCAGTGAAGATGGACGTGGCAGAAGTCTGACCAACATCCAAATCAGCCATAAGGCGTCTGAGCCATACACACTCAAAAATCGCTGTGAAAGTTGCCCTATACTCAGCCTCACAACTGGAAGTGGCCATAGTAGGCTGCTTCTTGCTCAACCAAGATATACATGAGCTATCAAGCATGAAGCAAAAACCACTAGTGGATACACGAGTGTCATAGCAACCAGCCCAAGATAAAACAACCCAAGTAGTTGAGTACCACTCAAATAGCGAAAGATGCGCTTAACTACGTGCCAATGCTTGACTCTTGGGCAATGCATAAACCTGATCATCTATGAGACACCAAATTGAATATCTGGCCGAGTAATGCATAAGTAAATCAGGCATCCAACAGCCTGCTCATAGAGAAGAGCATCAAATGCATCTCCAGCATCATGAAGACTCAATTGTAAACCTGTCTCCATAGGAGTGGCAATAGGCTTGCAGTCTTCAAGGCCAAAACATTGCAATAATGTGTCAATATATTTCGTCTGACACAAAGCCATTCCACCATCAACTTGTATAAACTGAATGCCCAAATAGTGATGCAAATGCCCCAAATCAGACATCTCAAATGAGGCATGCGAGTCAGCCTTAAAATCAGCAATATGCTTCTCAATAGGACCATTGAGTAGCATGTCATCAACATAGACAACAATGATCAAAAGCACATCATTAACACGCTTAACACATAAGGTGCTTTCAATTGGACTGTTCTCAAAAACATGTGCAATTAGATAGGCATGTATCTTCTCATACCAAGCACATGGTGCTTGCTTTAAACCATATAATGCCTTCTTTAACCTGCACACCTGGTTTTCATGCCCTTTCTGCACAAAGCCACAAGGCGGAAAAACATACACTTCTTCATGCAAGTCACCATTCAGAAATGTTGTTTTAATGTCCAACTGATGTAAATTCCAACCATGATGAGCTACAAGTGCACAGATGCTCCGAACGGTAGTCATACGGCATGTAGGTGCAAAGGTCTCATCAAAATCAATGCCTCTATCCTGTGCATAACCCTTTGCAACAAGCCTAGCCTTATACCTGTCAACTGTACCATCCGATTTACGCTTAAGCTTGTATACCCACTTAATGCCAATGGCCTTCTTGCCAGGAGGCAAGTCACATAAAGACCAAGTACCATTCTTCATTATAGCATCATATTCGGATTGCATAGCAGCCATCCAATTTTTTGAATTTTGTGCTTTATCAAACGAAACTGGCTCATTTTCATCATAGAGAGTAGATGCAGCCATAGCATAGCAATATGATGTAAAAGAGGCACTATGAGAGCCTGAACGAGTATGATATGAAAAAGGTGCATCTAATTTGCTACCACGCAAAGTCTTCACTAGCCATTTTGGCATAGTTTTTGCCTTCTCAATATCAACTTTCTCATCAAATAGTGCATCATGTAAATCTGCATCAGAAATGGAATGATCTGCATCATCACATGAAACCAGCAAAGGTTGAGAAGTTGCCTCATTGGGACCAACACTAGACTGTCCACCTATAAAAAGACGCATCAAAGTATCATACATGTCTTTGGAGCTAACAGATGTCTCCTTAGTACATGAAAGCAATGGCTGAATATCATCTTCCACAAAAACAACATCACGACTAACCAAAATGTGTTTAGTCTGTGGATTATACAAAGCATAGCCTTTACTTTCAGAACTGTACCCAACAAAAATTCATTTTACTGCTTTATCATCCAATTTTCTACGATGTTGTTCAGGCACTAATGCATATGCCAAACAACCAAAAACACGCAGATGAGCAACAGATCGCTTGCGATCATGGCAAGGCTCATATGGAGTGATAGATTGCAGCACTTTAGTGTGACACCTATTAAGTACATATGGTGCACACATGAAAGCCTCAAGCAAAAAACTGTGTGGTAAAGCCTGACTCTTGACCATACACCTTGCCATCTCCATGAGTGACCTATTCTTTCATTCAACAACTTCATTCTCTTGAGGTGTATACAGCACTCTATACTGGTGTTTTATCCCACGTTCATCCAAAAATGCATTAAAATCAAAAGACATATATTCCCACCCTCGATCAGAATGGAGGGTGCCCATTTTACATGCTGACAGATTTTCAGCCAAAAGCAAAAACTGTTTGAAGCACATGAACACTTCAGACTTTGCCTTCAATGGATATACCCATGCATGCCTGAAAAAATCATCGATGAAAATCACGAAGTAAAGATAATTCCCAAAAGAAGGTGCCCGCATAGGACCGCAGACATCACTATGTACAAGCTATAATTTCTGAGTAGCCCGAACTGAACCATCTTTTGGAAAGGACGAATCTTGCATTTTGCCCAAAATACAGCCTTCACAAACATGTTTTCCAGGTGCCTCAAGTTTGGGCAAAGAGGACGCCATTTTAGATTTCTGTAGGTGTAGCAAACTAGCAAAATTCAGATGACCAAAGCATGCATGCCAAAGCTTTGCATCTGACATCACCTGAGAATCATTTACTGGACATGCCAAATCATTTAGAGATCTTTCATAGTCTATGAGCTTATATAGCCCATGACATAAAATGACAGAAGCAATGATCACATCGCCATTTGACAGATCATGAACTGTACACCTGTCATCAACAAATTTCACAACCAAGCCAATCTTGGCTAATGCAAAAACTGATAACAGGTTCTTCTTGATCCTTGTCACAAATAAAGCATCTAACAAAGTGAAAGAGCTACCATCAACAGTAGTCAAAATGATCTTACCAACTCCCATAACAGACCTGCCCGAGTGAAGAGAAGAAACTGCGCTGCGAGGTAATATGTTTGGTCGCCCCACTGTCAAAATACTGGCAAACATCTGAGTCTTCTACAGACATGCACTGCTCATGAGAAGATGGGTCAAAACTGTAGACAGTAGTAAACGCCCATTCTTCTTCCTGCACAAGATTAGCAGACTCTATTTTTGGTGTAGAGGCCTCTGCAACAACCATTCCAACCTCTTTCTTCTTTGCCTCTTTAGCAGCCAGTTTTGCAGAGTTCTTTATGATATGATCATTCCTTTTACAATACTTACAGAACAATTTCTACTTTTCTGATTTCTTCTCATCTTTATCTTCCCTCTTCAAATGTGCAAAATTAGCAGATTTCTGCTTACTATTTGAAGAGCTCCATTTTCCTTTGCCCTTCTGACTAGCCAGGAAAGCTTGATCTCCAACTCGCATAATGGACCTATTCTGCCTGGACTAATCTTCCTGCAACAGAACAGATACTAACTCCTCAAAATGATAAGGCATTATGATTGCCTTTCATCATCAACCAAAGAGTAGAAGCAAAACTCTGATATGAATCAGGAAGGCCATTCAGAACGGTCTGCACAAGTGAGCTATCTGGTACAACCTCATCAGCAGAAATCAATTGTTCCTTCAAGTCTTTGATCTTCGTTAGGAGACTGTCCATAGAACCACCTTCATTCATGTGCTCACTCTCCAACTGTTTTCGAAGGTAAGCAACATGAGCCTCATTCCTAGCTTGGTACAATGTGGCAAGTGTATCCCAAGCATCGTTAGCTATTCTGCAAGAGCGAATGTGAGGAATAATGGCACGTTTGAAAGACAAAGCTATCAATGCTTGTGCTTGGGCATCTCTGCCATCCTAGCAAATCTGCTCTGCAGTAGGTCTAGCAAAAACTACAACACAAACAGGAATATGGAGAATATCATCATCTTCGACACCTTCTGCATCAGCTTCAGTACCTACAGTTGTAACAGTTGCAGGTGTGATAGGACGTTTTTCGACACCCTGCACAATGTTCCACAATCCTTTTGCAACCAACACATGTCGCATCATATAATCCCATAACGGGTAGTTGGTACCATCCAACTTGGCCTCAACATCCAACATACAGAATACATCACTACTTTCAGCCATGTCCGGTGAATAAAATACCTTGATGTAGAAAATTGATTGTATCTCAAAAAGTTTAGTAGATTTGCCTAGACGAATTCCGTTAGACCTGTAGCAGACTTCGAGATGCTTATAGTGGCGAATAGAAACTGGTATATACCTTTGGCATAAAAAGACGAAATAGCCTACACAAGCCCTATGATAGTGCGTTTGGAGGCCGAAATGAGCTGAGATCGCGATTTCGGCACCACATAGCGAAGCCGTTTTGATCTCGAAAACACCCTGAGTATGCTCACCAAAAAATCGTGCGATTCTAAGACTACAAATGGAGGAGTGTCGACGGCACCCAGATGAAACGATGACTTGCTCTGATACCAATTGTTGGAGATAAGCGTCTATGGAAGCATGCGAACAACACAAGAAAGGAGAAGAAGCTTGGAGCACAACACACAATACTGAATGTATTACTAGAGAATGTACAAAGATAAGTAGCCCATTAGGGCAATAGGCCAATATACAAGCTGGGAAAAAAAAACCTCTTAAAGAGGGAAAAAAGTGCCCCGGTGGTCCTAGTGTGTTCACACACATCACTACCTAAATATATCAACAATAACAAAATTACCAATCCAAATCTCTATACAAAAGCCATAGAGACAATTCATAAAAGTCCAATCTCTAAAAAAAAGCCATAGAGACAATTTATAAAAGTCCAATTCATGAAAAGTTTAAATTCTTCCATCTTCTTTTGCAAATTTAAATTTGAGAACAAAACAAAAAAGAATCTTCAACACAAAAATAAGAGTTGTATGTTTACTATCATGCCAAAAAACGTGTTTTTTAGAAGTTCCAATTATGTTTAAAAGATTGAAACCGAAAAACACACCCTAGGGGCTCCCATTATTCCAGTCAACAAAATTGATTGATCTGTTTATCCAAAGAGTCGTCAAGTACTAGAATGCCATCAACCAAAACACAAAAACTAGGGATTA
This sequence comes from Ceratopteris richardii, assembly GCA_020310875.1. Classification (NCBI taxonomy): domain Eukaryota; kingdom Viridiplantae; phylum Streptophyta; class Polypodiopsida; order Polypodiales; family Pteridaceae; genus Ceratopteris; species Ceratopteris richardii. The sequence continues at coordinate 91,959,615 of CM035423.1, forward strand.
TAAGTTCTCAAGGAGCAAGATCTTGAAGACCATATACAAGTTGAAGAGGAGTAAAATTCAACTAAGACCTCATAAGAGATCATATGACCCCATAAAATATTTGGTAAAAAGTTATTTGTGCCATCAACATAATAATTCTTTATTAGTGTTTTCAAAGCATTTTTACATGGATAATAAAGTAAACTTTTTTTATTTGGCTTTATGGTATTCGGCATCTGAAAATGTTGTCAATAAAAATTGCAAAGTATAGGTAATTCCCAAATGAAGCTATCTTCATAGTACCATAGACATCATTATAAACAGGCTATGGCCTATGTGCAACACTAAATGAACCATGTTTGGGGAAGGAATAATACTGAATTTTGCCTGAGTAAAACCCTCATAAGCATTCTTAGAATGTTCCTGAAGTCTTAATAAAGAGGACACCATCTCAGATTTCTATACACAAAGCAAACTAGGAAAATTCACTAAAATATGCATGCCAAAATTTTTCATCTAAAATACCCTGAGAATATTCAAATGCATATGCTAAATCATTCAAAGATTCCATAACTTGTAAGGTTGTACAACCCATTGCATATCATTCTAGATGCAATGATTTTTTGAACAACATGGAGATCATGAATAGTATATTTATCATCAATAAGTTGCACTGCTTATCCAATTTTGGCTAATATTGGCATTAACAATAGATTCATTTTTATCCTTGGTACAAGAAAACATCTCAATACATGAGTATGCTTCCATTTGTAGTGGTAAGAATAATCTCTAAAACTCCTATAATAGGACAAGTGGAGTTGTTTGCACATGTGATAGTATTCTTTGTAGGAGAAGGCTCAGATGAAGTGAAGAAACTACACTGCACTATGATATGTTTGGTTGCATCACTATCAAAATACCAAACATTTGATTCCATTGTAGAAAAAATTTGTTCATGAGAAGTTGGATCATCATTGCACTAAGTGGTAAATGCCCATTCTTCATTTTGAATAAGATTAGCATAGTCAATCTTTAGAGTAGAGGACTCTTCAAGAATCACTCTAGCCTCTTTTGTCTTTTCCTCTTTTGCAAAAATATAGGAAAACTTCAAATTGTTGGTGCAAATGTACAAGCCTACACATTTGGCTTAGCATAGAAGACATTGTGTGGAAGGACTTGATGAGTCATATGAACTATAGCTTGTAGCTACTTGATCATTTACTACTATAAATCATTAAATCATTGGAGAATCTTGTAAAAGCTTATAACTCATGGAGTTAGGAGGAATATTAGTTATGAAATCAAGATGAAGGAATGTCTCCTAAACCAGAGGATTTACGTTGTTATTGGAGCCAAGTTTGAATTCAAAATTCAATCTTAGAAGAAATACTTATAAAAAGGTGTTGTAAACTCACAGTGTAGAGTGCCTCATTTTAGAGCTCTCTCCTTGATGATTTATAGAACTTGCATAGCTCATACCATAGCTCACTTAGATCATCATCATTGAGCATCATTATAATGCCAATGACTCTGTACAATCATGTGTTATAATACATATACCTCATTGAACATCTCTCTCTACTTCTCTGCTATGACTACTCAGAACAGTCAACTTCTTCTAGTCTTATCTCACTGAATACTCAACCATTTTGCATAATCTTTGGCTTCTTGGAACTATCTTAACGTCTAATTTCGTCCATCAAAATTTCAAGGCATTTGGTCTAGACATCAAAGAGAAAGTATCTTCGAAGTGCTCACTGGTCATCTACTGGTTAGTCCCTAAAAAGTTGGGGGTAGGTTTTGATTTGCTTAAATGATTTCTCAGAGCATAGTTAATAATTTTAAATGATTCCACTTGCAAGCATTAGTCCTTGAGGTATCCATCCATCTCTCCTGCGAGTGGTATGAGAGCAAGTTGAGGTAAAATGGGAGATGGCTTCTCTTCTTTCATTGATAAATTGGACAAGAATAATTATCTAGCATGGTCCTTGAGGATGAAGACCTATCTACAAGGAAGAAGTCTATATGGACATTTAGAAGGAAATATCAACCTACAAGATATGAGCAAGAAAGACTCAACTCATGGTGTGCCAAAGATGCTTTAGCCAGGTCATATCTACAGTGGTATGAGAGCAAGTTGAGGTAAAATGGGAGATCGCTTCCCTTCTTTCATTGATAAATTGGACAGGAATAATTATTAAGCATGGTCCTTGAGGATGAAGACCTATCTACAAGGAAGAAGTCTATATGGACATTTAGAAGTAAATATCAACCTACAAGATATGAGCAAGAAAGACTCAACTCATGGTGTGCCAAAGATGCTTTAGCCAGGTCATATCTACTTGACTCTATTTGTGAATTCCTTCTTATTCATATTAGGAATTGCAAAACTTCCCAAGAGACTTGGAATACTCTGTCTTCATATTTTTCTTCCAATACAAGAGCTAGGAAAAATCAATTGTGGATGGAGTTTACTACTCAAAAGAAGCAACCTAAGCAGAATATTTTAGAGTGTGACCAAGGTAAAGGATGTGGCTGATTAGTTGGCAAGGAGAGGAGAGGAGATTGAAGAGGAACAAATAGTGAGACAGATAATCAATGGCATCGAGGCAGATGATAAGTGGGAATTCTTCACAACTGCAATGGATCTTTATATGGATATGCAAATCCTTGATCTAACCACTCTCATGGGGCAACTCCTCACCCATGAGGCCAAGCTCAACAAAAATGGTGAACCATCAAGAGCTAACAATTCTTCTGCCCTCTATACAGATAAAGGAAATTCTAAGGATAAAGGAAAGAGTAAAAAGTTTGAAGATGAAGGTGCTACTTCTCAAGCTAACTATGCAAGGAGAGGTAGGAATTCAAGAGGAAGGGGCAGAGGAGGTAAGCAAGGTAGGGGGAGACCTTTCAACTCTTCCCCCTGTAATATATGTGGACTATCTAATCACACAACATATGCGTGCTATAGGAATTTCAAGAACCAGAGAGGAAGAGGATTCCAAAGAGGTGGCTACTCACAATCAAGAGGAAGATTCAATCATAATCAAAGTTACAACCATGGCTACAACAAAAATTACAACAAAAATTAGCAAGGAGGATACAAATCAAGAAAAGACTTCAATAACTATACAGAGGATCAAGAGGATTCTCTTCTCATTATGAACAGGACCTCGAAACAAGGTATGAATGATGAGCACCTCTTCTATATTGACGTGGGTTGTTCAAACAATGTAGCAGGCAATAAAGCTCTCCTTTCTGATCTTGAAGAGTTGAAGGGAAAGAACCAAGTGCAGACAAGTGATGATACCAAGGACTCAGTTGTCAAGGTAGGAAATGTCAAAACTTCTGATGGGAATAAGAATCTGTTGAGCAGAGTTCTCTATGTGCCTACTATCAAAAACAATTTGATGAGTGTTGGACAGATAGTGGAAAAGGGTTTGTAGGTTAGGTTCAATAAATTTGGAGCATTTGTGGAGGACCCCCAACATGGATTCAGGAGAATTGCAAAGGGAGAGAAAACAGGTAGATTGTTTACATTTGAGCTTGAGGACACTAGAAACATTGCACTTTATAATTATACGGATCAAACTTTGTCTGAGTTACAGATATGGCACAAAAGACTAGGACACATTGGTGAGAGAACATTGAAGCAGATATGTAGAGATCAATGTGTACTTGGGATACCTAATATATCCAAGCAACATATGATCTATAAATGTGGTGCATGTCAGTTTAGTAAATCACACAGGTTACCCTTTACAAAGAAAGGCTATATGCATGAGGATTATTTGGAACTTGTTCACACAAATGTGTGGGGACCAAGCAAGGATCCTTCAATTTCAGGCCTAAGGTACTATGTGTCATTCACTGATGATTTCAGTAGGTGGACTATCTTGTACTTCATGAAACATAAGGATGAAGTCTTCATTTGCTTCAAAAAATATCTTGCACTTGTGGAAAATCAAACGGGAAAGAGTTTAAAAAGGATAAGGCCAGATGGAGGAGGTGAGTACTTCTCCAATGAGTTTGATGTATTTTTGCAAGACAGAGTTATCAAGAGAGAGATCACAACTAGGTATGCTCCTGAGAAAAATGGAGTAGCAAAGAGGAGGAACAAATTGATTCTGGAAGCAGCTTGATCTATGCTAAATGAAAAGAACTTGCCAAATTATTTGTGGGTTGAGGCTGTGTCTACTGCAATGTATCTTATTAACAGGTTACCTTCTAAGTCCCTTGATGAGATGACCCCTATGAGGGATGGAATGATAGGAGACCATCACTTGAACATCGCAAAATATTTGGATGTGTTGCTTATGTGCATGTTCTATCTCAAATCAGAGGTAAGTTAGACCCTAAGGCAGAGAAATGAATCTTCATAGGGTATGATATATATCAAAAGGGATACAAGTTCTATACTCCATCCAATAGTATCCAAGAAAGCATCAATGTAGGTAATTGGTTCTAGGTGGATTTACAAAATCAAAAGGAACTTAGATGGATCCATAAACAAGTACAAAGCTAGACTTGTGGCTAAGGGTTTTGCACAAACCCATAGACTAGACTATGAAGAAACCTTTTCACTAGTGGCTAAGACACCAACCATCAGAGTATTGGTGAGTGTAGCTGCATCTAGAAATTGGAATATGTATCAACTAGATGTGAAAAATGCTTTTCTCAATGGGTGGATTTCAGAGGAGGTTTATATGGCTCAACCTCCTGGCTATGAAGATCCAAGCAAGGTAAATCATGTATGCAAATTAAAAAAAGCTCTTTATGGTTTGAAGCAGGCATCTAGGGCATGGAACCATAGGTTAACAACCTATCTCGAATACCAAGGATTCATGATGAGCAAGGCAGATTCTTCTTTGTTTATCAAGACGAGTAATTCAGAAATGATATATTTATGTGTATATGTGGATGAGATCATTCTTACAGGTAGTGATGCCAATGGCATCAAACAAATAAAAAACCAAATGATGCAAGAGTTTAAGATCACTGACTTGGGGTTTCTGAAATATTTTCTTGGACTTGAGCTGGTATACACTAACTCTAGAATCTACATCACTCAAAGGAAATATGTGCAGGACATGTTGAAGAAATTTCACTTGGAGGATGCAAAAATAGCTAGGACCCCTATGGAGGTAAATCATAAATTGAGTGCTCATGAAGGTGATTTGCTTAAAGACATTGCAGGTTATCAAAGCATAGTTAGGAGCCTAAACTATGCAACATAAACAAGGATTGTCATATGTTATGGAGTAAGTGTTCTGAGCCAATTGATGAATAAACCTAGAGCAGCTCACTTGGAAGCTGCTAAAAAAAATTTGAAGTACCTCAAAGGTACTCAAAATGAAGGTCTTTACTTCCCATACACATCAGATTTGGACATAAAGTTTTACTTAGATGCAAATTGCGTAGGATGTAAGGATGATAGAAGAAGTACAAATGAAGAGGAGAAGCCAAATTCTAATGTTTTGTAAGTACCATTAGGTTTATTGAATTTGTTTGTGTTAAGCATTTCATGTATGTTCATCTAATGTTTTGTATATTTGTTGTAGGATCTAGCAATGGGCCTTCCTCTAACACGAATGGAGGAGGCTTATGGATATGCTCATAGATTGATTGCATTATTGGGGAACTTGGAGGGACGTGGTGTGGTCGTTTCATGGGAGCATCTACGATGAGGTGATGAATTTAGAAACTTAGTTTTTACTTGGTGTTTGTAAATCTCATGTGAATTTATCTCATTTCATGAATGTTCTTTGTTGCAGGACTGCTGATATGGATGTTTTGACCCTTTTGTGCATGTGCATGATAGTGGTGTGCCACAATTTTGTATTTGGCTCATATATAGCAGTGGTGCACCAGAATTTTGTATTTGATTCTTATATGGCAGTGCTTTGCCACATTTTGTATTTGCCTCATATATGACAGTGGTTTGCTACACTCTTGTACATGCTTCATTTATGAAATATATAAATTTTTTTGTACATGGTTCATGGTTCATGGTTCATGGTTCATGCTTCATTCTAATCATCTCTTTTGTGTCCGATAGTATTTTGCTCTATGAAATCATATTTCAGTTGCCATTAGATTACACATCACATGTACTCGGTTTTTTTTGGGCAGAGTGTATTGTCTTTTGTTAAACAACATCATGGTAATGTTGCTGTAACAAAAGACAACACACTGTGCCAAAAAGCATTTTCTTGATATGGTCATCGGTATGAGCAACGGTACTCCCATGATGGTCGTCGATATGCGTGACGGTACACCCAGCAGTCGTCAGTATAGGCATCAGTATGAGCATCAATATTTTCTATGCTTATAGCAATGCTCACACCGATGCTCATACCAATATCTATATGAGTGCCTATATCTTCGTTTTGATTTCAACGCTTATATCGACACTAACACCGACATCAGGGCAAAAATGGACCGGTTCAATTTCCTCGGTAAAAGCCTCAATATACAACCGATATGTTGTAATGATACTCAATCTTTAGGGTAGAGGACTCTTCAAGAATCACTCTAGCCTCTTTCGTTTTTTTCTCTTTTGCAACAATTTAGGAAAACTTCAAATGAAATAGTCATTTTCATTACACTACTTGCACAATCATTTTGGCTTTTCTATTTTCTTGTCATACTTATCTTCCTTCATTGATTGTGTAGCATTAATATATTTTTGTTTACTAGTGGGTGAGCTTGATGTATCTTCACCCTTTTGATTAGCTAACAAAGCATGATCTGCAACACTCATAGTCGACATGTTTTGTCTAGATTGATATTGCTACAACAAAACATAGATAAACACCTCAAATTTAAGTCATTTGGATTTCCTTTAATCACCAAATGAAGAGGAGAAGCCAAATTCTAACAACAAATTTGGAAGACAACACTATGTGCAAGTGAACTATCTAGAAAGATTTCATTGCAACAATCAACTACTCTTTCAAGTCCTTGATCTTTGTCACAAAGTGTCCATTGAATCTCTTTTGCATGAAAAAAATTGGGGAATAATCGCATGTTTGAGAAAATCAAACTTATGAATGCAAGTGCTTGTGCATTTCTCCCTTACCAATGAAGCTACTCTTAAAATAGGTGCAATAGGAATCGCAATCGGACCTTGAAAGGGAGAATGATCTACATGGGAAATTTATGATCTTCTGAAAAGCAAGTATTGTCCTCAAACTTCTTTATTGAAGTGATATGAACCAGAAACTTATGTTTCGTTGTTGAACATTTTTTTATCAATTATATAAACCCATTCATTGACATAATAGATTGTTTAACACCCATTCGTTCCATTGTCTTGCATTAGCAAACTTTATTGAACGCAAACATTCTCCAAATAGGTGGCACGATAAAAGCACACGTTAGACATTCAATTAGATAAAGTACTTATGAAAAAAAATTTAAATGGGAAATACATCCTAGGATACTTGTGTAAGAACATTAATTGTAAGAACATCCACTAGATTGATATATATCCATCATATTTATGTAGTATCCTCATACTTCCAAGTGTGTGTATGTGAAGAAGTGGTTATCATTCTATCATCATTAGAATTTTATAGTTCCACAATTTGTCTTAAAATTGACTTGGTTCCACGAAAGTTCACTAGAAAATTACGAGACGATCACATGAATTTATTTTCATAGATGTGTTCTCGACCTTGACATAGATGTGTTATCAGTATGATTGATGTGTTCTTGACATGATGTGTTCTTGACATCCGTGAAAACACTTAAACACTCAAACACTCAAATCTAGATCTAATATAAATAATATTTCATCATTATGTTGAATTCGTATGATCTTAACATGAAAATAAAATCTGGTGAAACTCTGATACGATTTTTGTGATGGAAAACATTCTCGAAAGAGAGATCAATTGATGGAAGTTTTTCTCGAAGAGCTAAAATGTTGTTTGGCGACAAGTATTTGAATGGGAAACCTCTTCCACCCACTTCCACAGCTCATCAGTTGTTTGCCCAACTAATAGTTTGCAGTTGAGAAGTGTAGGAGTGGCTTCACTCGAGAAATACACGTTGCCATTGTGACCAAAAATGTTGAAGTTCTCGTTGCACGTGAAGTGTACATAAAACTCATGGGGCATCCTAGCAGCTTCACTCCATTCCAAGGTCATGAGATCAAGCTTCAAGATGATCAAGGTTATGCATGAGTGGATTGCAGAGGAATGCCCGAGACCACCTATCAATAGAACACAGCCATCACGTGACGTACAATGTCCAGAATTGCACCCCAATGCGGATGATAAAGTTCCGGCCAAGCCTCTTTGTAGTCGGCATCATCCAGCTTTGTATATACAAGCCTCCAATTCCATTTCCATGGTGAGAGCGTGTTGTGCAGGCCATACAAGGAACCATTGCAAAACGTAGGATTCTAATGCCTAAAAGGAAGCATTGTTTCAAATTTCACCCAAGCGGAAGTCAAAGAAGAGAACAGAGCTACTGCATCCACCAAAAGAATTGTTATTTTGTACGAGTACTCTTCGTCAACTTTGTTCTTGCTTACCACCATCACTCTTGAGGCAACTACAACATATTGTCTACCTGAGGCAAGATCTTGTAGCTTCTAGTCACTGGATTAGCGACACAGATATTGTATGTTCCATGAGATTGTCCTGCGATACACGCAAGACCACCAACTACTGTGATGACATCGCTAAATTCCACGGGCAAGAAATCGAGAGAAAGGGAATGCCATGAAGGTGATGCGTCATTGTACAGAACAAGCTTCCTTCCTTCGTGGCTGAAGAGTGCAACACAATCATCGTTGTTCGACTCTGCATGTGTAATAAAAAACTGTTGATTGCAAAGCACGCCATTCCATGACTTGCAAACTATACGACTTCGGGCAACTTCAAACATGGAAAGATGCAAGAAAACGGATTCCAGAATGTCATTAGGTAGATCCATGCTGCTTGACCCTTCTTCGTTTCTATGACAACACTAGGCAGAGAAGCTCATAAGACGGCTAACGACTAGCCCTCCCTATGACGGCCATAAATATTACACCAATTAACCTTCTCCTCATTATCTTCAGTAGGCACACATACCAAATCAATATCTCTTGCATGAAGACGCTCACTCACAAAGTGATAATGAACTTTGATATATTTGGTCCATGAATGAAACACTAGATTTCTTGCAACAACCAATGCACTCTGATTATTGTATGCGTAGTAGCATCAATCTCCATGCAAAGAACCATCATAAACATCTCACGGATATACACTCCACCGTACTTGTGAAAAGAGCCTTGTACTTAGTATCACAACTCGATGTTGCCACTATACGCTTCTTCTTACTCACCCAAGATATGCATGTCTCCAAGGAAAAAGAAACTTATAATGATAATGCACCTTGATGTGATCTATGCGAGCAAGGAACACAAGGTTCCTTGCAACTTCCAACACACTCTAATTATCAATAAATATGGTGGTGGAAAAAGATTGACTGAAACCCAAATGAGCCAAAAGATGTCAATCACACACACCCCACGATAGTTATGCAAGCAACCTGATATTGGCCACACAACGATAGTTGTGCAAGCAACCTGATATTGGCCACAATTGGTTGCTTCTTGCTCAAGCAAGATATGCATGAGCTACCTAGCATGAAAGAAAAACCACTAGTAGGCACATGAGTATCATAGCAACCAACCCAATCTGAGTCGAAGAAAGCATGTAAATTCATACATGATACACTCATCTGTGGTGTTACTTTATTATTCAGCTTTTACTTTAAATTTGTTGATCATGAATAGAGAGAATTATTCCAACCATCCGTCTTCTCCGTCTGTCTTGTTGTGTTTGTGCTCCTTATGTGTGCTTCTTGTGTGTCTCTCACACTTCTACACACATTCAAGATGGATGGAAGCAAGCACCACGTGATTTGTATGAAAATATTCATGCCTAGTTGTTAGCACATGGATCTGAGAAAAGTGTGTAATTGGTGTAAATTGCAAGCCTACACATTTGGCTCATAGGATGCATTAAAGTCTACACATACATGAAGAAGCATAGGAACATATGCTAGTGGTTAATTACCACTTTACCTCATTGTAAAAGTCAAATTGACTTAGAATCTTTTGTTATCACCTACCAAATTGAGTCATGGAAAAAAGTAGCTCATTTGATTGAAGGAATATCTCCAAGCATTTAGGAGCTTGATCATAGGGAGCCAAAATTTGAATTTGAATTCAAATCTTCACTCATTACATATAAAAGTGAACATGAAAAGTCACGGGATATAGAGATCATTCCCGAGCCTCATTCTACTGTCTTTGAGTGTGTGTGAGGACTATACCATAGCCTACACATCTCTGCACCATTAGGCAATGTTGTTCATGCCAATGGGATTGTATACAAATGTTAATTAATAGATACATTTACATCATTCATCTCTGAGTTCTCTGTTAGTCTACTCAAAAGTCTGTCAACTTGGCAAGGGCATATCTCGGTCAATTCTTTACCAAATCAAGTGATTCAAAGCTTGTTAGATTCAACTCAAAGTCATCTACATGTTAGAAAAATTTGAAGTGATTCTATTCAGCCATTTCAGAGAAATCTGCATCGAGGTGAACTCTGGTCATTTTTTGCTACAGTCCTAAAAAGTCGAGGGTATAGCTAAACTTGCTAAATTGATTTCTCTTAGCATAGTTTATCTTTTTACATCATTACACTTGCAAATGGTAGCTTACTAAGCTAATTAAATACCCCTAGAAGGAATTTTATCAATTTCTACTATGCTGGTCACACTGAGCAAAACATTCAGCAGGTGTCAAGACATAAATAGAAGGTTTTCTTGAGTTTGTGAACTTCAAAGTTATCTGTTTTGGCTAAATCATTACACACATCACTTCCAAAGTACATAGGCTATTTTTTGGTGTTATTGGAAAGCTAAGAAGGTCTACTTATCAACTCTGAAGCAAAAGAGGGCTGGTACAAAGCAAGTTTAGCAGTACCTACTCAGTCTCTTGGAGCATCCATCCATCTATCCCAACAGTGGTATCAGAGCAATAGAGGTAAAATGGGAGATGGTTTTCTTTCATTTATTGATAAATTGGACAGGAACAACTATCAAGCTTGGTCTCTAAGGACGAAGACCTACTTACAAGGAAGGAGTCTCTATGGATACATCTCAGGAGATGAGGAATTGCCCTCATTCAAAGCAAGAGGATTACCAACCAAGGAAGAACAAGAAAAACTCAAGACATGGTGTGCTAAGGATGCATTGGCAAGGTCATATTTACTCAACTCTAAATCTAACTTTCTTTTGCCACATATCAGAAATTGTAAGACATCCCAAGAAACTTTGGAAACCTTGTCATCATACTTTTCTTCCAATACAAGGGCTAGGAAAAATCAATTGTGGATTGAATTCACAACACTAAGGAAGCAACCTAAGTAAGCTATTTCAGAATTTGTGACCAAGATCAAAGATGTTGCAGATCAGTTAGCAAGCATAGGAGAAGAGATTGAAGAAGAACAAATTGTAAGGCAAGTGATCAATGGAATCAAGGCTGATGACAAATGGGAAAGCTTCACCACTGCAATGGATCTCTACATGGACATGCATACTCGAGATCTTACAACTCTCATGGGACAACTATTTACACATGAAGCAAAGCTCACAAAGAATGGAGATACATCCAAAGGTAATAACTCTTCTGCCCTATACACTGATAAGAAGTCTAAGGATAAAGGCAAGAGCAAAAAAATGGAAGTTGAAGGCTCTACCTCCCAAGCCAACTATGCAGGGAGAGGTAGATCTTCAAGAGGAAGGGGTAGAGGAGGTAAGCAAGGTAGGGGGAGACCCTATAACTCATCACCATGCAACATTTGTGGTTTATCAAATCATACTACAGATGAGTGTTTCAGGAATTACAAAAATCAGAGAGGAAGAGGCTACCAAAGAGGTGGATACTCACAGTCAAGAGGAAGGTTCAACCATCACCAAGGCCACAACAACAATTACAACAACAATTACAATGGCAACTACCAAGGAGGATTCAAAACCAGAAAGGACTACAACAACTACACAGAGGAGCAGCATGACTCTCTTCTCATCATGAACATGACTTCAAAGTCAAGTACAAATGATGATCACCTATTCTACATTGACTCAAGGTGCTCAAATCATGTGGCTGGCAATGTGGCACTACTCTCTGATCTTGAGGAACCAAAAGGTAAACATCAAGTCCAAACACATGATGATAGAAAGCATTCAGTAGTTAAAGTTGGAAATGTCAAGACTTGTGATGGTAATCAGAATTTGTTGAGCAGGGTACTCTATGTACCAACCATTACCAAAAATTTGATGAGTGTTGGTCAGATTGTGGAGAAAGGTTTGCAGGTCAGATTCAAATCAATATGGATCATATGTGGAGGACCCAAGACATGGGTTCAAGAGGATTGCTAAAGGAGAAAAATCAGGTAGACTTTTCACTTTTGAGTTGGAAGATATAAAGAATATTGCACTATACAGTTATAAAGATCAAACACTTTCAGAGCTTGAGATTTGGCACAAAAGGTTAGGGCACATAGGAGAAAGAACCTTGAAACAAATGTGCAGGGACCAATGTGTGCTTGGGATACCTAATGTATCCAAACATCATATGATTTACAAGTGTGGTGCTTGTCAATTTGGTAAGTCTCACAGGTTACCCTTCTCCAAGAAAGGATATATGCATGAAGACTATCTAGAGCTTGTACACACAGATGTATGGGGACCTAGCAAAGACCGCTCAGTCTCAAGATCAAGGTACTATGTATCTTTCATTGATAATTATAGTAGATGGATTGTATTATACTTCATGAAGCACAAGGATGAGGTATTTAATTGTTTTAAGAAATATCTTGCATTAGTTGAAAACCAGACAGGAAGGAATTTGAAGAAGCTAAGGTCAAATGGAGGAGGTGAGTACTTCTCCAATGAATTTGAAGACTTCTTGCAGGACAGAGGCATCAAAAGAGAGATAACCACAAGGTATTCTCCTGAACAGAATGGGCTAGCTGAGAGAAGAATTAGGTTAATTGTTGAGACAGCTAGATCTATGCTTAATGAGAAGAATTTACCTAACTATCTATGGGCAGAGAGTGTTTCTACTGCCACTTACCTCATAAACAGGTTACCATCTAAGTCACTTGATGGTATGACACCTTATGAAGCATGGCATGGTAAGAGACCATCATTAGATCACTGCAAAATATTTGGGTGTGTAGCATATGTGCACATTCCTTCTCAGATAAGAGGTAAGCTAGATCCAAAGGCTGAAAAATGCATTTTCATTGGGTATGATTTAAATAAAAAAGGTTACAGGTTTTATAATCCTACCAATAAGGGATTTATGGTAAGCAGAGATGTGATCTTTGATAAAAATGATTCTTGGTATGAGAATGAATGCAGGAAGGTCAAATTACCCTATGAATTGGAAGAGGAATTTCCAAAACTTGCAAAGGAGGAACCTACTCAGAATGAAGACTCAAGTTCAGATGATGAAGACACTATCAACCTTGAAGAATTCAAGGCATGGAAGTCCAAGGGCAAAATGAAGATGAAGAAGCTTGAAGCCATACCTGAATCTTCAACTCAATCAATCAGAAGATCTCAGAGAGAAAGCAAGAAACCTATCAGATATGGGTATGATACATCTCTTGTTACTAAACATTCAGTTTATCTTGCCAAAGATTTGTCAAATGAAGAACCAGGTTTATATGAAGAAGCAATAACCAAATCAGAATGGAAAGAAGCTATGGATGAGGAGATCGAAGCACTCAAGGAGAGTGACACATGGGAGTTAGTACCCAAGAAGGATTCTATGAAGGTAATAGGATCCAGATGGATCTATAAGTTGAAAAGAAATTATGATGGAACAATTAATAGGTACAAAGCCAGATTGGTAGCCAAAGGTTTTGCACAAACCCAAGGCATTGACTATGAAGAGACATTTTCTCCTGTGGCCAAGATGCCAACAATCAGAGTGTTGGTAAGTGTGGCTGCATCAAAGAATTGGAACATGTACCAATTGGATGTCAAGAATGCTTTCTTGAATGGATGGATTTCAGAAGAAGTTTATATGTCACAACCTCCTGGCTATGAGGACCCTAAGAAGGTAACTTATGTTTGCAAATTAAAGAAGGCTTTATATGGATTGAAGCAGGCACCTAGGCATGGAATTACAGGTTAACTACATACCTCCAAGACCAAGGTTTTGTCATGAGCAAGGCTGACACTTCTCTGTTCATTAAGAGAAGTAATTCAGAGGTAATATATCTCTGTGTTTATGTTGATGACATCATCATTACAGGTAATGATGTCAATGGAATCAGGTATATCAAAAGCCAGATGATGAAGGAGTTCAAGATCAATGATCTTGGTTTATTGAAGTATTTTCTAGGGCTTGAATTAGTTTACACTAATTCAGGGATATACATTACTCAGAAAAAGTATGTACAAGATATGTTGAATAAGTTTCACTTGCAGGATGCTAAAGTAGCAAGCACTCCAATGGATACCTCACTTAGAGGCTGCCAAGAGAATCTTGAAGTATCTCAAGGGTACACAGAACCATGGTTTGTATTTCCCTTACACTTCAGATATTGATATTAAAATTTATGCAGATGCAGATTGGGCAGGATGCAAGGATGATAGGAGGAGCACTTCTAGATATATTTCCTTTGCAGGTGACAAACCAATTTCATGGTCTTCAAAGAAGCAACCTACTGTTGCTTTGTCTTCCACAGAGGCAGAGTATAGAGGACTGGCTAATGCCACACAAGAAGCAATTTGGATTAAACTTTTGTATACAGAATTGGGCTTATATACTAGGTCTCCAATAATCTTTGGAGATGATACAAGTTCTCTTCACCTTGCAGCTAATCCTATCTATCATGCTAGGACCAAACTGAAGTATTTCGATGGCGTGCACACTGCACTCTCCTTCTGGAGAGCTCCACGACGATATGCTCGGAGTAGAAAACCGAGCTCCTGACACCACACACAGTACTCCGCACAGATGTTGTAGAATACGCAGAAAACGCAGTACACAGGGAGCACGAAGACAGACTTCTTAAGTCTTACAAATGCGGTCAAACTTACAGTCTGTGACTGACCAGGCCACTATATGTTTTATTAAAGAACATATAAAAAGAAGTGTCCGGTGGCCATTTGGCCTTTCACATGGACACTAACGGTAACAATCTCCCACTAAAGGCCAATATGGCCAGAGTAACTATGGGAGAAAAAAATAAGAATGATAAAGAATACCTGAGTGTAAGTATACAAACTATACCTCCCACCTGATGGGCATGTTACACAGTATACAAGTGACTGCGTAAGATCAAGAATCAAGTAACCCCCATCAAGTGACAACAGTGTCGAAAGCTATCCTGTGGTAGAGCTTTAGTCAAAGCATCTGCAGCATTATCTCGAGTGTGAACCTTCTCAAGAATAATGCTCTGAGTGGCTAAGCAATCTCTAATGAAGTGATACCTCACCTCAATGTGCTTGGTCTTTGCATGATAGACCGGATTCTTAGCCAAAGCAATGGCACTCTGACTATCACTGAGCAAGTGAGGTACATGCTAAGGCAAACCCATATCACAAGCAAGACGAGAAAGCCACAATGCTTCCTTACATGCCTCACTTGCTGCAACATACTCTGTTTCTGTGGTGGAAACAGCTGTACATTCTTGAAGACGAGATCTCCAAGAGATAGCACCTCCAGCAAAATGAAAAATGTACCCTGATGTAGACTTACGATTGTCTACACAACCAGCATAGTCAGAATCTATGTAACCAATAATGGATGCTTTCCCTCTACCTAAGCATAGACACTTGTCCTTAGTGCCACTCAGATATCTCAAAATCGTTTTGACCGCTTCCCAATGTTTCTTGCCAGGATTAGACATATATCTGCTCACAACTCCCACTGCAAATGCAATGTCTGGTCTCGTAGCTACCATAGCATACATGAGACTACCAACAGCAGACTGATAGGGAATTTTGGTCATGAATTCCTTTTCCTCATCTGATTTGGGGCAGTCATCCTTGCTCAATGTCACATATGTGGGTAAAGGTGTACTCAATGCCTTTCCACCCTGCACATTGAATCGATGAAGTACTTTGGATATGTACTCACTTTGAGACAAGTATATGCATCTTTTACTCCTATCACGAGTAATGCGCATGCCAAGAATATGTTTGGCATCCCCCAAATCCTTCATATCAAATGTCTGACTCAACTTCTTTTTGAGAATTGACAAATCATAAGAGGACTTCCCAGCAATCAACATATCATCGACGTAAAGTATCAAGCATATCAAGCTGCCATCAGAACATCTCTTTGTGTAGAGACAATGATCCTCATTGCTCCGAGAATAGCCTTGGGACTTCATAAAAGCATCAAACTTTTGGTACCATTGTCTAGGAGACTGTTTAAGTCCATACAAGATCTTCTTGAGCTTACAAACTAGACTTTCCTTGCAAGGAACTACATAACCCTCTGGTTGTTCCATATAGATCTCATCTGTAAGATCTCCATGCAAGGAAGCTGTTTTCACATCCATTTGGACTAGCTCTAAGTCCTCCATTGCAACGAATCCAAGCAACATGCGCAAAGTAGTCATCTTGACCACTGGAGAGAAGATTTCCTCAAAATCAACACCATGTTGTTGCTTAAAACCCTTTGCAACAAGTCGTGCTTTATATTTTGGAGAAGCACTATCTGATGTGAATTTCAGCTTATATACCCATTTACATGGTAAAGCTTTCCTGCCCTTTGGCAAAGGTACTAAGTCCCAAGTACCATTCTTGTGAATAGAATCCAACTCACTCTTCATGGCACGCTCCCACTTGACATGATCATCTGTCTGCATAGCCTCTTTGTAGCAAGAGGGCTCACCAGCATCTGTTAGCATAACAAAATCTAAACATGGAACATATCTATCAGGTGGATATGAGACACGTGCAGAACATCTCAATGGTTGCTGAACAGGAACATGTGCAGACTGATCTGAATGGACATTCTCTTGAACATCCCTATGTGCAACATTTTTATGCATGCTAACCGGAGGACTAGTATCCTCAAACACCACTCTTCTCACTTCAACCTCCTTAATCGGCTCTTTATGCATCTTAGACTCATTAAAAATGACATCACTACTTCTGATCACTGACCGTGTTTCAGGATCCCATAAGCGATATCCAAATTGTCCTTCTTGACCATATCCAAGAAAAATGCATTTCTTTGACTTATGGTCCAACTTCTGTCTAAGATTCTTGGGTATATGAACATATGCTTCACACCCAAAAACTCAAAGATGATCATAATATGGTGGTTTCCCTGTCCATAACTCTTGTGCCACTTTCAGACCTTTGGCAGTACTAGGTGAAAGGTTAATCACATGAACTGCAGTCAATACTGCTTCTGCCCAAAAACCTTGTGAGAGGTTTGCATGATGCAACATAGAGACTACTCTATCTTGAATAGTTCTATTCATCCTCTCAGCTACACCATTCTGTACTGGGGTATAAGGAGCTGTAAACTCTCTACGAATCCGTCTACATTGACAGAAAAGGCTGAATTCATGTGAGGTATACTCACCCCCATTATCTGAACGTAAAGCCTTAAGCTTCGTTCCTTTTTCAGTCTCAACTGAAGCAAGCCATTTTCTGAAAGTAGGGAATACATCATCCTTCGATTTGATAGGATATACCCAAACTTTTCTAGTAGCATCATCTATGAAAGTGACAAAGTAAAGAGAACCACCTAAGGACCTAGTGGGCATAGGACCACACACATCTGTATGAACAAGATCTAAAGGCTGAATGAAGAGTCAATGTGCGTTTTATGCACATTTCTGGTTTGCTTTCCATATTGACAATGCTCACAAAATGAAAAATCAGAGAAAGATAACACAGGTAAGTAGCCAGAACGAGAAAGATTTTCCATTCCACTACGAGATATATGGCCCAAACGACCATGCCAAATACAAGCCATAGGTTGTTCAGTAACAGCTAACAAGTGTTCTTTCTGTGATACAAATAAAGGGTAAAGTGAGCCAACTTTCCTTCCTTTTGCAATAACCATATTGCCCTTTGATATACGAAAGGACTGAGCATAGAAGACCACCTTGTAACCAAGGTCATCAAGTTGACCAACTGACATCAAACTGCATGATAACTGAGGTACATGGCATACATTATGCATAGTAAATTTTGAACCGTCAATGAACTGCACAACCACATCTCCAATCCCCACAACATCACACTAGTAAGAGTCACCAAGTCTCACGGTACCAAGAGACTTTGCTGCATAATTAGAGAACCATTCTCTATGTGGTGGTCCTCCCTCGCGCAGCCAACGGCGCCAATGGTGACTTCGGTGACTCGGATGACAAGGTATGCCAAGGTCTCGTGGAAAAAGTAGCTCATTTGATTGAAGGAATATCTCCAAGCATTTAGGAGCTTGATCATAGCGAGCCAAAATTTGAATTTGAATTCAAATCTTCACTCATTACATATAAAAGTGAACATGAAAAGTCGTGGGATATAGAGATCATTCCCGAGCCTCATTCTACTGTCTTTGAGTGTGTGTTAGGACTATACCATAGCCTACACCTCTCTGCACCATTAGGCAATGTTGTTCATGCCAATGGGATTGTATACAAATGTTAATTAATAGATACATTTACATCATTCATCTCTAAGTTCTCTGTTAGTCTACTCAAAAGTCTGCCAACTTGTCAAGGGCATATCTCGGATCTATATTCTGTCAAAGTTTGAAGTGATTCTATTCAGCCATTTCAGAGAAATATGCATCGAGGTGAACTCTGGTCATTTTCTGCTACAGTCCTAAAAAGTCGGGGGTATAGCTAAACTTGCTAAATTGATTTCTCTTAGCATAGTTTATCTTTTTACATCATTCTACTTGCAAATGGTAGCTTACTAAGCTAATTAAATACCCCTAGAAGGAACTTTATCAGTTTCTACTGTGCTGGTCACACTGAGCAAAACATTCAGCAGGTGTCAAGACATAAATAGAAGGTTTTCTTGAGTTTGTGAACTTCAAAGTTATCTGTTTTGGCTAAATCATTACACACATCACTTCCAAAATACATAGGCTATTTTTTCGTGTTATTGGAAAGCTAGGAAGGTCTAGTTATCAACTCTGAAGCAAAAGAGGGCTGGTACAAAGGAGGTTTAGCAGTACCTACTCAGTCTCTTGGAGCATCCATCCATCTATCCCAACAAAGTGCAATAGAGATCACCTTATATGTTAAGTTTGGAGATGATGTACCTCTAATCATTATATATATATATATATATATATATATATATATATATATATATATATATATATATATATATATATATATATATATATATATATATATATATATATATATATGTGTGTGTGTGTGTGTGTGCATGTGTGTGTGTCTATATATATATATATATATATATATATATCAAAGGAATTTCAATCATTGAGATCTACTCTTCTAGGGTAGCTTGAATTAATTGAAAGTACAACTAAAGGCTATCTTGTAAATCCTTTTTTCCCAAAAATCAAAATAATGAAGACTTTGTTTTCTTTTTAAAATAGAGGTTCTAAAAGTGTCTACTATTTGAGCTTTAACTTTGAAAGAACAAATGTACAAGTGAATGGGCATAGTACTTGAAAGACCCCATGTATCCCAGAAAACATAGGTTAGATATGGTCACAATTAGTTATAATTGGCTTAGACTGACCAAAACCTTTACATGTCCAACCCGAGGATTGAACACAAGACCTCCACTTCAAGAGACTAGTGTTTAACCAACCCACCTACAACACATAGACAAACTTTGTATTTTCTTATTCTTAAATTTTTTACTATTAACGATGAATGAAAAAATTAAAAAAATAATGATGAATGAAAACATTAAAAAAAAAAAAAACGTTAAGATTTTTACTATTCATGATGAAAACTTTGTCTTGCGAATATGAAAAGCGTTTGATTTGCTTCTCCTCATTCCTTTGAAGTCTCGTTAAGCTACTCTCATTCCATTTCTTATTTCAACTTCGTTCCATTTCTCGAAGAATGCCACTCAAAGGAATCAAAGAATGCCACTCAAACGTCAAAAATCAAGAATTAGAAAAAAATTCAAGAATTAAAAAAATCAATGGAATAGATTCTGACTTTGATTTGATTTATTGTAGGAAAGACAGAAACTCCAACATAAGAGAGATCTTTTTAAAATCAGAAAACCAAGAAAAGGAAGGTTAGAATTAGAGTTCTTTTTAAAGATGAGTTGGACAAACTATCCGAGAAAGAGGTTAGCATTCTAAAGTCTCTCGTAGTGGAAAATTCATAAGTGGGTTCTTCATTCCTAATTGCTTGATCCAATAATTCGAACATCTATTCAAGGCCTCCTCTTTGTCATCGACTTATGTACGTAGTAGACTTATTTTAGTAATATAGGCTTTTCTTTGCAAATGGAAACAAGAGTTTGAGAACAAGGGAAAAGCTTTGAACTTCTCTTTAGGTAGAGCCTTTGTGAGGTCTCCAACATTATCCTATGTGGGTACATAGGCCAAACTAATTTCTCTAGTATAGACTCTCTCCCTAACAAATGAATCCATAACATGAAGTAATCTCAAAACTTTGTGAAAAGCTTTGAAGTTCTACCTAGGCAAAGCCATTGTGAAAATTTATGCAACATTTTCTTGTGTGGGCACATAAGACAGAAAAATTTCTTAGGCAGAGAGTCTCTCCCTCACATAATGATAGTGTAGCTTGATGTGATTTGTGTGATCATGGAACACAAGGCTCCTTGCAACTTCCAATGCACTCTAACTATCACTAAAGATGGTGTTGGCAAAAGATGGTGTTGGCAAAATATTGACCAATACCCAAATTAGCCAAAAGACCTCAGTCACACACACTCATAAATAGGTGTGAAAGCTACCTGATATGTGGCCTCACAACTAGAAGTGGACACAATGGGTTGCTTCTTGCTCATCCAAGGTATGCATGGGCTACCACGCATGAAGGGAAAACCACTAATGTGCACATAAGTATCATAGCAATCAACCCAATTTGAGTCAAAGAAAGCATGTAAATACATACATGATATACTCATATGTGCTGATAGTTTGTACTTAGTGATAATATTCAACTTTTAGTTTAGCTTTGTTAATTAGCAATAGAGAGAGTCGTTCCAGCCATCCATCTTCTCCATGTGTCTTGCTACTTTTTATGCTCCTTGTGTGTGCTTATGGATTTGAGAAAAGTGAAAAAAAGATCATCTTATATGTTGAGTGTGTAGATGATGTACTTCTATTCATTGTTGTATATGTTTTCTCTTAGGAACTTCAATCATTGAGATATAATCTTCTCGTATAGCTTTAATTAATTGAAAGTATTATGAAAGGCAAGCATAACACCCATGGGAAATCATGAATCCCAAAAAATAGGGGTTAGACAACTAGTAACTACTAGGATATTGATCCCAAAGGCCCACTAAGGTAACATATTGGAAGGGATGACCATAAGGCAAGATGATATATCTCGCTTGAACTACCTAAAGGCCGAAAATTTTATTTAAACTACCTAAAGGTACATAAATCCTCTCATATTGGCTAGTTTAAATCCATCTCGGCAAATATGTGTTGAGAGGTGTTCCACTATAGCCTGTAAGGTTGATCTCTTGCCCCAACCGAAGAGGTGAAGACACCAACCACTTAAACCATCACACATGAACATTGTTGTATATATTGATGACATGCTACTTATTGGTCCTAATGAGAATCATATTGTTGAATTAAGGATGATTTTGCCTGCCTCTTTTGAGATGTTAGATTTGGGTCTTTTGCAACATTATATAAAATTGTGTCAAAAATACATTGAAACATTACTGCAATGTTTTGTCCTAAAATATTGCAAACCTATTGCCACTCCCATGGAGACACATTTATGGTTGATTCTTCATGATGTTTGGGATGGATTCAATGTTTTTCTCTATCAACACATTATTGGATGTTTGATCTACATGCCTTATTTAATATACTAAAGTCTTTGATCTAAGGGTGTGGCTACTTCAAAAAGATCTAAAATCGGGCACCATTTGGTCACTTGTGTATGGCCAAAGATTGTGCCACTGATGTGAATCACCACTGACAAAAAAAGTTGACATCTGAATGGCATTTCAAGCAACAAAATCTAATGATTGAGGAAAACATTATAATTTTGCGCACTTTTAGTGCTTTGGATTTTAAACTAACGTACTAAACCATCTATAACGGATAGAAACATTGACAAGAGTTGAGGTTGGTCTCACATTGAGGTAGAGGAACTTTGTAAATTATGAGGGTGGTTAGAGGTGGAACTCCTTCCAAATTTATAGTGTTATTTTTAACCTCTTCACACATATGGGTGGAGCACATAGTGGTGGACCACAAATAAATTGTGCTAATTTTTTGTGTAAAGAGAATACGAGTGGAACATACACGAAAAGCTATGAATTTCTAATAAATAATGAATAAATATAAATATGTTTAAAAAATAAAAAACTTTATGGTCTGTGGATTTCTCACTCTATACCAAAGAAAACTCAACTCTTTTGGTAGTCACTCTTTTCAAGGCAATTTATGGTATGAAAAAAGTGAATGGTACTCTCTTAGCAAGAAATAATTGATGTCTTTATGATGTTGGTTACACCTAGAATGATAAGCAATGTGGTTTTAACAACATACCTAGAATGATAAGCAATGTGGATTTAACTTCAGTGTTGTTGTGTTATGCTATTAGTAAGTCTTCCTCTAAAACTAGTGCACCCAATAGACCAAGTTGTCAAAAACCCTCATTAATCAATATTATTGGTAATCCCCTCATATTGATGGTCTCTCTAATGAGGTTTTTATTGAGTTGAAAGAGTTCATTATCCTTATATCGTAATGGTTCCAAAAAAATTTATTAGTTTGGGTATTATCCCTATTCCTACTAATATTGGACTTATAAAGGTCATTCATAATAAGGGAAGGGTGTTTAAGACCCATTTACTATTTGAATTATATCTACAAAATTCTTGATTCCTCACTTGTTCGAAGGCTTCTTGAGGATCAAAATTGTTTTCTTAGGAACATATTCGTTCTCGATGCCATCGTCAGCTTATGCGAAGGAATGGAGCATACAGTTGAGAATAACCATCATTTTCTTCAAACTAACTTTGATCATTCCTATGAAAAGATTAAGTGGGATTTCATCTAAAAATATTTAGTTTTGCTTCTATTAGTATTTTCACTAACATGAATGACATGTGAACATATTAATAATTGCTAATAACATGATCTAGTGAACATCTCTCCCTTAGCAACGCTTTTAAGCTTTATTATTTTCTTGTTTATCCCACCAGGAATTTAAAATAGCTTGATGTGATCCTTGGCATGTGGGGGGAAGGGGAATGAAAATATTCTTGTTATATAGCATGTGTTTTTCCTTAGATATCTAGCATGCTCATTATTCTCTAAGCGTCATATTTTGGGATGATATACTTATCTTCGGATCAATCATTCTTTCTTGAGGGAAAACATAAGACAAGTATATAAGTATACTTCAAAAGTTTGAATTTTGTTGAGAGCGTGTTTTGGAACTAATTATTATCAAGATATGGAGAAATATAAAAGATAGTCGTCCATAGTCAAGAAAATCCATGTTTTCCTTAGTCTTGTGCGTTGTTAATAAGAGTTGGATGGAGATAAGCGCCCCTGTTGTATAATTACATGGGTCTAAGGGGTAGAACCCTTGGGTTTCTAGGTGTGAAAACATTTGGATTTATGGTTTATTTACCCCTTTAAGATGGGTCTTGAACCTTAGGGTTGATTCTCTAAGGTTGAGTACCTTAGGCTTGATTGGAAGCTTCTCCTAGCCACTTGGTTTGTACGTGAAAGCTTGGAGAGTCTTCTTTTAGAAGCCATGTGATTTCATGTGATTGCCTAAGCTTGGAAACCATGTGAATACCTTAGGACCCATGTGATGGAAGGTACACATGTCCTCTTGAGAGGGACTTACCCCCTTGGACTTGGAGCTATATATTGGAGGGGTTGGTTAGGTGGAAACACATCTCTCTTCCTAGTGTGTGGCCTTGCTAGTTAGTTCTCTTAGACTTCTTACTTCAGTTTGTGGAGGCTATGGAGTCCTTCCACATTTTCACTTGGAGAGTCTTCTTTTAGAAGCCATGTGATTTCATGTGATTTCCTAAGCTTGGAAACCATGTGAATACCTTAGGACCCATGTGATGGAAGGTACACATGTCCTCTTGAGAGGGACTTACCCCCTTGGACTTGGAGCTATATATTGGAGGGGTTGGTTAGGTGGAAACACATCTCTCTTCCTAGTGTGTGGCCTTGCTAGTTAGTTCTCTTAGACTTCTTACTTCAGCTTGAGGAGGCTATGGAGTCCTTCCACAACAGTGGTATCAGAGCTAGGACTTTAGAACTAGGATTTTTAGAACAAGGATTTTTGTTCATCTCCATAGGAGATTTGACCTACATCTTTGACTAGGAGATTCGTGGTTCACGTTAGCTCGCGGATGCTGAGAGTTCTTGAGAACAAAGCAAAAGACTGCCACGTGACCCTGCCCTTAGGGAGAGATCTACCCACAATGGGCGACCCGTTGCTTGTACACTGCAGATCGGGCCCACGTGGCCGCTGAGTTAGCCCACACACTGATGGGCTAAATAATAGCTATCGCGGAGCAACTCATGGCTCTACAGGAGGGAATGAGCTCGATTGCTCAGTCTTTCTCCACTTTGAATAATAAAGAGTTGCAGCTGCCTTATATGAAAAGCTAGATTGGCATGAATATTGGCTATGTGGGATTAGACTGCTCTATGCGCACATCGCTGCGGAGAAGAAGTGAGCTCACGGCGAATGTGTCCAGATCTGTTTGCACATGTGTGAGCCGCCCAGCTGGGTCTGCCCGCCTGTGAGCTGAGAGGAGGGGAGCAGGAAAGCCTCCTTGAGTTATTAGCCTAGCGGGGGGTCACATGGCTCTCCCTCCTCTCCTTCAGATTCGAGTTCTTTCAGAAATGGCTCTCAAGATTCTTTTCTTTAGGCATTAATTTTCGTGAAGCTAAGCTCTTGGACAACTTTTAATACCCAATGGAAGCAAGGTAATGAATGATGCTTTGATGAAGCATAAAAAGGAACGATGAAGGATTTATGGAGTCTCTTCGTTACATAGGCATTCAAGGAAGTTTCCTTTTTTTTCTTTTTTATCATTGTCTCTTTTATTCTTCGTATATTCTATTTCCCTATTTTATAAGTGAATGCATTTGGCATTATTTTTTGGAGCTCTTTTCTTTTACTTCATCTACTTATGAGTTATGTGCAAGGGAAAGAGCATAGTGAGAGTGTCTCTTTATAAATATCAAGGCCATGCATATTTTTATTATTGATAACTTTTCATACATAAAGGAAATTTTTTCTGCAAAGTACTAGCACATGCATGTATAAGAACATGGTTCTTTATGAAAAGTTCCTTTTCCAAGGTCAATGGAGGCATGTGACATCCATTAACTGTGCATAGAGAATTTACCCTTTAAAAATGCATGCATAGATGCATGTTTTCAAAGGTACATCCACAGATATGGGCACACAAGTAAGTATCAAAATGCCCAAGAAGGAATTCAACGATGGACAATGTGGGGTGGCCCAAGCCTACTTCATCACCTTCAAACCACTAAAATAAATTCAAGGGATGGACAAAGCTTTATTTCCAAGTAAGTATTGACACCTCTTCCTTTTCTTTGCAAGTTAAAGAACATGTAGTGCATGTCATAATAGACATGACTTGGATGTCGATGCATAGATTCAAGTGGCTCAATTTCTATGGTCACATAGACAATCAATCATGGAAATAAGTTGCACTATGCATCAAGTTCATTGCTTTCAGAAGAAATATTGGAGGTGCATAGAAACGGTCATGGTTAGGAAGGATGCATCTAATGCATTGTTGCAACTTGCATATCCAAAGTTGCATGGAAATTTTGCACCATCCCATGAACGAAAAAAGTTCCAATTTGGAGCTTTTGCATGCTTTAAGGAGGGGTTCAACTTCTGAACCTTATGCATGCTACACCTTTTCCAATAAAGGTGTAAACATTTGGAAAACCCTATGCATATGGAACATATTACATGGGTTTTTTGAGTTGAGAGGAACATTAAGTTCCTAAAGTTAAGCTTAAGTAGGATTTGATCAGTTCTTAGGAAGAATGGTGATGAGGCCAATTGGTCACTATAAACCATTTAATTTCTTTATGTTTGGCGTAGCAATTAAAAGCAAGATTATCCTAAGTTTTTGAAATACCTTAAGCTTAAAGTCCCTCTTATGGCGTATCAAATTCCATAATTAACCATGGCATGCCTGATCAACAAGGCGAAGGACTTAAGTGATAGGCCAAAAAATTTTCTTTTAGTTAACCACGAGAGAATGGTGGTAACTTAGAGTCGCTACTTGCAATCTTTAGGAAATGAAAATATACCATTATGATATATCTATATAGATAGTGTTGGAAGATAAAAGTGTTAAATTCTCTTGTTCAAGAAAGTTCTTTGTTTGAAAGAACTAAAGAACTATCCGGAGCTTTACATTATTCTTCCAAGCAAATGCAAGGCATGAAGAGAAGGTAAAACTCAAGGGTTTTAATAAACCCTAAGTACCATTTTCTAATGTCCTAGAAATAAACGACTATATAGGAAATGGAATTACCATCTACTTCAACATAGAGATTTGATTGGCAAAGTCAATTATTCTTAGATTACTCACTATGTCATAAGAGATAATATCTAGTTGAGATTTAGACTAGCTCTATTATCAAGTGACAAAAAATGGATTTTTTGAAGTATATCTGAATCAAGGAATAATTGAAAAAGTCAATTTAAGACTAGTTTTATCAAATTGAAATTACAACTAAGACTTGATAAGTTAAAATTTTCATGAGCACCAAAACATGCTTTGGAAGTTACACTTACAAGTCCAAGAAGTAATAGATCTTACTTGATGAGAACAAGGTTTGATCCAAAAATTCAAGTTAAAGTTACCTTTACTTAAGTGGAAGTGTAAGTTGGATGGTATGGGACATCTAGGCTTATATTACCACTGGAGTTGATTCAGTGGTATGGGACATCGAATTTAGAGGTAACTCAAAACTTGAACCTTGGGAATTTTGCTCTATATGTTTCGAGAAGAGAAAGAAAAAAAAAAAAAAAGCTCTGAATAGTTCTTTTAGCCAAGAAGAACAATAAAAGATTGAAAATAAAATTTTTCAAATACTTTTGAAAAAGCAAAATTTTCAACTTACTCTCAGACAGTTTTCGAAACTCTTAAGGAGGGGAGAAAGTCCACAAGAACTTGTATCTTATGCTTTGGAAAAACCAAATAGGGTATTGCAAGGTAAAAGATATGCAAGAAATAGATAAAGTTGAAGTAATTTCTTGTATTCTAGTACTTCATATATCTTTCATTACATCTTCCAACTAAATGAAGTTCTCAAAGATTGGGAATTCTCAAAGAACCCCAATGCAAGAGAACACTTTCATACACCATAAGGATTGTACGAATCTTAAGTGGGTTAGGAAAAGAAGTTGGATGAGCTATAAAGCATAATCCTTCAAGGATCTTGATGCTTCATGGGGATAACCTAACATACGTTATGGATTCCAAGGAATATGGGTTCTTGTATGAAGCATAATAGCTAGATCCCCAAGTAAAACCCATGGGTAAAGCATTGAACATGAAGGGATCTATTGGAGAAAGACCTAGTATTATCTCTTATTTTGGCAAAAGAAGAGAAGAAAAGCCAAAAGACCCGAGTAGGGTAAATCAAACTTAAAGTTTGATAAGATAAGCCACACCACATTAAATGGTTAACCAAATATTTAAGTAAGATGAGTAGTGGTGTATCTAAACACCTTAGTCCTTGCTCTTATAATTTGGTACCATAGTATGAAGGGAATTTAAAAGGACAGAGAAGGTGAAAAGATATAGAGACATAGTTATGTGGATTGGATGAAGAACCCACTGGTATGGGACAGTGGGTACTGATTCCCATTGAGTACTTTTTCTTGATGGCCAGAAGAAAAAGGGACTCATGATCCAATGGAATACATCAAGAAGATAATTTCTAGGAATGAGTATCTTCTTCAATTATCCTCTCAAAGGGAAGAAGAATTCTTCCAACAAAATATGAAAGGATCTATCTCTCATGAAGAGTTAGAAATAAGGAGAGAATCAATTTTTTTGAGTTTGAAGGTAAACTCCAAAGAATGAAGCTCTAAAAGCTTCATCCCAAAGAATGACTTGAAATTCAAAGATCATAAAAATGATCTTAGATCAAGCTTAAAAGAAAGCTCAGAAAGATCATCTTTTTCATACTTGATAATTCAAGTTAACTGAAGAATAGGAAAGATCTATTTATAATGTCAACGTGTGAACTTTCGCTTCGCCCAAAAGTAGCAATTCATGATCTATCGATACAGTCCATTCCATGACTGAGAAACAAAATGCCTACTATGGATACATAGTCCATTTCATGATCGATACATAGTCCATTTCATGACTGAGACAATTCATAATAGTCAAATTCATGAAAAGTTTAAATTCTTCTACCTTCTTTTGCAAATTTAAATTTGGGAACAAAACACAAAAGAATCTTCAACACAAAAAAATAAGAGTTGTATGTTTCCTATCATGCCAAAAAACGTGTCTTTCAGAAGTTCCAATTATGGTTAAAAGATTGAAACTGAAAAACACACCCTATGGGCTCCCATTATTCCAATCAACGAAATTGATTGATCTCTTTATCCAAAGAGTCTTCAAGTACTAGAATGCCATCAAGCAAAACACAAACGCTAGGGATTATAAGTTCTCAAGGAGCAAGATCTTCAAGACCATAGACAAGTTGAAGAGGAGTAAAATTCAACTAAGACCTTATAAGAAATCATATATCCCCATTAAACATTTGGTAAAAAGTTATTTGTGCCATCAACATAATAATTCTAGAATTATTAGTGTTTCCAAAGCATTTTTACATGAAGTAAATTTTATTTCCTTGGCTTTATGGTATTGGGCATCTGAAAATGTTGTCAATAAAAATCGCAAGGTATAGGTAATTCTCAAATGAAGCTATCTTCATAGTACCATAGACATCATTATAAACAGGCTATCACCTATGTGCAACACCAAATGAACCATGTCTGGGGAAGGAATAATACTGAATTTTACCTAAGTAAAACCCTCACAAACCCAATTTTAATTGGAAACCTCTTTTGAGCAGAGTTGTTTTGTAGTTTCTCCCCGAGGGGCAGTCTTCCACCCACTTCCACAGCTCATCATCAGTTGTTTGCCCAACTGAGAATTTGCAGACCAGAAGCCTAGGAGTGGCTTCACTCGAGAAATACACGTTGCCATTGTGACCGAAAATTTTGAAGTCTTTGTTGCACGCGAAGTGTACGTAAAACTCATGGGGCATCCTAGCAGCTTCACTCCATTCCAAGGTCGTGAGATCAAGCTTCAAGATGATCAACGTTATGCATGAGTCGGTTGCGTAGGAATGCCCGAGACCACCTATCAGCAGAAGACAGCCATCACTTGACTCCAGGAGGCATGGCTGATGTAGAATGTCCAGAATTTCACCCCAATGCTGATGATAAAGTTCCGACCAAGCCTCTTTGCTGCAGCACGCATCATCCAGCTTTGTATATGCAATCCTCCAAATCCATTTCCATGGTGAGAGCGGCGTGTAGTGCAGACCATACAAGGAACCATTGCAAAACGTAGGGTTCTGAGGCACACAAGGAAGCAGTGTTTCGAATTTCACCCAAGCGGAAGTCAAAGAAGAGAACAGAGCTACTCCATCCACCAAAAGAATTGCTATTTTGTACGAGCACTCTCCCTCGGCTTTGTTCTTGCTTACCACCATCGCTCCTGCAGGCAAATATGGCATTTCATCTATGTGAGGTAACATCTTGTAGCTTCTAGTCACAGGATTAGCGACACAGATATTGTACGTTCCATGAGATTTTCCTGCGATACACACAAGTCCACCAGCTGCTGAGATGACGTCGGTAAATTCCACGGGCAAGAAATCGAGAGAAAGAGAATGCCATGACGGCGATGCGTCATTGTACAGAACAAGCTTCCTTCCTTCCTGGCTGAAGAGTGCAACACAATCATCGTTGTTTGACTCTGCATGTGTAATCAAAAACTGTCGACTGCAAAGCACGGCATTCCATGACTTGCAAACTGTACGACTTCGAGCAACTTCAAACATGGAAAGACGCAAGAAAACAGATTCCAAAACGTCGTTAGGCAGATCCATGCTGCTTGACCCTTCTTGGTTTCTGTTACAACGCCAGGCAGAGAAGCTCATAAGACGGCTATAAATACTACACCGATTACCTGCGTTTGGAAGGCCTGCTTTTGCCTTCAAGTTTGCTTTTTGAGCTGACGCGCGCCGTCATCGAGTAAATCGCTCATTCCAGTTTTGCTTTTTGAGCTGACGCGTTTTTTGCTTCGCGAATATGAAAAGCGTTCGTAAAGGAAAAGTAAATCGCTCCATTACAACGCAAATATCAAACATCAAGAATTAAAAAAAATCAATGCAAAAGATTCTCACTTCGATTTGACTTATTGTACAAAAGATAAAAACTCCAGCATCAGATAGATCTTCACCTTCAGTAAGAAGATCAAATCGGCAAACCAATAAACGGAAATTTATGTCTTTGATAACCCAAAGAAGAAAACGCAAAGGTTAGAATTGGAGTTCTTTTTAGAGATGAGAAGTTGGAAAAAGTATCAGAAGAAGAGGTTAGCATCCTAAGATCTCTCGCATTGGAAAGTTCATAAGTGGGTTCTTCATTCCCAATTGCTTGATCCAATAATTGGAACATCTATTTAAGGCCTCTTCTTTATCATCGGCTTATGTACCTAGTGGACCTATTTTTGTAAATACATGCTTTTCTTTGCAAATGGAAAGAAAAGTTTGAGAACAAGGGAAAAGTTTTGAACTTCTCCCTAAGAAGAGACTTTGTGAAAAGGTTTGCAACATTATCATGTGTGTGTGGGTACGTAAGCCAAACTAATAGTACAGAGTCTCTCCCTAACAAAGCAGTCTCTAAAATTAAGTAATCTCAAAACTTTGTGAGAAGCTTTGAGCTTCTCCTTAGGTAGAGCATTTGTGAAAATTTATGTAACATTATCTTGTGTGGGCACATACGACATATTGATTTCTCTAATATAGGGTCTCTCCCTATACTAGAGCATTTGTGAGAAGCTTTGAGCTTCTCCTTAGGTAGAGCATTCGTGAAAATTTATGTAACATTATCTTGTGTGGGCACATACGACATATTGATTTCTCTAGTATAGTGCACCTTGATTTGATTTGTGTGATCATGGAACACAGGGCTCCTTGCAACTCCCAGTGCACGCTAACTATCAATAAAGATGGTGGTGGTAAAAGATTGACCAATAACCAAATTAGCCAAAAGGTGCACACACTCATAAATAGTTGTATAAGCTACCTCATACTTATCCTCACAACTAGAAGTGGCCACAATGGGTTGCTTCTTGCTCATCCAAGATATGCATAAGCTACAAAGCATGTACTTTGTACTTACGAATATTTTTCAGCTCTTACTTTAGTTTTATTAATCTCCAATAGAGAGTTTTGTTCCATCCATCTGTGTTCTCTGTGTGTCTTACTGCATTTGTGCTCCTTGTGTGTGCTTCTTGTGTGTGTCTCACACTTCTACACACATCCAATATGGATGGAAGCAAGCACCACTTGAAAATAATCATGCCTACTTGCTAACACATGGATTTGAGAAAAGTGAAAAAGAGATCACCTTATATGTTAAGTGTGTAGATGATGTACTTATATTTATTGTTGTATATGCTTTTTCTTAAGGAACTTCAATCATTGAGATCCAATCTTCCAATGTAGCTTTAAATAATTGAAAGTATAATAAAAGGCAAGCATAAATCCCATGAGAATTTGGAATCCCACAAAGTAGGGAATAGACAACTAATAACTGCTAGGGGCTCCCATCATTCCAATCAACGAATGACTTATACCCAAACCAGCCAAAAGATGTCAGTCGCACACACTCCACGATAGTTGTGCAAGCAACATGATATTGGCTGGACAATGAGAAGTGGCCACAATGGGTTGCTTCTTGCTCAAGCTCGATATGCATGAGCTACCTAGAATGAAAGAAAAACCACTAGTAGTCACATGAGTATCATAGAAACCAACCCAATCGGAGTCGAAGAAAGCATATAATTTCATACATGAGCCACTCATATGTGGTGTTACTTTATTATTCAGCTCTTACATTAAATTTATTGATCATGAATACAGAGAGCTATTCCAACCATCCATCTTCTCTGTGCGTCTTGTTGTGTTTGTGCTCCTTGTGTGTGTGTGTCTTGTGTGTCTCTCACACTTCTACACACACCCAACATGGATGGAAGCAAGCACCACGTGATTTGTATGAAAATATTCAAGCCTAGCTGTTAGCACATAGATATGAGAAAAGTGCAATAGAGATCACATTATATGTTAAGTTCGCACATGGATCTGAGAAAAGTGCAATAGACATCACCTTATACGTTGAGATCTACTCTTCTAGTGTAGCTTGAATTAATGGAAAGTACAATTAAAGGCTAGCTCGTAAATCTTTTTTTCACAAAAATCAAAATAATGAAGACTTTGTTTTCTTTTTAAAATATAGGTTCGAAAAGTGTCTACTATTTGAGATTTAACTATGAAAGAACAAATGTACAAGTGAATGGGCATAGCAACTGCAAGACCCCGTGTATCCCACAAAACAAGGGTTAGATAAGGTCATAATTAGTTATAATTGGCTTATACTGGCCAAAACCTTTACATGTCCAACCCGAAGATTGAATACAAGACCTCCACTTCAAGAGGATAATGTTTAACCAACCCACCTACGACACATAGAAAAACTTTGTATTTTCTTATTCTTAAGTTTTTTACTATTAAGGACGAAAGAAAAAATCCATAAAATGAAGTAATCTCAAAACTTTCTGAAAAGCTTTGAAGTTCTCCTTAGGCAAAGCCATTGTGAAAATTTATGCAACATTATCTTGTGTGGGCACATAAGACAGAAAAATTTCTCTATAGTGCTCCTTGATGTGATTTGTGTGATCATGGAACACAAGGATCCTTACAACTTCTAGTGCACTCTAACTATCACTAAAGATGGTGCTGATACAATATTTACCAATACCCAAATTAGCCAAAAGATGTCGCTCACACACCCTCATAAATAGTTGTGAAAACTACCTGATATGCGGCCTCACAACTAGAAGTGGACACAATGGGTTGCTTCTTGCTCATCCAAAATATGCATGAACACTACAACATATCGAGGGTATACCGAGGCTACTACCGAGGCAAATGAACGGGCATGATTTCCTCGCGAAGTCGGTGTTACAGTCGGTATAGGCGTCGGAAAGAAAGCGCCGGTATGGGCGCCGGTATAAGCGTCGGTATAAGCACCGGTATATGCATTGGTAGTACCGATGCATATACCGACGTCCCCGTTGGGTGTACCGGCACATATATCGACGTCCATACTGGAGCTACCGACACGTATACCAACGACCATACCTGTACAAATTTTTTTGGGCAGAGTGTGTTGTCTTTTGCTACAGCATGATGTTGTTTAGCAAAAGTCAATACACTCTGCCCAACTGAGTACATGTGTTATGTACTCTAATGGAAACCAAAACATAAACTTATATGAGCAAAAATGAACAATGATTCATGTACAGAAAGTCATATATTCCATAAATGAAAAATGTACAAAAGTATGGCAAAGCACTTCTATATAGGAATCACAAAATGTGACAAAGCACTTCCATATAGGAATCGAATACAAAATTATGGTACATCATTGCCACATAGGAGTGTAATAAAAAATTGTGGCAATGTGACAAAACACTTCCATATAGGAATCGAATACAAAATTATGTTACATCATTGTCGTATGCGAGTGTGATACAAAATTGTGGCATTGATCAAAATATTTACACCTACAATCCTGCAACAAAACATATGTATAAAATAAGACATATTAACATGACATTTATAAACAACAACTAAAAATACGAAACCAAGATATAACTTTACCTAATCAAGAATATTCTCCCATGAGACGATTGCACCATGTCCCTCTAAGTCTTGTAACAGTGCAGTCAGTCCATGTCAATATCCATATTATTCTTCAGTTCGTGTTGGAGGACGACCCACTGCCAACTCCTATAGTAAATATGCAAAATGTTAGATGAATATACATAATGTACTTAACACAAACAACTTCAATAATTAACATCATACTTACAAATTGGTAGCGCATACTGTCGTATCCGCCGCTACCTAAATGCAACGTTCCAACCATATCTAAACGTGTGGCCGCCGCATCTCTCTATTGATGATACCGATCAAGAGTATGTTGCTGTTCATCCTGAATCGATTCCCATTCTTCGGCATCTAGCCATACAGGCTTCGGTAAGCCTGCTTTGAAAGCATCGCGAACTTCTGATTGTCGATGAGACATCACCTCGTGTGCTGTATGTTGAATCCATTCGGAACTCACAATAGGATTCCCAGGTGCTGGCCGGTACTCTTCATATATGCATTGTGTGATATAACTTTTAGAGTCTCTATCCTGTTCGATCCATTTTAACATTACTGAATGACCGAATTCGATAGAGCAGAGTTGTCGTATGCGTTGATGCATTGACTTTCCCGCTGCATCCGTAACTGGAGCTCCATTACGGATATGATATATCTTCGATTCGTCATGATCATGTGCACCCCAAGGTGTACGTGGAGATCCCATCTGATGCAATATGAAGATCTCATCTCATCTAATGTATATATATGCATGCTTAAGCTTGTATACATATGCATTCATGTATACATATGCATATGCTTGCTTGTATGCATATGCATTCTTGTATGCATATGCATTCTTGTATGCATATGCATTCATGTATGCATGCATGTATGCATATGCATGCATGTATGCATATGCATGCATGTATGCATATGCATGCATGTATGCATATGCATGCATGTATGCATATGCATGCATGTATGTATGCATATGCATGCATGTATGCATATGCATTCATGTATGCATATGCATTCTCGTATGCATATGCATATGCATATGTGTATGCATATCCCTCTCTCTCTCTCTCATGTATGCATATGCATGCTTGTATCTATGCATGTATGTATGCATATGCATTCATGTATGCAAATGCATTCATGTATGCATATGCATTCATGTATGCATATGCATTCATGTATGTGTGCATATGCATGCATGTATGCATATGCATTCACGTATGCATATGCATGCATGTATGCATATGCATGCATGTATGCATATATTGCATGCATGTATGCATATATTGCATGCATGTATGCATATATTGCATGCATGTATGCATATGCATGCTTGTATGTATGCATGTATGTATGCATATGCATTCATGTATGCATGCATGTATGCATATGCATGCATGTATACATATGCATGCATGTATGTATGCATATGCATGCATGTATGCATATGCACGCATGTATGCATATGCATTCATGTATGCATATGCATTCATGTATGCATATGCATTCATGTATGCATATGCATTCATGTATGCATATGCATTCATGTATGCATATGCATTCATGTATGCATATGCATTCATGTATGCATATGCATTCATGTATGCATATGCATTCATGTATGCATATGCATTCATGTATGCATATGCATTCATGCATATGCATGCATGTATGTATGCATATGCATGCATGTATGTATGCATATGCATGCATGTATGTATGCATATGCATGCATGTATGTATGCATATGCATGCATGTATGTATGCATATGCATGCATGTATGCATATGCATGCATGTATGCATATGCATTCATGTATGCATATGCATTCATGTATGCATATGCATTCTTGTATGCATATCCATTCTTGTATGCATATGAATATGCATGTGTGTATGCATATCCCTCTCTCTCTCATGTATGCATATGCATGCTTGTATATATGCATGTATGTATGCATCTGCATTCATGTATGCATATGCATTCATGTATGTATGCATATGCATTCATGTATGTATGCATATGCATGCATGTATGCATATGCATTCATGTATGCATATGCATGCATGTATCTATATATTGCATGCATGTATGCATATGCCTGATTGTATGTATGCATGTGTGTATACATATGCATTCATGTATGCGTATGCATTCATGTATGCATGCATGTATGCATATGCATGCATGTATGTATGCATATGCATGCATGTATGTATGCATATGCATTCATGTATGCATATGCATGCATGTATGCATATGCATGCATGTATGCATATGCATGCATGTATGCATATGCATTCATGTATGCATATGCATTCTTGTATGCATATGCGTATGCATGTGTGTATGCATATCCCTCTCTCTCTCTCACTCAAAAACAAAACTAAAGAGAGAAGATATTAGAAAAGCAAAAACATAAAGAAAGATAAAAGAGTGATATATGTCTTACTTACATTGATGTAATTTTTGAATCAAGGTTGTGAAAATCCACTTGAAGTTCTCCTTCGTTGAATTTCCAAAGATTTGATCTCAAAAATCTCTTGCAAAACTAAAGAGAGAAGATATTAGAAAAGCAAAAACACAAAGAAAGAAAACAGAGTGCTACAATATGTGTGATCTAATTACCAAAGCGTCAGATCTATAAAAATAGAGGTGTGCTTAGAGAGAGAGAGAGGGAAGGAGAGGGAGAGAGAGAGAGAGAGAGAATTGTTTGAATCACGATCGTCAAAATCTACTTGAAGTTCTTCTTCGTCGAATTTCCAAAGATTTGATCCTAAAATCTCTTGCAAAACCAAACAAAGAACATATTAGTAAAGAAAAAACATAGAAAAAGAAAAAAGAGTGCTACAATATGTGCGATCTACTTACCAAAACTTTAGATCTATAAAGATGGAGGTCTGTTTAGAGAGAGAGAGAGAGGGAGAGAGAGGGAGGGAGAGAGAGGGTGAAAGAGTGAGAGAGAGGGAGGGAGAGAGAGAGAGAGATAGTGAGAGAGAGGGAGAGAGAGAGAGAGAGGGTGACAAACAGAGATCTCCTATTGGTGCACGCAAACCCGAAAGGAGAAGATCTATATTCAAAACGCTCAGAATGATGAATTTCAGTTTCAGGCTCGGTTAAAAAGAGAGCGTCAGTATAAGCGTCGATGGTTCCAGTAGATTACCGATGCATATACCGATGCTTATACCGACACTGTCTTTCCAAGGCAAAGTGGCTTTCCCAAATTGTCCGAGGGTTATACGCTCACCGTCAGTACACTGACCGTCGGTATTCCCTCGATATGTTGTAGTGGAACTACTATGCATGAAGGGAAAACCACAATGTGCACATGAGTATCGTAGCAACCATCCCAATTTGAGTCAAAGAAAGGGTGTAAATACATGCATTATATACTCATATGTGGTGCTACTTTGTACTTAGGGATAATATTCAACTCTTAGTTTAGCTTTGTTAATTAACAATAGAGAGAGGTGTTCCAACCATCCATCTTCTCCATGTGTCTTGCTACATTTTGTGTTCCTTGTGTATGCTTCTTATGTGTCTCACACACCCAACATGGATGGAAGCAAGCACCATGTGCTTTGTATGAAAATCATCATGCGTACTTGCTAGCACATGGATTTGAGAAAAGTGAAAGAGACATCATCTTACATGTTAAGTGTGTAGATGATGTACTTCTATTCATTGTTGTATATGTTTTTATTAAGGAACTTCAATCATTGAGATATAATCTTTTGGTATAGCTTTAATTAGTTGAAAGTATTATGAAACGCAAGCATAACACCCATGGGAAATCATGAATCCCACAAAGTAGGGGTTAGACAACTAGTAACTACTAGGATATTGAGCCCAAAGGTCCATTAAGGTAGCAATTTGGAAGGAATGACCATAAGGGAAGATGATATAGTTGGCTTGAACTACCTAAAGGCCCAAAATTTGGTTTAAACTACCAAAAGGTACAAAAATCCTCTCATATGGGCTAGTTTAAATCCATCTTGGAAAATATGTGTTGAGAGATGTTCCACTATAGCCTGCAAGGTTGATCTCTTGCCCCCAACCGAAGAGGTGAAGACACCAACCACTTAAACCATCACACATGAACATTGTTGTATATATTGATTGCATGCTACTTACTGGTCCTAATGAGAATCATATTGTTGAATTAAGGCTGATTTTGCATGCCTCTTTTGAGATGTTGGATTTGGGTCTTTTGCATCATTATTTGGGTTTCTAGTTTACGCAAGTTGATGATGAATAAAATTGTGTCAAACAAAATACATTGAAATTACTGAAATGTTTTATCCTTGAATATAGCAAACCTATTGCCACTCCCATGGAGACACATTTATGGTTGATTCTTCATGATGTTTGGTATGGATTCAATGTTTCTCTCTATCAACACACTATTGGATTCTTGATGTACACGCATAATGTTATAAACTAAAGTCTTTGATCTAAGGTGTGGCTAGTTCATATAGATCTAAAATCGGACACCATTTGGTCACTCCTCTAAGGCCAAAGATTGTGAGTCTAGACTTAAGCATAAGTTCATGTGCTCTCTTAGACAAGTGCTCGACTTAGCCTAGTGGTTAATTCTCAAGGTTGTGAAGGAGGAGGTCTTGGGTGCAACTGTAATAAACTAAGTTCATGATCTAGGGGTCCGACTGGTTCAGACAGATCTAAAATCAAGACACCATTTGGTCATCCGTGTGTATGACCAAAGATCTCAAGTTTAGACTTACTAGGAGGTCTTGTGCTCTTGTGAACAAGTGATCCACTTAGCTTAGTGGTTAAGTCTCAAGGATGTGAAGGAGGAGGTCTTGGGTTCAATCCCCATGGGAGACATGGGGAGAGTATTTCGCCCAAAGAGATCTAGAGCCTTCTAGAAGCATCCACTTGAGTTAACTCGAGTTAACTGGGACACTTGGTGCACATGCAATTACATGGCTGACACATGGATGGTTAGTATCCACTTGCCCAAGAAGGAAGTCCCCTAGAGAGAGCTATATATAGAGGCATTTGGTTGGAAGGAGAGTCATCTCTCTAGCATGTGGTGGTCGTAATAGTCGTTCTCTTGCATTGGTATCAAAGCACCAAGCAAGCTTCCATGGTGACCTTGGTCTGGTTACACTTTGATTTCATTTCATTTGGTGAGGCTACTCTTTGATTTCATATCATTCTTCGAGCTTGGTTTCATTATTATCCTCGCAATTTTTGTGGCTCGCGGCTGCAAGATAAGAGGAGGAGGCATTTCGAATTTGCATGATCATGCAAAACATCTTGAGGATTGTGTTATAAAGAAGATAATTTTCAATCTGGCACTCACTGTAGGATTCAAACCCACGTCCACAGCATGCAGCAGTACTTCTTGTAGCCAAGATGATAGGGCAGATATTTGTATCTGATATACTTCTCATATGATTATTAGTATCATTTCCAGTGCAAGCAAAAGTGGAGATTGTTGTTGTGATTGTGGGCGGGAGTCGAACCCGTGACCTGTGCTTAGGGAGACTGTTCTCTTCTCCAAGAAGTCAAGCCGATTGCGTGTCCTCTTGTGGAGCAGAAGCTTGTGCTAAATGAAGTTCAGCGCTGTAGAATCTATAATAATAGAGCGATAAAAAGAGCATTGCAGGCTGCTAATCTCTCGAATCAAACCCACGACCTCAATTTCAGGTTGTCTTCTCTTATCCAAGAGATCACCTCGGTTACGTGCTTTTACAAGGTGAAGAGCTCATCAGAACACCATATCTGTAGAAGCTCATCGAGCACCAAGCACAAGCAAAAAGGGAAGTTCGTTGGCAGACTAGATTCGATTCGCCTTCATCTGCGTCAAGAAGGCGTCCACTTTCATCTTTCCGTGCTGAAGAAGCAAACACATTGATCATCAAAAAGGGGTGCCAATTGGGTCTCAAACTCTGAACCTCACGGAGTAGACCTAAGCATCCTATGCACTACAATAAAGGATTTTGATTTGAATCGGGCTTCTACCATGAGAAGTCATCAAGCTATTCATATGAAGAAACTATATTGGATTCTAAACTTCAATCTCTATATAGTTGAGGAACTCATGGAGTAGACAAAGAGGTTCATCAAAGGGATGGACGAAGCTATGATCAAAGTGTTGATAAATTTAGGTAGTGATGTGTGTGAACACACTAGGACCGCTGGGGCACTTTTTTCCCTCTTTAGGAGGTTTTTTTCCCCCAGCTTGTATATACGCCTATTGCCCTAATGGGCTACTTATCTTTGTACATTCTCTAGTAATACATTCAGTATTGTGTGTTTGTGCTCCAAGCTTCTTCTTCTTCCTTGTGCTGTTCGCGTGCTCTTGCAGACGTCTAACTCCAACAATTGGTATCAGAGCAGGTCGTCGCTTCATCTAGGGTGCCGTCGACACTCCTCCATTTGCAATCTCAGAATCACAAAAATTTTGGTGAGCATACTCAAGGCTTGTGCAAGCTATTTCGTCTTTTTGTGCCAAAGGTATATACCAGCTTCTGTTTGCCACTTTAAGCGTCTCGAAGTCTGCTACAGGTCTACCAGAACTCGTCTAGGCAGTTCTGTTCAACTTTTTGAGAAAGTCGATTTTCTACATCAAGGTATTTTAGTCACTGGCCATGGATGAAAGCAGTGATGTATTCCGTATGTTGGTTGTTGAGGATAAGTTGGATGGTACCAGCTACCCATTATGGGCTTATATGATGCGACATGTTTTGGTTGCAAAAGGATTGTGGAACATTGTGCAGGGTGTTGAAAGACGTCCTGTTACACCTGTAACGACAGGTACTACAAATACAGGTGCTGGAGCTAATGAAGATGGTGTCGAAGATGATATTCAGCAGATTCCTGTGCGTGCTGCTGTTTCTGTTGCACCTATTGTAGAGAAAATTTGTTGGGATGGCAGAGATGCCCAGGCACATGCATTGATAGCTTTGTCTGTCAAAAGTGCCATTATTCCTCATATTCGCTCTTGCAGAATAGCTAGGGATGCTTGGGATACACTTACCACATTGTACCAAGCTAGGAATGAGGCTCGTGTTGCTTACCTCCGAAAACACTTGGAGAGTGAGCACATGAATGAAGGTGATTCTATGGACAGTTTCCTAACGAAGATCAAAGATTTAAAGGAATAGTTGATTTCTGCTGATGAGGTTATACCAGATAGCTCACTTGTGCAGACCGTTTTAAATGGTCTTCCTGATTCATATAAGAGTTTTCTTCGATTGATGATGAAAGGCAATACGAATGCCTTATCATTTGAGGAGTTAGTCTCTGTTCTGTTGTAGGAAGATCAGTCCAGGTAGAACAGGTCCATTATGCGTGTTGCAGATCAAGCTTTTGTGGCTAGTCAGAAGGGCAAAGGAAAATGGAGCTCTTCTACTAGTAAGCAGAAATCTGCAAATGCTGCACATTCGAAGAACCAGGATAAAGATGAGAAGAAATCAGAAAAGTAGAAATTGTTTTGCAAGTACTATAAAGGGAATCTTCTCTTCACTCGAGCCTGCCCCTACAGGGAATACTATCACATGCACCAACAACTCCTCTTATCCAGTTATGGGAGTTGGTAAGATCATTCTGACTACTGCTGATGGTAGTTCTTTCACCATGTCAGATGCCTTATTTGTGCCAGGGATCAAGAAGAATCTGTTATCAGTTTCTGCATCAGCCAAGATTGGCTTGATTGTGAAATTCGTTGATGACAGGTGTACAATTCATGATCTATCAAATGGCGATGTGATTATTGCCTCTAGCATTTTATGTCGTGGGCTCTATAAGCTCATAGACTATGAAAGATTTGTGAATGATTCGGCATGTGCAGTTCATGATTCTCAGGCTATGTCAGATGCAAAGCTTTGGCGTGCACGCTTTGGTCATCTGAATTTTGCTACTTTGCTACGCCTGCAGAAATCTGATATGGTGTCTTCTTTGCCCAAGCTTGAGGCACCTAGAAAACATGTATGTGAAGGTTGTATTTTGGGCAAAATGCAGCGTTCCTCCTTTCCAAAAGATGGTTCAGTTTGGGCTACGCAGAAATTGTAGCTTGTACATAGTGATGTCTGTGGTCCTATGCAGACACCCTCTTTTGGGAATTACCTTTACTTCGTGACTTTCATTGATGATTTTTCCAGGCATGCATGGGTATATCCACTCAAAGCAAAGTCCAAAGTGTTCATGTGCTTTAAACAGTTTTTGGTTTTGGCTGAAAATCTATCAGCATGTAAAATGGGCACCCTCCGTTCTGATCGAGGGGGGGAATATATGTCTTCTGATTTTAATGCATTTCTGGCTGAACGTGGGATAAAACACCAGTGTACAGTGCCGTATACACCTCAACAGAATGGAGTTGCTGAACGAAAGAACATGTCACTCATGGAGATGGCAAGGTGCATGGTCAAGAGTCAGGCTTTACCACATAGTTTCTGGCTTGAGGCTGTCATGTGTGCAACATATGTACTGAACGGGTGTCCCACTAAAGCGCTGTAGTCTATCACTCCATATGAGGCTTGGCATGACCGCAAGCCATCTGTTGCTCATCTGCGTGTTTTTGGTTCTTTGGCATATGCATTAGTGCCTGAACAACATCACATAAAATTGAATGATAAGGCAGTAAAATGTATTTTTGTTGGGTACAGTTCTGAAAGTAAAGGCTATCGTCAGTATCATCCACAGACTAAACACATTCTGGTTAGCCGTGATGTTGTGTTTGTGGAAGATGCTATTCAGCCATTGCTTTCATGTACTAAGGAGACATCTGTTAGCTCTAAAGACATGTATGATACGTTGATGCCTCTTTTTACAGGTGGACAGTCTAGTGTTGGTCCTAATGAGGCAACTTCTCAGCCTTTGCTGGTTTCATATGATGATGCAGATCATTCTATTTCTGATGCAAATTTACATGATGCACTTGTTGATGAGAGAGCTCATATTGAGCAAGCAAAAACTATGCCAAAATGGCTGGTGCAGACTTTGCATGACAGCAAATTAGATGCACCTTTGTCATATCGTACTCGTTCAGGCTCTCATAGTGCCTCCCTTGCATCAGATTGCTATGCTATGGCTACGTCTAGTCTCTGTGATGAGAATGAGCCTGTTTCTTTTGGACGAAGCACAAAATTCAGAAAATTGGATGGCTGCCATGCAATCTGAATATGATGCTATAATGAAGAATGGTACATGGTCTTTATGTGACTTGCCTCCTGGCAAGAAAGCCATTGGCACTAAGTGAGTATGCAAGCCGAAGCGTAAACCTGATGGTACAGTTGACAGGTATAAGGCTAGGCTTGTTGCAAAGGGTTATGCGCAGGAAAGAGGCATTGATTTTGATGAGACCTTTGCACCTAAATGCTGTATGACTACTGTTCGGAGCATTTGTGCACTTGCAGCCTATCATGGTTGGAATGTACATCAGTTGGACATTAAAACAGCATTTCTAAATGGTGACTTGCATGAAGAAG
The DNA here is from genome assembly GCA_020310875.1 of Ceratopteris richardii. Lineage (NCBI taxonomy): Eukaryota > Viridiplantae > Streptophyta > Polypodiopsida > Polypodiales > Pteridaceae > Ceratopteris > Ceratopteris richardii. The sequence continues at coordinate 92,003,295 of CM035423.1, forward strand.
TGTATGTTTTTCAGCCCTGTGGCTTTGTGCAGAAAGGGCATGAAAACTAGGTGTGCAGGTTAAAGAAGGCATTAAATGGCTTAAAGCAAGCACCACGTGCTTGATATGAGAAGATACATGCCTATCTGGTTGCACATGGTTTTGTGAATAGTCCAACTGAAAGCACCTTATATGTTAAGCGTGCTAATGATGTGCTTCTGATCATTGTTGTCTATGTTGATGACATGTTGCTCATTGGTCCTATTGAGAAGCATATTGCTGATTTCAAGGCTGATTTGCATGCCTCATTTGAGATGTCTGATTTGGGGCATTTGCATCACTATTTGGGCATTCAGTTTATGCAAGATGATGGTGGAATGGCTTTGTGTCAAACGAAATATATTGACACATTATTGTAGCGTTTTGGCCTTGAAGACTGTAAGCCTATTGCCAGTCCTATGGAGACAGGTTTATGATTGAGTCTTCATGATGCTGGAGATGCATTTGATGCTGTTCTCTATCAGCAGGCTGTTGGATGCTTGATTTACTAATGCATTACTCGGCTAGATATTCAGTTTGCTGTCTCACAGATGAGCAAGTTTATGCATTGCCCAGGAGTCACGCATTAGAAGGCGGTTAAGCGCATCTTTCGCTACTTGAGTGGTACTCGGCTACTGGAGTTGTTTTATCCCAAGGGGGGATCACTACCGCCAGATTTGCATGCTTTCTCTGACTCGGATTGGGCTGGCTGCTATGACACTCGTGTGTCCACAAGTGGTTTTTGCTTCATGCTTGGTAGCTCATGTATATCTTGGTTGAGCAAGAAGCAGCCTACTCTAGCCACTTCCAGTTGTGAGGCTGAGTATAGGGTAGCTTTCACAACGACTGTTGAGTGTGTGTGGCTCAGACGCCTTATGGCTGATTTGGGTGTTGGCCAGTCTTCTGCCACCACCATCTTCACTGACAGTCAGAGCGCATTGGCAGTTGCGAGGAACCCTGTGTTCCATGCTCGCACTAAGCACATTGAGGTGCATTATCACTATGTCAGGGAGAGGTTCTCTGCTGGGGAGATCAGCTTGGCATATGTGCCCATGCAGGAGAACATTGCAGACCTTTTCACGAAGGCTTTGCCTAGGGAGAAGTTTGAAGCTTTCCGCAAAGCTTTGGGCTTACTTCCTTTTGTGGAGTGATTTCCACATAGCTTGGCACTTCCTTATACATGAGTGCCAACTCCTTGTTCACCGCATCACTCCCAGGGGGGATTTGTTGATATATTTAGGTAGTGATGTGTGTGAACACACTAGGACCGCCGAGGCACTTTTTTCCCTCTCTAGGAGGTTTTTTTCCCCCGGCTTGTATATATGCCTATTGCCCTAATGGGCTACTTATCTTTGTACATTCTCTAGTAATACATTTAGTATTGTGTGTTTGTGCTCCAAGCTTCTTCTTCTTCTTCCTTGTGCTGTTCGCGTGCTCCTGTAGACGTCTAACTCCAACACAAAGCTAAGTATTTTTCAGTTTCTACTTGGCCTTGATGCTTGATTTATTTATTTTTCATTGTTCTCCATTTAATCCTAGATGCACATTCAAATAGTCAGATACATGATATACTCAGATGTGGTGGTACTTTGTACTTAGGTATATTTTCCAGCTCTTACTTTAGTTTTATTAATCTCCAATAGAGAGTTTTGTTCTAGCCATGAGTCTTCTCTATGTGTCTTACTGCATTTGTGCTCCTTGTGTGTGCTTCTTCTGTGTGTCTCACACTTCTACACGCATCCAACATGGATGGAAGCAAGCACCACTTGAAAATAATCATGCCTACTTGCTAGCACATGGATTTGAGAAAAGTGAAAAAGAGATCACCTTATATGTTAACTGTATAGATGATGTACTTATATTCACCGTTGTATATGCTTTTTCTTAAGGAACTTCAATCATTGAGATCCAATCTTCCAATGTAGCTTTAATTAATTGAAAGTACAATAAAAGGCAAGCATAACTCCCATGACAATCTCGAAGCCCACAAAGTAGGGGTTAGACAACTAATAACTGCTAGGATATTCCAAAATTTGGTGTAAACTACTTAAAAGTACAAAAATCCTCTCATATGGGCTAGTTTAAATCCATCTCAACAAATATGCATAGAGGGTGTTCCACTATAGCCTGTAGGGTTGAAAATTTTCCAAATTGCTTGATCCAGTAAGTGTCAATCCTTGGCAAGTAAAAAGTTCCCATGTATAGGGAAAATATTCACATCAAAGCTGCTCAAGGTACATATAAGTGTAATGAATCCCTATGAAGCGAATGATGTGAACACATACAATGAGTGAGACATCAGCCCCTGCTAGGAAATAAGCCTAAGTGTTTGCAAAATGCTTCAAAATTTTCTCGTGGAAGAGCTTTGGTGAATATGTCTACCTCGTTAACTTCAATAGGCATATATACCAAATCAATATCTCTTGCATGAAGATGCTCTCTCACATAGTGATAATGCACCTCAATATATTTAGTCCATGAATGAGACACTACATTTCTTGCAACAACCAATGCACTCTGATTATCATATGCATAGCAACATCAATTTCCATGCAAAGAACCATCATAGGTATCTCAACCAAATACACTCCACTGTAGCTGTGAAAAGTGCCTTATACTGCATCACAACTCAATGCTGCCACTACATGCTTCTTCTTACTCAAGCAAGATATGCATGTCTCCAAGGAAAGAGAAATTACCATTAGTGGACATGCGAGTATCATAACAATCAACCCAATCGCTATCTTTAAAATTAATCGAAAAAGATGTTAGCTCATAAGCACGTTCTTAATTCCTAATTGCTTTATCCAATGATTGGAACATCTATTAAAAGCCTCTTCTTTATCATTGTGTTATGTACATAGTAGAATTATTTTAGTAGATATAGGACTTTCTTTGGAAATGGAAAAAAGAGTTTGAGAACAAGGGAAATGCTTTGAACTTCACCCTAGAGAGAACCTTTATGAAAAGGTGTACAATATTATCATGTGTGGTACATAAGCAAAACTAATTTCTCTAGTATTAGGTCTCTCCTTGATAAATCAATCCATAAAATGCAACAATCTCAAAGCTTTGTGAAAAGATTTGAGTTTTTCCTTAGGCATGGCCTTTGCAAAAACTTCTATAATAGTATCCTGTGTGAAAAACATAAGCCAAACTGATTTCTCTAGTAGAGAGTATCTCTCTCACATAATGATAGTACACCTTGATGTGATTTATGAGAGCAAGGAACACAAGGTTCCTTGCAACTTCCAACACACTCTAACTATCAATAAAGATGGTGGTGGAAAAAGATTGACTGATACCCAAACCAGCCAAAAGATGTCAGTCACACACTCTCCATGATAGTTGTGCAAGCAACATGATATTGGCCGGACAATGAGAAGTGGCCACAATACGTTGCTTCTTGATCAAGCAAGATATGCATGAGCTACCTAGCATGAAAGAAAAATCACTAGTAGGCACATGACTATCATAGCAACCAACCTCAATCTGAGTTGAAGAAATCATGTAAATTCATACATGATACACTCATATGTGGTGTTACTTTATTTTTCAGCTCTTACATTAAATTTATTGATCGTTTGGCTTTTAGCTTCTCCTTAGGTAGATCATTTGTGAAAATTTATGTAACATTATCTTGTGTGGGCACATACGACATATTGATTTCTCTAGTATAAGGTCTGTCCCTCACGTAATGATAGTGCAGCTTGATGTGATTTGTGTGAAATTTCCAAAGAAATGATTCAAGTAATGACAGTAAAGGATGTTGGAATTGTAGTAAACGTGGACACTTTGAATGTGATTGCAAGTTGAAGAATCAAAATAACAGAAGGTAGCAGAATAACTATGCATCCACAAGTGCAAATGATTATGAGAAGCTGTTCATGGTTCAACATCACATGATGAATACGATGTCTGCTGGTGTTTCAAAATCAAATGATAATGTATGGTATGTTGATTCAGGTGCTTCAAATCACATGAGCAGTCATGCGGAATGGTTTAGTACTTTGCAAAAAATGCTAGTTCCTAGACATGTTGAAACAGGTGATGATACATCGCATCCTATCGAGCATACAGGAAACATAGCATTGTCTATGGAGGACGGGAAGGTAAAACATCTTTTTGATGTGCTGCATGTTCCAAATATAACAAAGAATCTGGTTTCTATTGGACAAATGTTTGACCACGGATTACAAGTCAGGTTCAATGCTGATGGATTATATGAAGGGTACAAGCAGGATGGACGATTGGTTGCCAAAGGAAACAAAGTGGGTAGGATGTTCACCTTAAATGTGAAGATTCCTGAAATGAATGCAGCCATGTTTGTAAAAGCTGCAGGAGTTATATCAAATATAGAGATGTGACACAAACGGATTGGACATGCAAAGTTGCAAAGGCTGAAATTGATGCAGTCAAAGGAGATTGTCCATGGACTACCGAATTTCAAAGTTGTGAAAATGCAAAAGGTATGTGCCGCATGTCAATTTTGTAAACAGTCAAGAGCATCATTTCCACATGACAAACATGTTAGTGAGAATGTATTGGAAATAGTACATATAGATGTTTGGGGTCCAACAAAGACCACATCTATGGGCAGTTGCTTTCATTGATGACCATACACACAAAGTATGGGTATATTTCATGAAAGAGAAGAGCGAGGTGTTCACTCACTTGGAGAATTTTAAAGTTATGGTGGAAAAGTAGACATGGAAGTACATTCAGACATTAAGATATGATGGAGGAGGTGAATACATGTCAAATGCGTTGAACAGTTTTCTAAAAAAATCATGGAATTCGGCGTCAGTTTTCATGTAGGTACACACCACAACAGAATGGCATTGTTGAATGCAAAAATAAACATATTGCAGAAATAGCAAGAACCTTGATGGCTGAGAAGAATATGCCTCATTGTTATTAGGCAGAAGCTGTGTATATTGCTATATACATTATGAACAGAAATATGACTGCTGTTGCACATCAACTTACACCTAAAGAGAAGTTTACAAGTAAAAAGCCAAACTTATCACATCTAAAAGTTTTTGGTTGTATTATATATACATGTCCCAGATGAATTGAGGACGAAGCTTGATCCAAAAGCAGAAAAGTGTGTCTTCATTGGATACTCCCTTGAGCAAAAGGGACATAAATGTTATAATCCACTCACACGACAGGTGAAGGTGAGCAGAGCTGTGGTATCTGATGAAATGTCAAGCTTTTATGCAGATGCCAAAGAAGGACTGAATCTTGAACCAAATGACAAAGAAAATGCTGAAAAATCAAGTTCAAAATCTCAGGTTTTGAGTGGACCAGATCCATCACCAAGCAATAGTTCCAACTCAAATCCATGGAGCGAAAGATTATGTGCAAATTTAAGTCCAACAAATTCATCAAATACATCCAAGAAAGGTAAAGAAAAGCTTTCTGCTGGTCATAAAACATGTGCACGTTTTGAAGACGTTGATGGACATTCAAGTGATTCAGAAAAGAGTCTTGATGAGGAACTTGGACTGCCGTCTGTGAAGGCTCTAGGAGTAAGAAGGGCACATGCGGATTATACAAGGAGAAGTGACCCAAGACCAAGAAGATCTGGGAGGATGCGGAATTCAATGCAACGATTGACATATGATAGTTACATGGCTCGTCATTGTGCCTACATGACAAAGGTAATACAAGATGGTGAACCTTCTTGCTTTGAAGATGCAATTGGAAATGTAGATTGGGAAAAAGCTATGGATGAGGAGATGGCAGCACTTTATAGGAATGATACATGGAAGCTGGTTCCGTTGCCGCAAGGAAAGAAACCCATAGGCTGCAAATGGGTTTACAAGGTAAAGCATAATGCTGATGGTAGCATAAGCAGGTATAAAGCACGATTGGAAGCTAAAGGATATGCACATACATATGGCATTGATTATGAGGAAACATTAAGCCCTGTAGCTAAAATGTCTACTATCAGAACACTTGTTGCATTAGCTACAACAAAAGGATGGACTTTGCATCAGATGGATGTGAAGTACATATGGACCAGCCACAAGGATATGAAGATTAAAAGCATCCAGAATATGTTTGCAGGTTGCAAAAGGCTTTGTATGGGCTGAAGCAAGCCCCTTGTGCATGGCATGCAAGGATTGTTGATTACTTAACTACCATTGGGTTTTCTATGTGTGATGCAGATCACTCATTGTATGCAAGGAAGGTTGATGATGTCATCACTATTGTGGCTATTTATGTTGATGACCTTATTGTAGGTGGTGATAATGAAGGAAGAATCAAAGAGGTAAAGCAGCTTCTTATGCAGGAATTTGACATGAAAGATCTTGGTGTGCTGCGCTATTTCTTGGGCATTGAGTTTATACATACAAAAACAGGTATATGGATGTCGCAAAGGCAATATGCCTTGAATATGCTGCAAAATTATGGTATGGCTGATTGTAAGCCAATTTCTATGCCATTAGATCAGAATTTGAAGTTAGACACTACATCAGGTGAAGCATTGGAAAATGCTACTATGTACAGGAAAATTGTGGGAAGTCTTATATATCTCACAATTATAAGGCCTGATCTAAGTTATACTGTTGGACTTGAAAGTCAGTTTATGTAGGTTCCCAGGAAGCCACATTTCGATCCTCTGAGGTGCGCTCTACGTTATGTGAGTGCTACTTTGGATTATGCATTGTTTTATGAAGCTGGTGTAGATTTGCAGGTTTATGGATACTTCGATGCCAATCGGGCTGGTAGCATTCTAGATAGAAGATCTACTATTGGTTTTCTATTCTCACTTGGGAGTATAGCTGTTACATGGAGTAGCAAGAAGCAACCCACTGTTGCTTTGTCGAGTATAGAGGCTGAGTATCGAGGTGCTACAATGGTAGCATGCGAGGCATCATGGCTCCAAATGCTACTTGTAGATTTAGGTGTGGAAGTGCAAAAGCCTATCACCATTTATTGTGATAATCTAAGCACCATACAATTAGCACGGAACTCTCTTTTCCATGCTAGAACAAAGCATATCGAGGTACATTATCACTTCATCAGAGAGAAGGTATTGCTAGGTGATATTGATCTTGTTTATGTGAGAACGGATGAGTAGGTTGCTGATATTTTCACCAAGGCACTTGGAGCAGAGAAGTTGAAGAAGTTTCGGGAGATGCTTGGATTACAGGATATGGCGTTGAGCTTGAGGGGGAGTGTTGAGATATCAAGCTCAACATGTGATGATCCAGGATGACACGTACTAGTTTTTTGTTTCTCTGACATGTATAGTGGTCATGCTGGTATATCTCAGTGATACTTCATTGAGCTTTATTAGATTTATCTACCGAGAGTGATGGCACATTTGTTCCCTGCCAGCTCACTCATTCATGGACATTAGGTTTTTCCTTATGTACTGATCTTTATATATTGCACTGGTTGTATTCTTGTTTTTAGGTCATTCTTGTAAATTCCTTTTTATGTAATAGAAGAAGAAGATCATTCTTCCTTGCCTCAATCTATGTGTGTGCTTCTCCTTGAGAGTGAGAGTGTGTGTGTGAGCTATCTTTGTTATCTCCTTCCTCGTGACACACCCAACATGGATGGAAGCAAGCACCACGTGATTTGTATGAAAATATTCATGCCTAGTTGTTAGCACATAGATCTGAGAAAGTGCAATAGAGATCACCTCCTTGAGAGTGAGAGTGTGTGTGTGAGCTATCTTCCTTATCTCCTTCCTCGTGACACACCCAAAATGGATGGAAGCAAGCACCATGTGATTTGTATAAAAATATTCATGCCTAGTTGTTAGCACATAGATCTGAGAAAAGTGCAATAGAGATCACCTTATATGTTAAGTTTGCACATGGATCTGAGAAAAGTGCAATAGAGATCACCTTATATGTTGAGATCTACTCTTCTAGTGTAGCTTGAATTAATGGAAAGTACAATTAAAGGCTAGCTTCTAAATCTTTTTTTTTACAAAAATCAAAATAATTAAGACTTTCTTTTCTTTTTAAAATAGGGGTTCAAAAAGTGTCTACTATTTGAGATTTAACTTTGAAAGAACAAATGTACAAGTGAATGGGAATAGTACCTGCAAGACCCCGTGTATCCCACAAAACAAGGGTTAGATAAGGTCACAATTAGTTATAATTGGCTTATACTCACCAAAACATTTACATGTTCAACCGGAAGATTGAACACTAGATCTCCACTTCGAGAGGATAGTGTTTAACCAACCCACCTACGACACATAGAAAAACTTTGTATTTTCTTATTCTTAAGTTTTTTACTATTAACGATGAATGAGAATTTTAAAAAAATAATGATGGATGAAAACATAAAAAAAAAACGCTAAGATTTTTACTATTAATGATGAAAACTTTGTCTTGCGAATATGAAAAGCGTTTGATTTGCTTCTCCTCATTGCTTTGAAGTCTCGTAAAGGAGTAACACCAAAAATATGAAGAATCCTACTCAAAGGAATCAAAGAATGCCTGGTTCCATTTCTTATTTCATCTTCATTCCATTTCTCGAAGTATGCTAGGCAAAGGAATCAAAGAATGCCTAAACTATTCAAAAGAAAAGGTGATTGAAAATGCAAAGATCAAAAGTAAAAAATTAAAAAGAAAAATCAAGAATTAAAAAATCAATGGAATAGGTTCTCACTTCGATTTGAATTATTGTAGGAAAGACAAAAACTCCAACATAAAAGAGATCTTCACCTCCAGTAAAATGGCCAAATCGGAAAATCCAGAATACGAAGGTTAGAATTAGAGTTCTTTTTAAAGATGAGAAGTTGGAAAAACTATCCAAAAAAGAGGTTAGCATTCTAAACTCTCTTGTAGTGGAAAGTTCATAAGTGGGTTCTTCATTCCTAATTCGTTGATCCAATAATTCGAACATCTATTCAAGGCTTCCTCTTTGTCATCAACTTATCCACGTAGTAGACTTATTTTAGTAAATATAGGATTTTCTTTGCAAATGGAAACAAGAGTTTGAGAACAAGGTAAAAGCTTTGAACTTCTCTTTAGGCGGAGACTTTGTGAGGTCTGCAACATTATCCTATGTGGGTACATAGGCCAAACTGGTTTCTCTAGTATACAGTCTCTCCCTAACAAATGAATCCATAAAATGAAGTAATCTCAAGACTTTCTAAAAAGCTTTGAAGTTCTACTTACGCAAAGCCATTGTGAAAATTTATGCAACATTATCTTGTGTGGGCACATAAGACAGAAAATTTTCTCTAGTAGAGAGTCTCTCCCTCACATAATGATAGTGCACCTTGATGTGATTTGTGTGATCATGGAACACAAGGATCCTTACAACTTCTTGTGCACTCTAACTATCACTAAAGATGGTGCGGACAAAATATTGACCAATACCCAAATTAGCCAAAAGATGTCGATCACACACACTCATAAATAGCTATGAAAGCTACCTGATATGCGGCCTCACAACTAGAACTGGACACAATGGGTTGCTTCTTGCTCATCCAAAATATGCATGAACTACCATGCATGAAGGGAAAACCACTAATTTTTGCACATGAGTATCATAGAAACCAACCCAATTTGAGTCAAAGAAAGGGTGTAAATACATGCATTATATACTCGTATGTGGTGCTACTTTGTACTTAGGGATAATATTCAACTCTTAGTTTAGCTTTGTTAATCAGCAATAGAGAGAGGTGTACCAACCATCCATCTTCTCCATGTTTCTTGCTACATTTTTTGCTCCTTGTGTGTGCTTCTTATGTGTCTCACATGCCCAACATGGATGGAAGCAAGCACCATGTGCTTTGTATGAAAATCATCATGCATACTTGCTAGCACATGGATTTGAGAAAAGTGAAAGAGAGATAATCTTATATGTTAAGTGTGTAGATGATGTACTTCTATTCATTGTTGTATATGTTTTTTCTTTAGGAACTTCAATCATTGAGATATAATCTTTTGGTATAGCTTTAATTAATTGGAAGTATTATGAAAGGCAAGCATAACACCCATGGAAAATCATGAATCCCACAAAGTAGGGGTTAGACAACTAGCAACTACTAGGATATTGAGCCCAAAGGTCCACTAAAGTAGCAATTTGGAAGGAATGACCATAAGGCAAGATGATATAGCTGGCTTCAACTATCTAAAGGCCCAAAATTTGGGTTAAACTACCCAAACATACAAAAATCCTCTCATATGGGCTAGTTTAAATCCATCTTGGCAAATATGTGTTGAGAGCTGTTCCATTATAGCCTGAAAGGCTGATCTCTTGCCCCCAACCGAAGAGGTGGACACCAACCACTTAAATTATTACACATGAACATTTTTGGATATATTGATGACATGCTACTTACTATTCATAATGAGAATCATATTGTTGAGTTAAGGTTGATTTTGCATGTGTAGCTCATTCATGTGTAGCACCTCCTTTAATGTCAATCCGGGAAGAAATGAGGATGGTATGAAGACCTCGAACAAGTGATGGCACGAGTGTGTGAGTGAGAAGCACACCAACATGCACACACATACACACACGCGCACACAAAGCAAGAACAAAGAGAGACACAATGGAATAACTTCTATTGCAAAAGAGTTCTCATACAAGTTCAAATCTACAACAAGCTAGCCCCAAAAATGAGCTCTCTATCTCTATTTATAGTTTTTGACTAGCTTTGGTCCTGTTCAGACCTAGTGTCTGGCCTAGTTAAAAATTAGGTCCCTAAGCTAGTTTGGAGGTTGAAACGAGCTCTGAAAATTATGAAACTTGGGAGGCAATTACTTCTAAAGCTCCTCAAGCTTGAGGACTCCTCGGCTTGCACAAAATGGAGCTACAAAAAGGTGGAAAGGTATTTACAATGGTTTTCAGTGATGAGAATCACTTTCAAAATAATGTAAGGATTGAAAAAAATTGGATGGGTTGCCTCAGTGCTAGATCTGCATGTATGCACGTACTTGCTTCTTCGCGTATGATGCCAACACTCTCCCCCCCTTAGCATATGTCGACTCTGATAGACCTTTGCTCCACGGGGTGAGCAATGTAGTGTTGGACTATGTCGGTGGCTAACTCTTGTTCTCTGATCCTGAGTCCCCTGACTAGATCTCTTTGAAGAGCATCCCAATTAACCACGCCTGGAATGTCAGGTTGTGGTGTTGTATATAGCTTTGAGTGCATAGTGTGTTCGCATGCAAATAGCTGTAGAAGATGGGTTGTTCATGGTGCGAACACTTCCGAGTGAGATTCCCAAAATCCAATGGTAAACATGTTGTCAAATATTTGTTGATAGCAAGCTGGGAGATATTTGATCCTTGCATGCCAAGCATAAGCAACCCAAATACTAGGGGTTGTGCTCATATCATAGAGTAAGTCATAATTACCATTTATAAAGCCCGGGAACGAAAGCTAGATGTTACGTACATTGAGGAAAGTCTTTAGTACTATCTGCATCATGTCCAGGATCTTTAGCATCATCTGAGCAGTGACATCAAGCATGGGTTGTGGTCATGGCATCTAGTGTCTGATAGTAGCCATCATGTAGGCAACAGATGGTGTGCCTTTTGGTGGAGCAATGGATGGGTAGTTGAGCCATCCTTTGCAGTTAGCATTGTTCTGAACTTTGATGGCAAAGGATTTCCATGATCGTCATCGTTGCATTGGCCCAAAGCATGGATTATACTTTCAGTGCCTAGGGGCATGGTCCCATGTTCAGATCATGTCTGGATAAGTCTTTAGTAACTTTTGATGCCAAGTGGGTTGGAATATGGTACCTTTTTTGGCTGCTTCAGGGATGTCTTCCGGTTGGAACTGCCTTGCAAACGAAGGATACTGATTGGGGACTCGTTTAATTTCAGCGTTGTAATCTGCCAATAGTACAAAATAAGGCTTATACTGTAGTTCTGAACTGGTTATTAGTCGTCTAGGAGCCAATTTCTTGAAATATTCGATTGAAGCACAATCTCCTCAATAGCTTTCATGGCAACCCTCTAAGTGACGATTCACTCTTCATGAGTTTGTTTCATCTCTTCTACTTGTTTCATCCATACAGGAGGGGGCTCATCATATGTGTCTTGTCCTTCATCAGTTACTCTACCTCTTGGAAGAGGTTGAGGTTCATAGTTGTCTTCGAATGTTTCTTCAACTGGAATGGTAACTGCCTCTTCTTCTAACGGTTGATCGGGTGGAGATGGTGGTCATTCGTATTGCAATAATTTCATTTTTAACTCTGTGACTTGTTGCCGTAGCTCAAGTACCTCGGAATCGGTTGAGGATTCTGGCTGTGGTGAAGTAGCAATGTTGACCACGTCTCTCTTCTTTCATATGTGGTGTGGGCATTGGTTGTCTCTATAGTTCCTTCACTTGGTCGGCAAGCTGGTCATTTGCTTCTAGGAGGTTTGCATAATTTTCGAATATCTGCTGGATATTTTCTACGGGGATAGCCTGAAGCTAGCAAGATCTATGGGTGCCCCTGGAGTGTTTTCGATGGCTGCTTTGAGATTGTCTTGATTTTGCTATTGTAATCTTATGTTCTCTTCTTGGGCAGCTGCTAGGTGTTGGCGAAGTAAGGCCATGTTTCTCTGCAGTCGTGCATTGCGGGCTAGTTGATCTCTGAGTTGTTCTTCGGTTGCCTTACTTGTCTTTGTATATTTGGCTTCAATCTCCACATAAGATTGCTGGAGGGATGTAACTTCTTTTTGTAATGCGGTATTACGCAACTCTAAAGCATGGACACGTGCTTGGAGGTGGGCAGGCAGATTACATAATTCTTGTTGTTCTCTCTGTTTCCGCTGTGTGGCCGCTTCAAACATGGTGTTCAATGCATGATTAAATGAAGTGGATGCAGAGGTAGTGGTGGAAGATGCAAGGGGTCAGGAAATGGGGAAGGGAAAGGTAGATGTTGTGCCTACAATGGTTGTAAGTGGTGATGTGAATGAAGTAAGATGTGGTGGTGATGAAACGAAAGAGGTGGTGGGTGGTTTTGTGGAGGGTGAAATGTCCACGGGGTCGGACGTGATTGTGTGTGAAGTGTGAATCGTGAATTATGGAATAGTGGGTGGTGTGTTAGTGGTGGGCATGAACGTGGATGAGGTGGGGTGGGAAAGGGGATTTCTCTTATAATCATCAAGTTGTTGCATCATATTTACAAGATTTTCCCAAAAATGGGGAAGGGTGGTTTGTGTTGGTTTAGATGAGGTTAAGGAGGGCATTGTGGGTTGTGGGTGGGAAAGAGGGAAAGTTGTAATGAGGGGAAATGATGGTGTCAATGATTGGGTAGGGACATGTGGATGTCCCACAGCTGGTAGATAAGAAGGGTGACCTATTATGGTTTGACGAGTGGTGGGATGACCTATCTTAGGTTCGGAAATTGGGCTAGAAATGGCGGATGTAGGAAATGGTAGGGTTGGAGAAAGGGTGAAGTGTGATATAGGTTCATGAAATATGGAGGCTGGTTGTTCAGGAATGTTTGTGGTGAGGGTTGCGGTGGGATGGATGGGCGGTGATGGTGGAGCTAGTGTTTGTGTGCTTTCATCAGGAACACTAGTGTCAGTGGGACTGGTCATGTAAATGTCTTCTTGAGCTGTGGTAGGGAGTGAGGAGGAAACTTCAATATGAATCATCTTACCCCTTTGTGGTCGCATATCCAGCCTTCATTGGTCGTATTGAGGGGGAGTATGATGTATCATAGTGCACATAGCTTCTACAATCCCACATGTGTCTGCCAGAAGATTCAAGGATTCGATGAAGTGAGGGTCCACATTTTCCGCTTGTAGCATCTGATTCACCATTGCTCTGTTTGCCTCTTCTGACAACTTATGCCTTTTTTGTACTTGTTAGATAGTTTCGTATAGCCGTCTGATTTGAGCAATGTATGCAGGGTCTTCCTCTTCATTTTTCTCTGACTCATGCCCTGATGCCTCCTCTTGATCATGTGTGTCTTCAACGTGAGTGTGTTGTTGTTCATCCTCCTAATGTACTCTTCGTTCTTCACGATGTGGGCATTCTCTATGGGATGATGATCTGGAACCTTGAGTGTGTGAAAAGAACTCACCATCAGATAGTTGCGTTGTTTGCAAGAAGGTCTCAAAGTCAAAGGAGGTATCTTCCACCAATTCATTCATGGAGGCAAACTGAGCATCCATGGGTAACAGAGGGGCTGACGGAGTGGGTTGTGTAATGCCCTCTGATTGTGATCGTTGGAGACGAATAGTAAATGGGGCCACCTGTTCTTCTTCTCTAAGGGAGGTTTCCATGGTGGACTTGCGAGGAATTGGGACATGGGAAAGAGATCCACGCATGCGTTTAGCTGGTTGGACCCCTGATTTTTGTCCTTGGAAGAAGTGCAGCTGTGAGTAAGTAAGTGCCCGTGCGATCAGCACATCATAATCTAGGCATCTGTATATGATTCTGGTAATGGCACAGAAACCACTCAAAGAAGGCTTCCTTACTCCTCGTTTGCCTACTTCATATAATTGATCCAGAATCCATACTGGCATTTTAATGGGTAGGTTCCATGTCTCTGCTAGGTATAGGCCGTACCAAATCTTCTTGTGAGGCTTCGTGAATCTGTCTTGAGCCGGAAATGAAAAGTGTTGAAGGCACATGCCGAACAGGATGGCAATGTTTGGAGTGAGGGCACACATATCTTTCAACTTCTTGAACTTACTGTTCTTCATAGATTTTGGTATCAAATGGTCTCGATCAGAGGGCACATGGGTGCCGTACATTTGCAGGGCCTCCTTAATTAGAGTTATGTTTAGCTCGAACTTTTTCATTTCTTCATGGTCTGATAGAGAGGGCACCAGGAATGTGCCGGACTGATCATGATCTCTTGTAGCTTTAAGAGTTGCAATCAAATAGTAACATCTAAGGAAATCTGGCTTAAGCAGGGATGCGCTATAGTAGTCCTTCAAACCGGCTTTCTGCCAAATATCTTGAAGAGGTGCTACGTTTTGTAGTGATTCAAACTCTCTTGAGAAGAACTGAAATGTCCACCACACATTCTTCTTAATTCCAACTTAGACTCCCGGATGTGGTCAGCATCCCCCAAATCTCCTGGCATATCATTGAACCAATGAGAGTGTCCTTTTACTCTTTCTGTTAAGCCACTTGGTGGATCCAAGATGGGAATTCGTCTCACATTTAGGTACTCTTCAGGCCTAGCTGTCAGTGGGGCCTCCACGGGCATGGTCTCCCAATTGACTTGAGAACTAGTGCCTACCTAGGAGCTCATGCCTACAGCTTTTTCCATGGGACTATTTGCAGTTGATGATGCTCATCTGCTAGAAGAAGAGAGACACATTAGTGTTGCATAGGAAACAGGATGTTATGGTGTTCCCTCTATAATACTAACATGACGTTCCAAGTGGTTAGGGGTTAGGGGTGAAATGTTTGTGATGGGTGTGAATGTTAGTTAGTAGGTTAGAGTCAACCTAGATGCGTACTTTACTTTTGGGTGTGCAATGTGCTCAGAATGCACCTACATCAGAGTGGGTGGATTTACAAAATTGGGTCAGGGGGTTTGACACGGGGTTTAAGTCTCCAAACTTTGATTGTGGAATCATAGCTTTTAGTGAAGATGACATGTAAAGGTTTTTGGATTGGATGGTGTTGGATTTCGGACCTTTTGGGTATCCATTTCTCGATGTTCCTAGGTGTGATCGAAGATGTAATGGTGTGGAGTGTAGGTGTTTGCCCTGAGATTTTCACCAAGAGTGCTTGTGAGTGTTGATTCATTCTTGTGGATGGAGGTGAAGCTATTTGAGCTCGTAAGCAAGTCTTGGGCACCCATATCTTTCTAGCATTGGGGGCTGTATTCTAGGCAAAATGTAGTGTTCCTCCTTTCCAAAAGATGGATCAACTCGGGCTACACAGAAATTGCAGCTTGTACATAGTGATGTCTGTGGTCCTATGCAGACACCTTCTTTTGGAAACTATCTTTACTTCGTGACTTTCATTGATGATTTTTCTAGGCATGCATGGGTATATCCATTGAAGGCAAAGTCCGAAGTGTTTTTTTGCTTCAAACAGTTTTTGGTTTTGGCTGAGAATCTGTCAGCATGTAAAATGGGCACCCTTCGTTCTGATCGAGGGGGGGAATATATGTCTTCTGATTTTAATGCATTTCTGGCTGAACATGGGATAAAACACTAGTGTACACTGCGGTATACACCTCAACAGAATGGGGTTGCTGAACGGAAGAACATGTCACTCATGGAGATGGCGAGGTGTATGGTCAAGAGTCAGGCTTTACCACATAGTTTCTGGCTTGAGGCTGTCATGTGTGCAGCATATGTACTTAACAGGTGTCCCACTAAAGCGCTACATTCTATCACTCCATATGAGGCTTGGCATGATCCCAAGCGATCTGTTGCTCATCTGCGGGTTTTTGGTTGTTTGGCATATGCACTAGTGCCTGAACAACATCGCAGAAAATTGGATGATGAGGCAGTAAAATGTATTTTTGTTGGGTACAGTTCTGAAAGTAAAGGCTATCGTCTGTATCATCCACAGACTAAATGCATTCTGGTTAGCCGTGATGTTGTCTTTGTGGAAGATGCTATTCAGCCATTGCTTTCATGTACTAAGGAGACATCTGTTAGCTCTAAAGACATGTATGATACTTTGATGCCTCTTTTTACAGGTGGACAATCTAGTGCTGGTCCTAATGAGGCAACTTCTCAGCCTTTGCACGTTTCATATGATGATGCAGATCATTCCATTTGTGATGCAGATTTACATGATGCACTTGTTGATGAGAGAGCTGATATTGAGCAGGTAAAAACTATGCCAAAATGGCTGGTGCAGACTTTGCGTGACAGCAAATTAGATGCACCTTTGTCATATCGTACTTGTTCAGGCTCTCATAGTGCCTCCTTTGCATCAGATTGCTATGCTATGGCTGCGTCTAGCCTTTGTGATGAAAATGAGCCTGTTTCTTTTGATGAAGCACTGAATTCAAAAAATTGGATGGCTGCTATGCAATCTGAATATGATGTTATAATGAAGAACGGTACATGGTCTTTATGTGACTTGCCTCTTGGCAAGAAGGCCATTGGCACTAAGTGGGTATACAAGCTGAAGCGTAAGCCTGATGGTACAGTTGACAGGTATAAGGCTAGGCTTGTTGCAAAGGGTTATGTGCAGGAAAGAGTCATTGATTTTGATGAGAGCTTTGCACCTAAATGCCGTATGACTACTGTTCGGAGCATTTGTGCACTTGCAGCCCATCATGGTTGGAATGTACATCAGTTGGACATTAAAACAACATTTTTGAATGGTGACTTGCATGAAGAAGTGTATGTTTTTCAGCCCCATGGCTTTGTGCAGAAAGGGCATGAAAACCAGGTGTGCAGGTTAAAGAAGGCGTTATATGGTTTGAAGCAAGCACCGTGCTTGGTATGAGAAGATACATGCCTATCTGATTGCACATGGTTTTGAGAACAGTCCAACTGAAAGCATCTTATATGTTAAGCGTGCTAATGATGTGCTTCTGATCATTGTTGTCTATGTTGACGACATGCTGCTCACTGGTCCTATTGAGAAGCATATTGCTGATTTTAAGGCTGATTTGCATGCCTCATTTGAGATGTCTGATTTGGGGCATTTGCATCACTATTTGGGCATTCATTTTATGCAAGTTGATGGTGGAATGGATTTGTGTTAAACGAAATACATTGACACATTATTGCACCGTTTTGGCCTTGAAGACTGCAAGCCTATTGCCACTCCTATGGAGACAGGTTTACGATTGAGTCTTCATGATGCTGGAGATGCATTTGATGCTATTCTCTATCAGCAGGCTGTTGGATGCTTGATTTACTTATGCATTACTCGGCTAGATATTCAGTTTGCTGTCTCACAGATGAGCAAGTTTATGCATTGCCCAGGAGTCACGCATTGGAAGGCGGTTAAGCGCATCTTTTGCTACTTGAGTGGTACTCGGCTACTTGGGTTGTTTTATCCCAAGGGGGGATCACTACCGCCAGATTTGCATGCTTTTTCTCACTCAGATTGGGCTGGTTGCTATGACACTCGTGTGTCCACCAGTGGTTTTTGCTTCATGCTTGGTAGCTCATGTATATCTTGGTTGAGCAAGAAGCAGCCTACTATGGCCACTTCCAGTTGTGAGGATGAGTATAGGGCAGCTTTGACAACGACTGTTGAGTGTGTGTGGGTCAGACGCCTTATGGCTGATTTGGGTGTTGGCCAATCTTCTGCCACCACCATCTTCACTCACAGTCAGAGCGCATTGGCAGTTGCGAGGAACCCTGTGTTCCATGCTCGCACTAAGCACATTGAGGTGCATTATCACTATGTCAGGGAGAGGTTCTCTGTTGGGGAGATCAGCTTGGCATATGTGCCCACACAGGAGAACATTGCACACCTTTTCACGAAGGCTCTACCTAGGGAGAAGTTTGAAGCTTTCCGCAAAGCTTTGGGCTTACTTCCTTTTGTGGAGTGATTTCCACATAGCTTGGCACTTCCTTATACATGAGTGCCAGCTCCTTGTTCACCGCATCACTCCCAAGGGGGATTTGTTGATATATTTAGGTAGTGATGTGTGTGAACACACTAGGACTGCCGGGGCACTTTTTTCCCTCTTTAGGAGGTTTTTTTCCCCGGCTTGTATATACGCCTATTGCCCTAATGGGCTACTTATCTTTGTACATTCTCTAGTAATACATTCACTATTGTGTGTTTGTGCTCCAAGCTTCTTCTTCTTCCTTGTGTTGTTCGAGTGCTTCCGCAGACATCTATCTCAAACAATTCCTTAATCGTTTTTGTCTCCTATCTAGTATTCTGTCTGGAGAATGATCTACTCTATCTGTTTCCTGCAAAGAAACAATACCCTCTATTAGATTATCCTCCCTAGCTATATACTTTCTTAGTTTACTAACATGAAACACTAGATGGACTCTGCAATCTGGAGGAAGCTCTAATCGGTATGCAACATCACTCAACTTCTTTACTATCTTCCAAGGTCCAGAATACCTTGGTGATAGTTTACTACACTTCCCGGTACCTGAAGGAAGACTCGGTCTCCTTCCTCAAAGGATCTAGGAGATATTTTCCTATCAGCACACTCTTTGGCTCTATCAGCTGCTTGCTGCATCTTGGCTTTAGCTATTTCAAGGTTTGCTTGGAGATTCGCTAAGAACTCGGAAGCACTAGGACATTTCCGATGCATTCCTATGGTACTGGGAGCAATGGGATTCATGCCATAGTTTATCTCAAAAGGAGACATTCAGTCACCCTGTGAGTTATATTGTTATAAGCAAACTCTACAAGTGGCAAATAACTATCCCAATCTGTTTGTCTCTCACAAACATATGCTCGTAACATATCCTCTAGAATTTGGTTAACCCTCTCAGTCTGACCATCTGTTTGTGGATGATCACCACTACTCATTTTTAGTGACACTTTCAGTTTGTCAAATACAAACTTCCAGAAGTGTCCTGTAAATCTGACATCCCTATTTGAGACTATGGATGTAGGTAACCCATGCAATCTGAAGATATTCTGGATAAACAACTCCGCTACCTGTGGAGCTTCTATCGTCTCCTGAGTGGGTATGAAATGAGCCATCTTGCTCAATCTATCTACCACAACTAGGATTGTATCCCGCTTCCTTTGGGTCCACGGTAACCCCACTATGAAGTCCATGGATATACTATCCCAATTATGATCTGGAACTTGTAAAGGATGTAAAAGACCTGGTGTCTTTACCCTTTCTGCTTTGTTGACTTGACACATAAGGAATTGTTGAACATAAGTATGGATATCTCTGGCTAATCCAGGCCACCAAAAAGTTCTTCTAACAAGCTGTATTGTCTTGTCAACACCAGGATGTCCTGCGCAAGGAACATCATGGTTATTATGCATGACTTTCTTTCTCAAATCCTGGGAATCTGGCACACAAACCTTTCCTTTCCGCTTCACTATTCCATTCTCTTGTGAGAAATTAGAATACGGAATGGACTTGTTTGTTTTAGTAGAAGAAGAAACAGCTAGAACTGTCCCGTCTCCTAAAATAGAGTCATCACTAATGGCTCTAACTATCTGTAATAAACGTGGATCTTCCACCTGTGCTTCCTTAATTTCTTGAAGCAATGAGCTTTCTAAAATTGTAAAGCTCATTTGATACATTATACGAGATAATGCATCAACTACTATATTTTCTTTGCCTCTTCTATACAAGATTTCCATGTGAAATTCCTACATGAGCTCAGCCCAACGAGCCTGTCGACCTCAAAGATGTGGCTAACTACAAAAATACTTGAGTGTATGATGATTTTTGAATACCTTAATGTCTGCAGCATAAAGATAGTGTCTCCAAACTTTAAGTGCATGCACCACTGCATACAACTCTTGTTCATGCACTGGCCAATTGCGTTGTGCACTACTTAACTTCTTACTTTCAAAAGCTATTGGCCTGCCATCTTGACTCAAGACTGCGCCTATGGCTATGCCGCTAGCATCCGTCTCTAACTCAAATGGTTTCTGAGGATCCACCACTTTGAGTATAGGAGCCTCTGAAACAGCTTGTTTCAGAGTATCAAAACTCTCTTGCTGCTCTTGCTTCCATGCAAATGGAATTTTGCCTTGAAGCAAGTTGGTCATAGGTGCTGCTATTGATGAATATGAAGAGATGAATTTCCGATAAAAATCGGAAATTCCTAAGAATGACCGTAACTGCCCCTCATCCTAAGGAGTGGGCCATGCTAAAATAACTGATACCTTCTTGGGATCCATCTGAACCCAATCGACTGAAATCACATGCCCTAGATAGTCTATCCTCGGAAGAAACAATTGTCTTCTCCAGATTTACATACAACTTATTTTCTTTTAAAATATTCAACACAAACCTTAAATGATTTTCATGCTCATGCACAATTCTACTATACACTAGCAAATCATCCACAAAATCAATAGCACACTTTCCTATGAAAGGTCTTAAGATATCATTCATTAACATCATAAATGTAGCTGGAGCATTTGTCAAACCAAAGGGCATGACCAAATACTCATAATGACCAAAATGGGTCCTGAAAGCTGTCTTATGTACATCATGATCTTTTCCTCTAATCTGATGATAGCCACTCTTTAAATCTATCTTACTAAATACAATGGCTCCACCTAGAGCATCTAAAAGATCATCAATCCGGGGCATAGGATATTTGTGTCTAATAGTGATCTTATTGAGTGCTCAATAATCAACACACATCCTATAAGATCCATCCTTCTTCTTCACAAGAAGAACTGGTGCGGCAAAGGGTGAATAGCTGGGCCTAATTAACTCTTTTTGAAGATACTCGTCCACGACCTTGCGGACTTCATTTTCCTCCTGCAAACTCATTCAAAATGGTGGCCGAGCAGTCGGACTCGCTCCTGGTACCAATTCGATTCTATGCTCTATATTCCTGCAAGGAGGCAAACCTGATGGTAATTCCTTTAAAAACAACTCTTGGAATTCTGCTCTCACTTTAGCTGAAAGTGCTGGAGCATTCCAACTTGACAATCAATTTCGAGCAACTTGGTAGCAGTCACCAATCGTGTCTCTTGGAGATCTAGTTCTCCACGGATCAGTAATCTCCTTCCATAATGCTCAAACTGATACACATGCGAAGCAAAATCAATGACTGGTTTCTTCCTCGCATTCCACTTTTTACTAAGAACTATGTCGAATTGAGCTAATCTCGCTATCTCAAAATCCAATCTGTCCTCATAGGACTGGATTTGAATAGGAAGATCAACTACTCGTCTATCCCAAGTCTCAGTTCCCTTTCTGTCGGCTAACTCTATGGTATAAGTATAATCTGACTGTACCGTATCTAAGCATAATCTCTTGACTAATCGGGAACTAATAACATTATGAGTCCAACCTGTGTCAAAGAGTACCTTGACAGGCTGTCATGCCACGACTCCTCTTGGAACCTTTTTAGTGACCGTCGTGGCCACTATGGGAGATGATAATGGAGATGGGGAATCTTCAAACTCATCCTCACTCCCACCCCCTGCTTGAGTCGGATTTATGACTATGGTGGCTGCTATCTTTTTCTTTTTAGGACAATCCTTATATAAGTGGTGTCCTAAGCATCCATAGCACAAACCCTCTTTCATTGCCTTCTCTTTCTGCTGAGGGGTAAGAATAGATCGGTTATATGCCCTCTCAGCCAGAGCAGACAATTTTCTCTTTCCTCCTAAGACTGTCTGGATCATGTGCACCTGCTTAGCCTCCCTACAAGGCTGTGCACTGACCGAACCAAGAGTCGAAGTATGGAAAGGTCGGCTAACCCTAGTCCATGGGGATCTCTGACCCTAGGAACCTGTGCTTCTGTGGCCGTCCTCATAAACCAAGGCCATCTCTGTGGCCTATGCCAAAGACTAACACCGCTCTTTCCTTACTAAAGGTCGAATAGTTTCTCTGAGTCCCAAAACAAACTTGTGGACTTGAAGAAACTCTAGAATGGTATTTCTAGTGCTCTAGACCTCTCATCAGATGGTACAAAATTGTTATAAAATAGGATTTTGAATTGATCCCATGTCGTGGGCTCCTTCTTATCCTGCTCTATCTTATGCCACCACCTATGTGCAACATCCATAAGATTATAAGTGGCTTGCTGAATCTTGTGCTTATCATCCGTGATATGACACAGGCGAAAACAGTGTTCCCACTTGTTGAGCCACTGCTCAACTGCGTCAGCAGTCCTAGCCCTAGTTGAGCCATGATATCTTGGCGGCTTAAGATCCTTAAGCTACCATCTGGCTTCTCTAACTAAGACGCTATCTTTAAGGACTTTTAAAGTTTGGTGCTCATCTAGAGCATCTACCTCCATCTTTGGAAAATCAGAATCAAGCGGCTCTTCTTCTTTCTTAGAACCACGCACGTGTTCCAAGATATCATGAAGAGAACTTTCTATCAAGAACATCACGAGGTATAACAGAATGCCCGAGAAAACCCCAAATTTTATATCGTGGAGTCACAAAATTTCGGTGCCAAAGATTTATTCGAATGCAGAGGAGACTTCCCTTGAACCAAACGCTAAAGCGGAATGATCCAATCTTTATTTGCAGACTTTGCAGGCTAGAATTCCATATGTAGGCATGCGTTGTCTTTCAAGCTTTAAGGCCGAGGCTCATGGAAATGAAGAAGCCATTCTTGTAGTCAAAATTGCACTTACACTTAGGTTTTATCCCCATTTCAAAGTCATTCATGTAGTTAGAATTGCCATCAAAGTGATAGATTGTGAGCTTACATTTCAGCATTCATTTTAGCTTTCATTGAAGCAAAAATTTTATCACATTATTTTTATTTATTGAAACGGTGCACAACTATGACTTTTTTGGAGTCGTAGAAATGCATCGATTCTAGCTCTTGTCCAGACTTCAGTGATGCTTGAGAATCCTTGTATTATGGTTTGGAAATCTTGCGACAATACTGGAAAATAATGATCCCGATCCATGATCTTGATAGTGGCCAAAAGGATGGGATCTATCACCGGTTGTTCTTCAAGGAACCAATGACCTCTCGCCCTCATAATCGATTGCAAACGAAGAAGTAGGACCTCTTCCTCTTGCATCGCTTCCGAATTAGATGATGCCATCTGCACTTAAAGCATACTACAGCCAGTGCACAAGTGGTTGCATTATTTATCTTTCACTTAGCCTTTGTGAGTTGGACAGCTTTCCAAGTGACTTGTGTTGTCCCTTCCTTGTGGGTGTGAGAAAGGTAGTACCTGGGATTTTTTTCACACATATATATTTTTTTCTGTATATTTTTTTTGAAAGAAAACAAAAATTTTAGTACATAACCGAAGCTTTATTTTATCTTTAATTATCTCCCTTCAAATTATTGTACAAATGCTCTCTTATTCCCTAGGAGGGAAAAGTGCATCATTAATGAGTAGAAGAACCATGTGCCGAATGCATGGCCTTGTAATGTGGCCCTATTATGCATGCTTGAGGTTCATGGAACTCAAGATGTGTGCAAGCTAAAGTTTTCAACCGATTTATCGAGGTTGATCGGGACTTGGGTATCCAGATCTGCTTTATTTTTCTGTGTTTGACTGTATCATTGTCTCTTTGGGTGTTTTGTGCAACTATCGCGTTGTAATTCCGCTTTGTTAGCCATTCATATCCTTGAGTTGCTCTCATTGATTACTTCTATTTCTTTGATTTCAAGTCATCATGTCTTTCTTGCTCCTTCGTCTTTATTTCGTATTGATGCTTCTTGCGTGCTGACATTTTTAGTTTAGTGATCTCCATTGGTACAATTGCTTTGAGAACCCATATTTGTGTTCTAGAGGGTTGGGCAGTAATCAGCTTCTTTGGGATCCATAATTGGACAATCTTCTGTAAACCTCGGGATCCAGCTTGTCTTAGCATCTTGATGCCTAGAAAAATCATCAATGAAAGTCATGAAGTAAAGATAATTTCCAAAAGAAAGTGTCTGCATAGGACCACAAACATCACTATGTACAAGCTGCAATTTTTTAGTAGCCCGAACTGAGCCATCTTTTGGAAATGAGGAACGCTGCATTTTGCCCAAAATAAAACCTTCACAAACATGTTTTCCAAGTGCCTCAAGTTTGGGCAAAGAGGAAACCATTTCAGATTTTTGCAGGCATAGCAAACTAGCAAAATTCAGATGACCAAAGCGTGCATGCCAAAGCTTTGCATCTGACATAGCCTGAGAATCATGTACTACACATGCTGAATCACTTACAGATCTTTCATAGTCTATGAGCTTATACAGACCATGATATAAAATGCCAGAAGCAATAATCACGTCGCCATTTGATAGATCATGAACTCTATACCTGTCATCAACAAATTTCACAACCAAGCCAATCTTGGCTAATGCAGAAACTGATAACAGGTTCTTCTTGATCCCCGGCACAAATAAAACATCTAATAAAGTGAAAGAACTACCATCAACAGTAGTCAAAATGATCTTACCAACTCCCATAACAGGATAAGAGGAGTTGTTGGCGCATGTGACAGTATTCTCGATAGGAGCAGACTCGAGTGAAGAGGAGAAACTGCACTGCGAGGTAATATGTTTGGTCGCCCCACTGTCAAAATACCAAACATCTGAGTCTACTACATACATGCAGTGCTTATGAGAAGATGGGTCAAAACTACAGATAGTAGTAAACGCCCATTCTTCTTCCTGCACAAGATTAGCATACAATGTTTTTGGTCTAGAGGCCTCTACAACAACCATTCCAGCCTCTTTCTTGTTTGCCTCTTTTGCAGCCAGTTTTGGATAGTTCTTTATGATATGATCATTCCCTTTACAATACTTACAAAACAATTTCTACTTTTCTGATTTCTTCTCATCTTTATCTTCCTTCTTCGAATGTGCAGAATTAGCAGATTTCTGCTTACTAGTTGAAGAGCTCCATTTTCCTTTGCCCTTCTGACTAGCCAGGAAAGCTTGATCTACAGCTCGCATAATGGACCTGTTCTGCCTGGACTAATCTTCGTGCAATAGAACAGAGACTAACCCCTCAAATGATAAGGCATTTGGATTGCCTTTCATCATCAAGCAAAGAGTAGAAGCAAAACTCTTATATGAATTAGGAAGACCATTCAGAACGGTCTGCACAACTGAGCTATCTCGTATAACCTCATCAAAAAATCAATTGTTTCGTCAAGTCTTTGATCTTTGTTTGGAAACTCTCCATAGAATCACCTTCATTCGTGTGCTCACTCTCCAACTCTTTTCGGAGGTAAGCAACACGAGCCTCATTCCTAGCTTGGTACAATGTGGTAAGTGTATCCCAAGCATCCTTAGCTATTTTGCAAGAGCGAATGTGAGGAATAATGGTTTGATAGAAAAAGCTATCAATGCATGTGCTTGGGCATGTCTGCCATCCCAACAAATCTGCTCTACAGTAGATGCAGCAAAAATTGTAGCACGAACAGGAATATGCAGACTATCATCATCTTCGACACCTTTTGCATCAGCTTCAATACCTGTAGTTGTAACAGTTGTAGGTGTGATAGGATGTTTTTCGACACCCTGCACAATATTTTTCCATAGTCCTTTTGCAACCAACACGTCACATCATATAAGCCCATAACGGGTAGTTGGTACCATCCAACTTATCCTCAATAGCCAACATACGGAATACATCATTGCTTTTAGCCATGGCCGTTGACTAAAATACCTTGATGCAAAAAACTGACTGTATCTCAAAAAGTTGAACAAAACTACCCAGATGAGCTAGACCTGTAGCAGACTTTGAGACGCTTATACTGGCGAACAGAAACTGGTATATACCTTTGGCACAAAAGGACGAAGTAGCCTGCATAAGCAGTATGATAGTGCGTTCGGAGGCCGAAACGAGCTCAAATTGCGATTTCGACACCACAAAGCGAAGTTGTATTGATCTCGAAAACATGCTGAGTATGCTCACCAAAATTTGTGCAATTCTGAGACTGCAACAGGAGGAGTGTCGACAGTGCCTTAGATAAAGCGACGACTTGCTTTGGTACCAATTGTTGGAGATAGACGTCTGCGGAAGCACACGAACAACACAAGGAAGGAGAAGAAGCTTGGAGCACAACACACAATACTGAATGTATTACTAGAGAATGTACAAAGATAAGTAGCCCATTAGGGCAATAGGCGTATAGCCAAGACGGGGAAAAAAAAACTCCTAAAGAGGGAAAAAAGTGCCCGGACGGTCCTAAAGTGTTCACACACATCACTACCTAAATATATCAACAAAAATATGATCTCAAGATACTTCAAGATAAAGTTCATAAGAATATATGAAGTAAGTAACTTCCAAGATCTTCTTAAAACACTTCAAGCTAAAGTGTTGATGATTCGGAAATATTTGATAAATTTCTGAAAGAGTAAGACTTTGACTTTGAACTGAACCCTTCAATTAAGGAATGGACTGACTAAGTCAAGCTACAAGTTCCTAGTGTAACTTGGCAAACTCAATTCTTTGACTCAAAGCAATGCACAAGAATTGCATTCTGAGTGAAGAGTCATAAAGCATGAATTAAGGCATGAACTTAGTCTCAAGTGAAGCATTGTTTGAGTAATAAATTCATCAACAGAACTTTAGTAGGTTGACATACCGATGTTAGATACCACACTAGTATCTTGTGGTTGGATGATGTTTAGATTTACTTTTTGCTCATAAGATTGACAATTCTCAAGAACTTTTAACTAAAGTCTTTGAGAAAAGTGTCCTAAGTTGGACAATTCCATTTGCATTTGACTTGGTCAAAGTTATAGTATGGTTGACTCAAAGAAAATGGTAAACTTTCTCCTACAATTTACATAGGATTTTTAAACTCCTTAGGACAAAGTAGTCCTCAAGTACGAAGAAAAATCAAGTAACTGCTAGTTGAGAGTTAACCATTGTACAAACATCCAAGTCAAATATTTGGATCAACCAAACTTCAGGTTTTGCAAATCAAATTCAAGTGAATCAAGAATTCTCCAAGTCTTGATTGGGATACAAATCCCACCTTAATTACTAAGTGCATGCACCAGTCATGCCTAGAAATGGATTAGTAATTAGAATCCATCCATTTCATATGTTTGTGCCTAGATCGCACATTGAGAAACAATGAAGTGGCTGGGAATGTTTTTAGATCCACCCTTATTATTCATTCACTACTTTGTACTTTGACCAGTTTATCAAAGTGCAAAGTCGGACAGTGTTTTGAATCATTTGGGCAGGGATCCCACCATAGAGATGAGACATGTTCTTCTAGTTTGAGAACATGACCATGTTCTTCCGTTTTAAGAACATGAGGCTCGGGGGTTGCCTATGAATACTATATATAGCTTTATTTTTTAGGACAAAAAACTTTTCCAAGAGGGGAAGAATGTAATAAAGTAAGTCTATGGTCTAGGGATCCGACTGCTTCAGACAGATCTGAAGTCGGATACCATTTGGTCACTCGTCTGTAGGACCAAAGATCTCAAGAATGGACTCAAGTATAAGTTCATGTGCTCTCATATTCAAGTGATCCACCTAGCCTAGTGGTTAAGTCTCATGGTTGTGAAGGGAAGGAGGTCTTGGGTTCAATCCCCATGGGGAGCATGGGAAGAGACTTTGATTTTAAAGGTCAAATCATTACTTTGTCTGCATGACATGATTTCCAAGCATTTCCATTGATTATTCATACTCAAATAAAATGTGCATTTAGGAAAGGGTACAATTCATGTATTGTTTTTGTCAATATCATAAATGATTATACTCATACACTTCCTGATGCACATAAACCTTTCATGACTACTTATAAGGATTGTTTTATGTTTGAGTATCGATGATCTCTTAGATAAATTACGAGGAGCTTGTGCCTTTAGTAAAATTGATCTTAAATTGGATTACCCTATATTTGTATGACACAAAGTGATATTTTTAAGGCTGCATTTAGAACTCAAAATGACCATTATGAATTTATGGTAATGCCATGCCCCTGCTACATTTTCATGAATGATGAACAACATTTTTCTTGATTAGCAAGCTTTTGTCCTTTTATTCTTCGATGATATTTACAATAAGAATGATAGTGAGCATGAGAAGCATCTTAAAACAATTTTGCATTTGCTATGAGAGAACACACTTTACTCTAATCCTAAAAGAGTTACTTCTTTAAGCTAGAATATCTAGGACATATTATTTCAAGTGAAGGTGTGCATATAGACCGAAAAAAGATTAAAGTTATAGTAGAATGACCTCCACCACAAAAAAGTAATGATGTTCGTTCTTTTCTTGGGTTGGCTAGTTCTTAAAGGAAGTTTGTTTGAAATTTTTCTTATTTAGCAATGGCTCTTACCTTATTATTGAAAAAGAAAATAAAATTTTCATGGGGATTTACCCAACAAGAATCCTTTAAAAAACTCAAACATGCAATTTCACATGCACCTATTTTACAGTTACATGATTTTTCACAACCATTTCATGTAGTTACTTATGCTAATGGTTTAGGAATATGTGTTGTTTTAATGCAAAATGACCACCCCATTGCATTTTAGAGTAGGAAGCTTAAGCCCTCTGAAAATAAAGAATTTTTAGCAGTTGTGCATGCTTTGCAAATTTGGAAACACTATCTTATGGGATCTAAGGTCTTAATCAAAACCGATCAATAGGCTATTAAGCATTTATTAAATCAACCCTTAATCTATGATCGACATCTTAAAGAATTTTTAGCAGTTGTGCATGCTTTGCAAATTTGGAAACACTATCTTATGGGATCTAAGGTCTTAATCAAAACCGATCAATAGGCTATTAAGCATTTATTAAATCAACCCTTAATCTATGATCGACATCTTAAATGGGCTTCATTCATTCAAAATTTCTAGACCATGATCCAATATCAACCTCGCAATCCTAATTTCGTAGCCGATGCTCTTAGCCATTTTCCTTCACATTTTGTTGTTTTGCATAATATTACTGCAATCTAAATTCATTCCTTTCAAGAAATGATTTCCACTTATGCATCTAATTTGTATTTCTCACGTGCCTGGCATGAATTCAACAATGGTGCACCTTTAACTGATGAACATTATACATTTCAACATGGGTTACTTTATTTTCAATATAGATTATCCATAACCCAAGATTTTAAAGATTTTGTCATCAAAGAAATGCATGAACCATCTTACTTGGGTCATAGAGGCATACAGAGCACCATTTCTACTTGCAAAGATTTCTTCTTTCGGCCCCACATGGAAAACGATATTGCACATTATGTTTCTCAATGCATTGTATGTCAGCATGTAAAATGTGATCATGGTAAACCATTTGGATTATCAATGCAACTTCCCATTCCAAACAAACCATGGGAAGAAATCTCTATGGATTTTATCACAGGTCTTCCTATCACTTCATCACATAACGATATGATTTGGACAATAGTTGATAGGTTTAGTAAATATGCATATTTCATTCGTTGTAGAAAAACTTTGTCTACACCTCAAGCTACAAAATTCTTCATTAAATGCATTTTTGCACATCATGGATTTTCTAAAGTAATGTTATGTGATCGTGATGTTAGATTTTGCAATCATTTTTTGGGTTGCTTTATTTCAACATTTTGGTTCTAAAATAGAATTTAGCTTTGCATTTCATCTTAAAACCAATGGACAACGTGAGGCTACAAATAGTACTATTCTTGATTTATTGCGTTGTTATTCATTAGATAGTCCCACTAATTGGAATGAAAATTTGCCATTGCTTCAATTTGCTTACAATAACACCACACACACCACTACCGGTCGGAACATGTGATTGGCCATCCATGTTTAGTTTTATTTTATCAATTGAGTCCAGTTGCTTTTCAATTGAGGGGCATGTTATGAATTATGGAATGTGTTGAACAAGGAATTATGGAGTGTTAATTTATTAATGTATTAATGTGTTTTGGTGTTTTTGATATAGTAGCTGAAGGTTCGTGAGGGCATGAAAGGTGTGAAAGGACAGATATCAATAATCAGATTTATATTTTATATAGTTTGTAAATAAACACATGTAGAGGGTTCTATTTTTGGAAACGGTTAGTAAAATCAATGGTTAGGATAAGAATCATTGTAGACCATGATCTCTATTAATAAAAGCAAGGGCTCTCCACAAAAGAGACCAACTTTTATTTTCACACATGCTTTTCGAAGCCGCTCTCATTTAATCGCTATTTTCAACATAATGAAAGGAATCCTATAAATACATGCACTTTGTGGATTGTTGAAACAGAGTGCATGGGGGAGATTGCACCCAATACTACGTTCTATCTCATCTCCTTGCATATCTATTTCTTTGTGTGTTTTTAGCATTCATAACCTCTATGTGTGCATGAATTAAGATCCCAATAACAACTATTGTATGTAGCTATGATCCATCTTCTCATGAATAGTGTATGTTTATAATAAACTGAGATGTTTGGTACTTTGATAGTGGGAAAACCAAACATATTACCTTGAAGTGTAGTTTCTTTAGTTTTCTTGTGTCTACATCTACAAGGAATACTGTCACATGCACTAAAAACTCCTCTTATCCTATAATGGAAGTTGGTAAGATCATCCTGACTACTGCTGATGGTATTTCTTTCACATTGTTAGATGCTTTGTATGTACCAAGGATCAAGAAAAATCTATTGTGAGTTTCAACATTAGCCAAGATGTCTTGGTTATGAAATTTATTGATGGAAGATGTATAATTCACGATCTCTCAAATGGCAATGTTATTATTGCTTCTAGAATTTTATGTCATGGGCTCGATAAGCTAATAGACTATGCAAAATCTTTGAATTATTCAACATGCATAGCTCAAGATTCTCAAGCTATCTCAGATGCAAAGCTTTGGCATGCATGCTTTGGCCATCTAAATTTTGCTAGTTTTCTACACCTGTAAAAATCTAAAACACTATCATCTCTTCCCAAACTTGAGGCACCTTGTATACATGGCTATCAAGGCTGTATTTTGGGAAAAATGCAGCATTCCTCCTTCCCAAAAGATGGTTCAATATGAGCTACTCATAAATTGTAACTTATTCATAGTGATGTCTCTCGTCCTATGTAGACACCTTCTTAAGTGAACTACCTTTACTTCATGAAATTTATTGATGAGCTACTCATAAATTGTAACTTATTCATAGTGATGTCTCTCGTCCTATGCAGACACCTTCTTAAGTGAATGTTGAAGCTCAAAGTCAAGGACAAAGCATGGAAGCACATCAAAAGGTGGACACACAAGGAAAGGGAGCAAGTAGGGAGCTCCAAGAAGTGTATGTCAAATTTTCAGAAGAATCCCCTACAAAAATAGTGATTTTCATCACTAAAAACCATTGTAAATACCATTATCTATTTTTAGTAACTCCATTTTGTTCAAGCCGAGGAGTCCTCGAGCTTGAGGAGTATTAGAAGTACCATCGTACCAATTTTCATATTTTTTAGATCTCGTTTGAGCCCTCAAATAAGCCCTGGAACCTAATTTTTAACTAGGCCGGACACTAGGTCTGAACAGGGCCAAAGCTAGTCAAAAACTATAAAAGGAGCTAGAGAGCTCATTTTTGAGGTTAGATTGTAATTGAAACGAACTTGTAAGAGCATTTTGAAAGTAATCTAAAAAGCTCCATTGATTCTCACTCTTTGTCTTGCCTTGTCTGCGCGTGTGTGTGTATGTGTGTGCATGCTTGTGTGCTTCTCACTCACGCACTTGTGCCGCCACTTGCTCGAGGTCTTCATACCATCCTCACGTCTTCCCGGATTGACATTAAAGGAGGTGCTACTCATCACTGAGCTACACCAAATTTTGGCGCCGTTGCCGGGGATCGAGCTTTGAGGACGAGCGTGTGATGGTAAGACGTAGAGTTGACGCGTTGGAGTTGTAGGTATTTTCTTCACTCTCATCGGTTTTCTTTTACTTTCTTCACCATCTTCATCATCATCATCACCATCTCCCACGTCCATCTCCATCATCGCGAAAATTTCAGTTTTGACTATATCCCCATCTCCACCTCATTTCCCTCATTTCACTTGTGAGAGAGAGCGAGAGAGCGAACTTGCATGTGCTGTTTTTGCTTGTTTTCTGAGCTATTTTGCAGGTTTTTGCTGTACCATCATCCCCAGCAGTGTGCGCAGGTACGACAGGTTCTGCACAGGTCCCGGGACGACAACCTCTGTCTATCGCGACAGACAGAAAATCTTAACATTTTGTGAATGCATGATTAGCACTGTAACCTACACCTTGTGGGCACTCTAGATCACTAGAAGTTTTTCAAAAATTTGCATTTTTTCAGTCTATCGCGACAGACACTGTCTATCGCGACAGACACCGTCTATCGCGACAGACACCGTCTATCGCGACAGACAGAGACCCACGACAGACACCGTCTATCGCGACAGACACCGTCTATCGCGACAGACAAAGTCCCGCGACAGACACCGTCTATCGCGACAGACAGAAATCCACGATAGACACTGTCTATCGCGACAGACACCGTCTATCGCGACAGACAAAAATCCACGATAGACACTGTCTATCGCGACAGACACCGTCTATCGCGACAGACAGAAATCCGCGACAGATACCGTCTATCGCGACAGACAGAAATCCACGATAGACACTGTCTATCGCGACAGACACCGTCTATCGCGACAGACAGAAATCCACGATAGACACTGTCTATCGCGACAGACACCGTCTATCGCGACAGACAGAAATCCGCGATAGATACCGTCTATCGCGACAGACACCGTCTATCGCGACAGACAGAAATCCACGATAGACACTGTCTATCGCGACAGACACCGTCTATCGCGACAGACAGCCCCCACGATAGATTGTGTCTATCGCGACAGACACCGTCTATCGCGATAGACAGGCATTTTCGGCAAAAAATTAAGGAGTGAATTTTTGGAAATTTAGGCTAAATTTTGGGCATATTTGCACTTTCATGTACTCATCTACTTACAAAGGCCTTAGAAAATGCATTAAAACCCCCGAAAGGTTCTGTTTGTCTAGTTAACCCCCTAAACCCTGAACGGTCATAACTTTTTCATACGAAATCCATTTTCTGAGCTCTAGGGCTTGTCGGAAAGCTCGTGACATATACTACACGCCCTCAACTGTTTTTTATAAGAATAACGCGTTGATTTTCAGATAGGATATTTGGAAGTTGACACACTGAGGGGTAGGAACACCAAGGGAGCTCTAGAGTAAATTTCTAACAATGCAAAAGGGGGAACAAGGGTCATTAAAAAAGTGTCTGAAATAAATTGTCTGTCAATTGAAAGGTCTACTTGGAGCTAATCTTGGGATTTATGCAGGCCTATTGAGAAGCAATTGAGAGTATCCAAGCAAGGGTATGGCACACGCTTGAGAATCAACTTCTCGAGCACTAAAGAGCAAGGTTCGGCAAGAAAGGTCGGAATATTCTCAACTCCTCTTCGTCAATTCCTAGCCTAGGCTAAGAGCGATTAGAAGTAGGAGTAAGTCAGGGCGACGATAGGCCACTATCAAGTTGAAGACTACCTAAAAACTCAAGTTCAAGCTAAAAACTTAATCTCTGTACTGTCGACAACATAAAGGAAAGAACCTAACGTGGAACGATCAACCGGAAAGTACGAAGAACATTCAAGTATTCCTGACGACGTAATAGCAGACAAGACTTTAAACACGAGGAATAACTAAAAAGAATCAAGTGACTGGTACCAATTGATCGGCAACGAGGTTGTACTCTGGGCAAAAATTTGGGCTAATCCGTTGGGCATATGAACCTTAGATCAGGACGACACCTAGTAAGAGAGAGACAAAGCCTTAGGTCTTCAGAGGCTAGTGTCAACCACACTGCTAGGTCCTGGGCCCAGCAGTTGAGCCACCACTCGAACTACCCTCGCTCTGAGACCAGTGAGTCAGAGATGTCTCAAGGCATGGACAAACCTACGGGAAGTTCAGGAGTGCCCTACTTGTACAGGGTGGAAGGCCCTTACAAAACACAGTTGGAATACCTTAGGACCAACCGATTAGGTGCGAGCATCTATGAGGACGGCCTAGGAAGATCTGTGGTCCAGATTAAAAACCCTGACCAATCCATAGGACTAGAGCACCCAGCTGTCAAGTTTGAAAACGGTGCATACCTGGACAAGGAAGGAACCATATACGTAGTCACCAGTCATCCAGATAGGACAGATGAATTTGGAAATGTAATTTCAGAAGCGGACTTAGGTGACTTGGAACAAGGAAACATGGGAGTGGAACCTAGAACCCCTCGAGGTAAATCAGTTCTCACTAGGATTATCACGCCTGAGTGGGTTCCCCAAGATAACAAGTGCATAGATTTGCTTCTCAATCGAGAAACGGACGAAGCCTTTTGGAGGTATAAACCGGATCACCCAATTGATATAGGAACAATCATGATCTATGAGTTTAAGGATCCGGATAGCCCAGGCAGAGTGACCTACCTAGATCATGCTTCAGAACGGATCTTTGTGGTGACAGAAAATGATAGGCATGCTTACACTTGGAAGGGTGAATTTATTTTCCCCCAACCAAGATCAAATGTATCCTATGGTCACCCTGGGGCTGGAACTTCCCAAGCTCATGGTACGCAAAGAGACAGAAGGAGAGATAGACCAGAAGTAAGTTTTGCCAACCCAGTGGGCAGAGAAAGAACGAGAACAGAGACGAATAGGGTAGAACCTGAGATGCATAGAGCCCACAGGAACCAAAGAAATGTAGATGGATTCCCTCTGCCGAGGCCTAGAGAGCACACAAGAACTTTGAGACCCACCCAGCTAGTTAAGTCCATGAAGAATTACTTTGACGGCACAGGAGATCCCTATGATCATGTGGCGGAGTTCAAGCAAGTCTTGAGAGCCGAACAAGTTGAGGATCTATTCACGCAGTACAATGCCTTCGGTCTAACCCTGAGGAATACGGCACTTACATGGTTTCAGCCATTAGATGAGCGCCAGTTCAGGAGCATAGACCAACTCCTAGAAGCATTTATTATTGAGTTCTCCAAGAGTGGCATAAGGCACAACACCTCCTCACTGATTCACAGGTTCAAACAAACCCCTCAAGAGACTGTGAGACTTGCAGGAAGAAGATTTAGACAATATCTTGAAAGGTGCCCTATTTCGGAGCTACCCACATCTGCTAAACAAGTAGCATTATTCCTTGACGGATTGTTGAGTCCAAAATTGAGATCCTATGTGTATCTGAAAGACCCTAGGACTGTAGAAGAGTGTGTACGAATGTGCATCGACATTGAAGATAACCTAGGGGAAGAGCTAGAGCTTTCCAAAATCTACAAAGATTCAGATAGTGCATCTAGTCACTCTTCCACGCAATCCACATCAATTGAGGAACTCGCAGAGAAAGTGGCCCAGAAATTAGGCGTAACTAGCAAACAAATTCCAAGGTTTGCCCCAGTGAAAAGATGCTATACATGCGGTGGTGACCACATGGCGAATGTCTGTCCCATTATGGCTCAACCCCAAGTAATTCCTAGTAGCCAGTACTGCACCATAGAACGGAGATACACCAACCACACCGCACAAGATTGCCCATACAACAAGCAGGCGGTTAGGCAACCCTACCCTCAGCCCTACCAACAAGGCAGATACCAGAACCAGTACCCTCCACAACCATATGGCAGGCCACAACAAAATTTCCAACCTCAATATCAAAACCAACAAAGGCCTCAGCCTGTGCTAGCACAACAACCCCCAGCCCCAGCTAATGTGATCCCGGTAAAGTATACTGCGGCAGAAGAGAACCTGAATAGAGCTATAGTCCCAGTAACACCCTTGATCTCTGAAAATGACCCAAGTGATCATAGCTTTGATTCTACCCATGAAGAAGCCAAAAAGAGAAAAGGGTAAGAACCACGTACAGAGACCAAAGGAAGATCAAATCAGCTCTTCAACATTAGTAAGAAGACATGCAAAAAGGATATGGGTTTGGAAGCCAAAAGTGCAAGTAGTCTCCACCGAACCAAAGCGTCAACCACACTGGATACCACAGTTCAGAAAGCATCCAATAAGAAAGACGCCTGAAGTGACCTCTACAGTGCCAAATGATGTTCTAAAATGGACTCCAATAAGGAGGATCACATCAGTTCGAGACTCAATGGATACCTCTACCAAGATCCGCATCAAACTCCACAAATGACATCAAAAGCCTTGAACGAGCAACAACCATGTGCTCCTAGCACAACCCTGTCCTTTGCACCATTCAGGTCATGCATTTCCAAAGTATGCATTAATATAGGGCCACATTACACGGCCGTGCATAGCCACACTTGAGAATCCCACGCACAAGAGCACAGTGACATATGTCAAATATTTCTATTGATACTAACTTTTGTGTTCTTGTTTTGTGATATCCTTTTCTCTCTCTCAAAAAAAAAAAAAAAAAAAAAAAGGGGGGGGAGAAAGAAAAGTGGGAGAGAGCTTGTTCCCAGGTTTGGCTTATGAAACATGAATGATTCACGCTTAGTTGAAGGTGGAACTGTTGATTACTAGGCATTTATCAATTTGGATAGAAGTGTGTCTCGGCCAGCAGTGAGATTATTGCTGCCTTATCTGGAATGAAGAGCTTGAAGGTCCGCAACTTGAGTGAGGCTTAACTACTTCATGTACCAGAGCATCCAAGGAGATATCTGCAAAAGGTAGTTCTGAAGGAGAAGACTCCTTCATATGAGGAGAGAGGATCCACCACTCAAAAGATCTCATCAGTGGACAATCAACATGGACATTCATCAACAATGTTCCATCCCAAAGGCCGAGCGTACAACACGAAGAGACAAACATCCATCAACCTTCTCCATGGTAAGTATCTTTACTCTGGAAACACCATAACCATGATAGTTTAGGAAACCTCTTCGTCAGCATACCCTTGAGCACTTAGCTCAAGACCCGCAATTCTGGCACCATACTTCTTGCCATGCATTATCCAAGTACGCATACGTAGGGCCACATTACAAGGCCATGCACAAGGCACATAATTTGTTCAACCCATGCACTAATGCACTTAACCATCATCCATTATGGGTTACAAGTATTTGGCACGAAAACTATGAAAGCCATCTTTGGAAGAATCAGAGGACATCACGGTGACCACTACAAGAACAAGGGAGCCATCCACCACCGAGAGTGGCTCACAATCAACCTTGACCACATCCCTTGAGCAGCTAGCAGTTTTGGAAAACTCACAAATGCACCACCCAGATGGAATACAAGGCAGAAGTACGTACAAAGGGACTACAAACTACAAGAGATAACAGTGGCAAAGTGAAGAACCAGACAAACGACCAGGATACATTGGGAAGAGGGATCGCCCCTGGTGGACGCAAAGGACGCTACCTCTCAACGTACTACATGGAACGACCACTACAACAAGGGTCTGTCAGGGACGACAGACTCGAGAGGGGGGGGAGTGTTGAAGCTCAAAGTCAAGGACAAAGCATGGAAGCACATCAAAAGGTGGACACACAAGGAAAGGGAGCAAGTAGGGAGCTCCAAGAAGTGTATGTCAAATTTTCAGAAGAATCCCCTACAAAAATAGTGATTTTCATCACTAAAAACCATTGTAAATACCATTATCTATTTTTAGTAACTCCATTTTGTTCAAGCCGAGGAGTCCTCGAGCTTGAGGAGTATTAGAAGTACCATCGTACCAATTTTCATATTTTTTAGATCTCGTTTGAGCCCTCAAATAAGCCCTGGAACCTAATTTTTAACTAGGCCGGACACTAGGTCTGAACAGGGCCAAAGCTAGTCAAAAACTATAAAAGGAGCTAGAGAGCTCATTTTTGAGGTTAGATTGTAATTGAAACGAACTTGTAAGAGCATTTTGAAAGTAATCTAAAAAGCTCCATTGATTCTCACTCTTTGTCTTGCCTTGTGTGCGCGTGTGTGTGTATGTGTGTGCATGCTTGTGTGCTTCTCACTCACGCACTTGTGCCGCCACTTGCTCGAGGTCTTCATACCATCCTCACGTCTTCCCGGATTGACATTAAAGGAGGTGCTACTCATCACTGAGCTACAGTGAACTACCTTTACTTCATGAAATTTATTGATGATTTCTCTAGGCGTGCATGGGTGTATCCAATAAAAGCAAAGTCCAAAGTCCAAACTGTTTTTGGTTTTAGCAAAAAATCTATCTCCATGTAAATTGAGCATACGCTATTCTAATCGAGGGAAGGAAAACAATGTCTTCTAATTTTGATGCTTTTCTTGTTGAGCGTGGTATAAAATATCAATGTATAGTGTCATATATACCTCAAAAAATATGGAGTTTCCAAAAGAAAGAATGGGTCTCTCATGGAGATGGCAAGGTGTATGAATGACACTTAGGCTTTATCATGTAGCTTCGGTTGAAGATTGCTATGCATGCATCATATGTACTTAACCATCGTCCAAACAAATC
Source organism: Ceratopteris richardii (assembly GCA_020310875.1). NCBI lineage: Eukaryota > Viridiplantae > Streptophyta > Polypodiopsida > Polypodiales > Pteridaceae > Ceratopteris > Ceratopteris richardii. Next base: position 92,042,195 of record CM035423.1, read on the forward strand.
ACTAGAATCTATCACTCCATATGATGCTTGGATTGGTCGCAAGCCATCTGTTGCTCATCTATGTGTCTTTGGTTGTCTGGCAAATGCACTAGTGCGTGAACAAAAATGCAAAAAATTGGATGATAAAGCAGTGAAATGTATTTCTATTGGATACAATCCTAAATGCAAAGGTTATCATCTATATCTTCCAAAAAGTAAGCACATTTTGTTTAGCCATGATCTGTTTTTTTGGAAGATGCAATTCTGCCCTTAATTTTATGTACCAAGGAGACTTCCAAAAGCTTTAGAGATGTGTATGGCACTTCGCTGCCTTCTTGTATAGGTGGAGATTCAACTACTAGTTCAAATGAGGCAATTTATCAACCTTTATAGGTTCCACATGATAATGCCCATCATTCCATTTTTATCTACATTTATATGATGCACTTGTTGATGAGAGGTGTGATATAAAGGAGGAAAAAACTATGCCTAAATGGCTAATTGAGACTTTGAGAGATAGCAAATTAAATGCACCTATATTATATCATACTCGTTCAGGCTTTCATAGTGCTTCCTTTGCATCATATTGCTATGCAATGGTTGCCTCTAGTCTTTGTGATGAGTATGAGCCTGATTCTTTTCATGAAGCACAAAATTCAAAAAATTGGATGGCTATTATGCAATCAAAATATGCTGTTATTATGAAGAATGGTACTTGTTCTTTATGTGATTTGCTGCCAAGAAAAAATGTCATTGCTGCTAATTGGGTATAGAACTTGAAATGTTAGCTTGATGGAATAGGTGAGAAGTATAAGGCTAGGCTTGTTGCAAAAGGTTGTACACAAGAGAGAGGCATTATTTTATTGAGGAACCACATGCATGATTTGCAAAGATACATACCTACTTCATTGCACATGGTTTTGAGAACATTCCAATTGAGAACACCTTATATGTTAAGCATGCAGATGATGTACTTCTTATCATTGTTAAGTATGTTGATGACATCCTATTCATTGGTCCTAATGAGAAGCATATTGCTGAATTTAAGGATCAATTGCCTGCCTCTTTTGAGATGTCAGATTTAGGGCATTGCATCATTATTTGGGCATCCAAAAGTTGATGAGGGAATAGCTTTCCATAAAAAATATGTGTAATGAGAATTATTATAGCATTGTGGCTTTGAATATCGCAAATCTATTGCCAGTCCTATGGAAATAGGTTTACGATTGAGTCTTCATGATGTTGCGGATTCATTTGATGTTGTTCTCTATCAATAGGCTATTAGATGATTATTTTAATTATGGATAACTTGGCCTAGTATTCAGTTTGTTGTCTCTTTGATGAACAAGTTTATGCATTGCCCAGGTGTCAAGCGTTGGTAGGTAGCTAAGTGCATCTTTTGATACTTAAGTGGTACCCTGCTACTTGAATTATTTTATCCCAACGGTGGATCATTACGACTAGATTTACATATTTTCTTTTACTCAGATTGGGCTGGTTGCTATGACACTCATGTGTCCACTAGTGGTTTTTGCTTCATCCTTGGTAGCACCTGCATATCTCGGTGGATCAAGAAGCATCCTACTATGGCCACTTCTAGCTGTGAGGCTAAGTATGGGGAAGCTTTCATAGTGACTCATGAGTATGTGTGGGTCAAATGTCTTTCGGTTGATTTGGGTTTTGATCAATTTTCTACCACTAACATCTTCACAGAGAGTCAGAGCACATTGGCATTTGTGAGGAACCATGTCTTCCATGCTCCCCTAAACCACACTGATGTGCACTATCATTATGTCATGGAGATGTTCTCTACCATAGAGATCAATTTGATATTTGTGTCCACACAATATAACATTGTGGAACTTTTTTAGAAAGCCTCTACCTAGGGAGAATTTTGAAGCTTTTTGCAAAGATTTGGGCTTACATTCTTTTGTGGATTGATTTGTTTTCACATAGCTTGGCACTTCCTTATACATGACTCTCAGCTCCTTGTTCATGAAGTGTTTCAAAGGCGATGCACCACAGTGTGCTCTCCTTCTCGAGAGCTCCACGACGATATGCTCGGAGTAGAAAACTGAGCTCCTGAGGCCGCACACAATACTCCGAACAGAGGCTGTAGAATACGCAGAAAACACAGTACACAGGAAGCACGAAGACAGACTTCTTAGGTCTTACAAATGCGATCGAACTTACAGTCTGTGACTGAACAGGCCACTATATGATTTATTAAAGAACATATACAAAGAAGTGTCTGGTGGCCATTTGGCCTTTCACATGGACAATAACGGTAACAATCTCCCACTAAAGGCCAATATGGCCAGAGTAACTATGGGAGAAAAAATAAATAATGATAAAGAATACCTGAGTGTAAGTATACAAGCTATACCTCCCACTTGATGGGCATGTTACACAGTATACAAGTGACTGCGTAAGATCAAGAATCAAGTAACCCCCATCAAGTGACAATAGTGTCGAAAGCTATCCTGTGGTAGAGCTTTAGTCAAAGCATCTGCAACATTAGCTTGAGTGTGAACATTCTCAAGAATAATGCTCTCAGTGGCTAAGCAATCTCTAATGAATTGATACCTCACCTCAATGTGCTTGGTCTTTGCATGATAGACCGGATTCTTAGCCAAAGCAATGGCACACTGACTATCACTGAGCAAGTGAGGTACATGCTGAGGTAAACCCATATCACAAGCAAGATGAGAAAGCCACAATGCTTCCTTACATGCCTCACTTGCTGCAACATACTCTGCTTTTGTGGTGGAAACAAGTGTACATTCTTGAAGACGAGATCTCCAAGAGATAGCACCTCCAGCAAAATGAAAAATGTACCCTCATGTAGACTTACGATTGTCTACACAACCAGCATAGTCAGAATCTGTGTAACCAATAATGGATGCTTTCCCTCTACCTAAGCATAGACACTTGTCCTTAGTGCCACTCACATATCTCAAAATCATTTTGACCGCTTCCCAATGTTTCTTGCCAGGATTAGACATATATTTGCTCACAACTCCCACTGCAAATGCAATGTCTGGTCTCGTAGCTACCATAGCATACATGAGACTACCAACAGCAGACTGATAGGGAATTTTGGTCATGAATTCCTTCTCCTCATCTCATTTGGGGCAGTCATCCTTGCTCAATTTCACATATGTGGGTAAAGGTGTACTCAAAGCCTTTCCACCCTGCGTATTGAATCGGTGAAGTACTTTGGATATGAACTCACTTTGAGACAAGTATATGCATCTTTTACTCCTATCACGAGTAAAGCGCATGCCAAGAATATGTTTGGAATCCCCCAAATCCTTCATATCAAATGCCTGACTCAACTTCTTTTTGAGAAGTGACAAATCATAAGAGGACTTCCAAACAATCAACATATCATCAACGTAAAGTATCAAGCATATCAAGCTGCCATCAGAACATCTCTTTGTGTAGAGACAATGATCCTCATTGCTCCGAGAATAGCCTTGGGACTTCATAAAAGCATCAAACTTTTGGTACCATTGTCTAGGAGACTGTTTAAGTCCATACAAGCTCTTCTTGAGCTTACAAACTAGACTTTCCTTGCCAGGAACTACATAACCCTCTGGTTGTTCCATATAGATCTCATCTGTAAGATCTCCATCCAAGAAAGCTGTTTTCACTTCCATTTGGACTAGCTCTAAGTCCTCCATTGCAAGGAATCCAAGCAACATGCACAAAGTAGTCATCTTGACCACTGGAGAGAAGATTTCCTCAAAATCAACACCATGTTGTTGCTTAAAACCCTTTGCAACAAGTCGTGCTTTATATTTTGGAGAAGCACTATCTGATGTGAATTTCAGCTTATATACCCATTTACATGGTAAAGCTTTTCTGCCCTTTGGCAAAGGTACTAAGTCCCAAGTACCATTTCTTGTGAATAGAATCCAACTCACTCTTCATGGCACGCTCCCACTTGACATGGTCCTCTGTCTGCATAACCTCTTTGTAGCAAGAAGGCTCACCGGCATATGTTAGCATAACAAAGTCTAAACCTGGAACATATCTGTCAGGTGGATATGAGACACGTGCAGAACGTCTCAATGGTTGCTGAACACGAACATGTGCAGACTAATCTGAATGGACATTCTCTTGAACATCCCTATGTGCAGCATTTTTAAGCATGCTAACTGGAGGACTAGTATCCTCAAACACCACTCTTCTCACTTCAAACTCCTTAATGGGCTGTTTATGCATCTTAGACTCATTAAAAATGACATCACTACTTCTGATCACTGACCGTGTTTCAGGATCCCATAAGCGATATCCAAATTTTCCTTCTCGACCATATCCAAGAAAAATGCATTTCTTTGACTTATGGTCCAACTTTTGTCTAAGATTCTTGGGTATATGAACATATGCTTCACACCCAAAAACTCGAAGATGATCATAATATGGTGGTTTCCCTATCCATAACTCTTGTTCCACTTTCAGACCTTTGGCAGTACTAGGTGAAAGGTTAATCACATGAACTGTAGTCAATATTGCTTCTGCCCAAAAACCTTGTGAGAGGTTTGCATGATGCAACATAGAGACTACTCTATCTTGAATAATTCTATTCATCCTCTCAGCTACACCATTCTGTACTGGGGTATAAGGAGCTGTAAACTCTCTACGAATCCCTCTAGACTGACAGAAAAGGCTGAATTCATGTGAGGTATACTCACCCCCATTATCTAAACGTAAATCCTTAAGCTTAGTTCCTTTTTCAGTCTCAACTGAAGCAAGCCATTTTCTGAAAGTAGGGAATACATCATCCTTTGATTTGATAGGATATACCCAGACTTTTCTAGTAGCATCATCTATGAAAGTGACAAAGTAAAGAGAACCACCTAAGGACCTAGTGGGCATATGACCACACACATCTGTATGAACGAGATCTAAAGGGTGAATTGAAGAGTCAATGTGCGTTCTATGCACATTTCTGGTTTGCTTTCCATATTGACAATGCTCACTTAATGAAAAATCAGAGAAAGATAACACAGGTAAGTAGCCAGAACGAGAAAGATTTTCCATCCCACTACAAGATATATGGCCCAAAAGACCATGCCAAATACAAGCCATAGGCTATTTAGTAACAGCTAACAAGTGCTCTTTCTATGATACAAATAAAGGATAAAGTGAGCCAACTTTGCTTCATTTTGCAATAACCATATTGCCCTTTGATATACAAAAGGACTGAGCATAGAAGACCACCTTGTAACCAAGGTCATCAAGTTGACCAACTGACATCAAACTGCATGATAACTGAGGTACATGGCGTACATTATGCATAGTAAATTTTGAACCATCAATGAACTGCACAACCACATCTCCAATCCCCACAACATCACACTGGTAAGAGTCACCAAGTGTCACGGTACCAAGAGACTTTGCTACATAATTAGAGAACCATTCTCTATGTGGTGTCACATGGAAAGAAGCACCAGAATCTAGCAACTAGGTGTGTGAAAGAGAATCAGCCATAAGTGCCTCATATGGCACAGTACTATCAAGTGTCAACACATCAACATCAAATAGCATTAATTTCTTCAATCTTCACAGTCAAAGTAGATGGTGCAGGTAACTGTTTAACATGCCCATCAACATTCTATCCTTTACCTTTAGCATTCTTTAATGCATAACAGTCTTTCTTCATGTGTCCTTTCTTATGAAAATAATGGCATTCGATATCCCTCTTCCTTGATTTACTTCTACTCTTATTCCGTTGACCATTCTTTTCCTTGTTCTTGCTCCTGCCACGTTGTTGATTCTTTCCTTGGTAAGAATCACGAACATTATATGCATCTCCACTTTGAGTGCCAATCATAGATTTTCTACGAATCTCCTCACTCAAGAGTGCTCCACATATGTCATAATAGACGAGTTTACCACCAGGTGCACTGTTGCTAATAGCTGTGCAAAACGCATCCCATGATGATCGCAGGGTGTATAACAGCAATACTGCTTTCATTTCATTATCCATATCCATTTCCTGAGCCTGTAACTAGGAGAATATAGCATCAAACTCATTTAGATGAGCAGCAACACTATCTTTGTCCTTCATACGAAGGTCATATAATTTTCTCATCAGATACACTTTATTTGATGCCGTCTCTTTTTCATATGTATTGCATAACTTCTTCCAAAGCTCCTCTGCACTTTCACAGTCTAATACTATAAAGTAAACATTATCTGCCAAGTGCAAGCGAATGGTAGACTTGGCCATTTCATCTAACTCATCCCAATCATCTTCATCCATGTCAGCAGGCTTCTTTGAAATCCCATTTACTGGCTTCCATTGCCTCCTTTGAATCAGCACATCTTTAATCAGATTCTTCCATAGAGCAAAGTTTGTGCCATCAGATTTTCGGATCTCAAAATGGTCTTTGCCTTGCAAGTTATAGCTCCTCCTCGGAACACTAGCACTAGACCCTGATCCACTAGATGTGCCTGAGACCTCTGATGCCATGATCGTAGAGAACTGAATAGAATGGTAATGGAGCTAGAAGAGTCCAAACACCAACAAATAAGTTTATCAAGGAGTAAATCGACCACTGTATAGTTGACTAAACCAGAAATCTGGAAAAAAATTACCAGAGTATCCTCTGCAAAATTAGCATATGACCAGTGTCAAAGTATCATAAAACTGCAAGTACTGACATGTCTACCTGCATAGTGAATCACTGACTCCACTACATATAATCAGTTACCCAATAGAAGCCAACTAGGCTTATCGAGCACCTATGAACAACTATCATACATCTCCTATGGCGAGGCTGGGTAAGTCTTCCACCTGCATCACCGAAGAGACCCCGACATCTGGGTGTCTCCCAGTTAAGAAAACCTCACCACGACCCTCTTTAAACGTAAAAGGCTTTATGCAAAGAACATAACCGCTATATCAATGACCACATGGATGTACATAAGCGGTATCCACAGAAGCGTACATGGTGTGTATGTGCTCAATATATGCAGTAAAATGACACTAAAAGGCTCAATACACAGCCCAAAAACTAGCCAATAACACCTGCAAATGTCTATCAACCCTGATGTTTTAGGCTTTAAAAACCTGCAAATTTGCAGCGACTGCTCCCACGAAAACTGAAAAACCCCTCGAGAAACCTATAGTTTTACGAGTGTGGCTAAAAATACAGCCCCAAAGGTTGATATTTATTGTTTGAGAGGTACAAGGAACACTCTTCTTGATGTTCTTGGACCTGTGCGAAGAGAACTATGTGCAAAAGTACTCCAAAATGGCTCCAAAAAACACCCCAAAATTGCTTCAGAAATAGGCTTTGAAAGCAAAAAAGAATCTTTGAGGGACCAAAACTTGTTCAAGGTAATGTCAACCTTAGTCTTTCCCCTTCTTCAAACACCACAAGAGTGTAGCTTAGGGGCAAGAGATTGCCACGGTTAAGCGAGCTCTCGGGGGAACAGTACTAGGATGGGTGACCTCTCGGGAAGTACCGGGAACCTCTATATTCCTTGATCGTTGAGGTCCTCCCTCGCGCACAGCCAATGGTGACTTCGGTGACTCAGATGACAAGGAATGCCAAGGTCTGGAGGTTGTAGAATACACAAAAAACAAAGTACACAGGAAGCACGAAGACAGACTTCTTAGGTCTTACAAATGCAGTCAAACTTACAGTCTGTGACTGACCAGGCCACTATATGTTTTATTAAAGAACATATACAAAGAAGTGTCCGGTGGCCATTTGGCCTTTCACATGGACACTAACGGTAACCGTTCACTGCATCAATTCCAAGGGGGATTTGTTGATATACTTTAATAGTGATTTATCTGAGCACACTTAGAATTTTCGGGCCACTTTTTCCCCTCTTTAGGGGTTTTTTTTCTCTCGGCTTGTATATACTCATATAACTCTAAGGGGTTATTGTACTTTTGTAAATTCACTTGGTACTTCATTTAGTGTTGTGTTTTTCTCCAAGATTCTTCTTTCTGCTTCTATTGTTCATGTGCTTCAACATACCTAAAACTCCAAAAAAAGAACATAAAAGAATGAGAGGATTTTCCATCAACACCGCTAGTAAAAATAAAAGAGATTATTCCTATCCCTTGAATTGGACACTTGAAGTCACTTACAACCACTATATTAATGGGTTCCCATAGAGGCATTAAGGAATGATACTAGTCCTTCTTGCCTAATATTCAAGGTTCATCCACAAAAGTTTGCAAAGATGTACATACCTCCTCTTTGGCAACCCATAGTTCAAGTTCTATGTTATTTGTCGATTCTCTAATGTTCCATGTGGATTTCATATTATTATTTCACTTGTTAGCTTACTTTTTCTTGCAATCTTTAATGACATGACCCTCCTTTTTGCAATAGAAATAACGTCCAATCAACTTCTTCTTTGGATTCTTCTTTGAACTATCAGGAGAGTCTTTACCCTTTGGATTTGTTGAAAATGTTGTATCGTTTGATCCTTTCCTATTCTTCAAATGAGTTTGCCTTCTAAAAGCAGTCTAGAAAACTCTTCAAAGGTAAGAGGCGAGGGTCTAAGCGAAGTGTTAAGAGTGGTTATGAGCCCATTATATTTTACAAGAAGATTTTGAACACACTTACAAGCCAATTTGCTAGGTGCTATCACAACACCAACAATAGCTGATTGATCTTGTATTTGCTTGATGAACTCTTTAGCCTTCTTTGATTCACAGTGCTTCTCATTTGATAATTAATTCTCAATATTTTGAATCCATGTGTGATTCTTGGTCTCATGTTGACGAGCCAATATGTGCCAAGATTCATGTGCTTTGGTGATGTGCTAATTAGAGTAAGCATACATTCAATTACACTCATAACAATGGCACATAATGCATTTGCATTTTAGCTTCTCAAAGCTTGAAGAAGATGTGCATTAGGTTGGATTATCACTCGAGGATTTGGTGGATCGTTCATTTGTTGCCATGACATTTTCCAAAAACTCATAAGAGTCCAAAATTGATAAATTTTTGAACAAAGATGATGTCATTGTTCACTTGTGCATTCACAAGTATGAAGATGATGTCACTATCTAATAGCAAGTATGAAGATGATGTCATTGTGCACTTGTGCATTCTCAAGATAGAGCTTAAATGTTGATTTAGAAAGCTCTAATAATGAGCTACAAGGTAGAGGTATGCTTGATCAATTTGATGTCTTGGGTGTGAAGAGAGATGGTGGATGCAATCCAAAGATGAGTAGGTGCCGCTACAACCAGCTTCACACCAGCCAACTGAGACTTCAGAGTTGATTAGTAGACCCTTTGAGCTTCCTAAATCCACCAAAATATCAGCCAAGTACTTTGGAACATGTATCCCAAAAGTTTAAGTCAAGACAGGCTAGTTGCGAAATGACTAGCTCCCAAAACTTGCTATTTTTGGACATACACCTGCTGGACAAAATGAACAGTGCTCTCAACCTGGACGGAATTAGAAAAATTCCTTTTGGGCATAGCAAATAGACTTAGCAAGCTTCCTATTCCAAGTTAAAACACTTCAAATGATGGACTGAGCATTGAGAACAAGTTTCATCAAGTTCTGGAACATTCCCACAATTCTCGGGGCTCTGCAGAGATAGACCAGTAAGCAGTAAAATGCAGATATCTCCAAAAGTATAAATCCAATGACCTTGAAAATTTATAGGTAGAAACTAGACAGTGAGAGCTATCCAACGCACTTTAAAACACTGAAAAAGGTTCAGTAAAACTCGAGATATGACCTTCTGAAGTTACTGCTCTGAGTGAGTATAGCAGAGAACAAAACAGAGAGGTAGATGATAATAAATGTATAGATTCACATATGATTACAACCACATTGGCAATGAATCTTTGCACAATGGGAGTAGAATGATAGAGCTATGGAGTAAGCTCTTCAATCTCTACAAAATGACATCAAGTGGTCACGTACAAGGCTTGCTAATCGCCTCTTCCTTCTTGCTCCTTTTATAGCAATTCTTGGAGGGAGTTTTGAATTCGAATTCGAATGGCTCCACCTAAAAGTGATCCCCAAAGTTAGGAGAGATTCCCTCAGCTCAAAAATTCGTGATTTTGGTAGTTGGAGCCACGAATTTGCTTTTACATCATGGATGAGGTAAGCCATCCTTTTCCTTTTTTCTTTTTCCATTTACAAGAGATAAAATGTACTCTTTTACAAGAGGTGTTCACATGACTACTCATGTGACTTACAAATGAGGATAATATCAAGCATATCAAGCATGTAGGCTTGGGCAAAATGCACCAACAGCTCCCCCTCAAGCCTAACATGCTTGGCCTCCAAATAAGTCTTCAATTGTCCTTGATTTCCTGCAAGCCAATCATCAACTTAAATCTACTTAACTTCGTACCATCAAGAGCTTTCGTCAACATGTCTGCACATTGCATATCTGTAGAGACATAGGATAGTTGAATATCCTTGCTCAATAGCTTCTCCCTTACATAATGGTAGTGGACTTCAACATGCTTGGTTCTAGCATGGTATACCGGATTAGCTGCTAGATGTAGTGAGCTTGTGTTGTCACCAAAAATGTGAGGTGTTGAAGAATGAAGTCCAAGATCTGTGTACAAAGATTTTAACCACATGATTTCTTGAGTTGCATTAGCCAAACCTCTATATTCTGCTTCAGTAGAAGATAATGCCACGGTTGGTTGCTTCTTCGATGACCAAGAAATGATTTTTGAACCTGCAAATGATATATACCCTGATGTGCTTCTTCTATCATCTTTAGATCCGGCCCAATCTGCATCTGAGTAGACCTTTAGCTCAATATCTGAAGTATATGAATAGAACAAACCTTCATTCATGGTCCCCTTTAGGTACTTGAGGACTCGCTTGGCCGCTTCCATATGTGGTCTTCTCGGCTTATGCATAAACTGACTCAATATGCTAACACTATAGCATATATCCACCCTTGTGAGTGTTGCATAGTTCAAACTTCCAACCAAGCTTTGATAGCTTGTGATGTCTTCAATTGGCTCTCCTTCATAAGCACTAAGCTTATGATTTTGCTCCATAGGTGTACCTGCACACTTGGTATTTTCCATCTTGAACTTGACGAGCATGTCATGGACATACTTCCTTTGTGTGATGTATATACCTGAATCTGTGTAGATCAACTCCAATCCAAGAAAATAAGTGAGTGGTCCGAGGTCACTTATTTTGAACTCCTCCTTCATTTGACTCTTTACCTGTTTGATTCCTTCAAGATCATTGCCTGTGATAATAATATCATCAACATACACACATAAATAGATCACTTCAGATCCATTCCTCTTTATGAACAAAGAGGTATCCGCCTTGCTAGCTTTGAATCCTTGGTCCTGCAAATAAGTAACCAATCTGAAATTCCAAGCTCTTGGAGCTTGCTTCAATCCATACAAAGCTTTCTTTAGTTTGCATACATAGTTAGGATGATGTGCATCCTCATATCCAGGAGGTTGTGCCATATACACTTCCTCAGAAATCCATCCATTCAAGAAAGCATTCTTTACATCAAGTTGATAAAGATTCCAATTTCTAGATGCAGCAAGACTAATGAGAACCCTAATTGTAGGCATTTTTGCAACAGGAGAGAAAGTCTCCTCATAATCAATACCATGGGTTTGAGCAAACCCTTTAGCAACTAACCTTGCTTTGTGTCTATTTATACTTCCATCTGGATTCTTCTTGATTTTGTATATCCATCGAGATCCGATTATCTTCATAGATGGCTTGTTAGGTACAAGCTCCCAAGTGTCATTCTCCTTCAAGGCTTCCATTTCTTCATCCATTGCATCTCTCCAAGCTTTCTTGCTTTGTGCTTCTTCGAATGTGGTAGGTTCTTCATTGGTTGAATCCTTTGCAATGTAGATTGAGTGCTTGGTGACCAAAGAAGTATCATAACCAAACCTCTCTGGTTTCTTCTTCTCCCTCGAAGACCTTCTAAGTGGTTGATGTGAGCTCTCGGGTCCATATGTAGCATCCTGCATCTTTGCTTTACCTTTGTTCTTCCATAGCTTTAGTCTTTCCAAGTCTTCTAGGTCAATCTCCGAATCACTTTCTTCAATCTGCTTTGGCTCCTTTGGTTGAAGTGATGGAAAATCTTCATCCAAGTCATATGGCAGCTTCACTTTCCTGTCATCATCAAACCATGATTTGTTTTCATCAAAAATTACATCTCTACTCACAGAAAATCCTTTATTGGTTGGATTGTACAATCTATATCCTTTTTGGTTTTGATCATAACCAATGAATACACACTTCTCTGCCTTGGGATCCAATTTCCCTCTTACTTGAGAAGGAATGTGAGCATAGGCTAAGCATCCAAAGATTTTACAATGCTCTAGACTAGGTCTTCTTCCATTCCACACTTCATATGGAGTGGTTCCATCTAGTGACTTAGATGGAAGTCTATTTATGAGATATGTGGCTGTCGACACAGCCTCTGCCCATAGGTAGTTCGGCAATCCCTTTTCATTGAGCATGGACCTTGCAGCTTCGACAATAGCTCTGTTCCTCCTCTCTGCTACACCATTGAGTTCGGGTGTATACCTTGTAGTGACTTCCCTTTTAATGCCTCTTTCATGCAAGAAGGCATCAAATTCAGAAGAGAAGTATTCTCCTCCACCATCTGATCTGAGTCTTTTCAAAGTCCTACCTGTTTGGTTTTCAACAAGAGCAATATACTTCTTAAAGCAATTAAACACTTCATCCTTGTGCTTCATGAAAAACAGAATGGTCCACCTGCTACAATCATCTATGAAAGACACATAATATCTTGAGCCTGATATAGATGGCTCCTTACTTGGACCCCACACATCCGTGTGCACTAGATCCAAAGGATTTTGATACATATATCCTTTCTTATTGAAAGGTTGTCTATGAGCCTTGCCGAGTTGACAAGCTTCACACTTATAAATCATGTGTTGCCTTGTGATATTAGGCAAACCAAGTACACTTTGGTCCCTGCAAATCTGTTTGAGTGTCCTCTCACCAATGTGAGCAAGCCTTTTGTGCCATATCTCCAACTCTGTTAGAGTTTGAGATCCATAGCTAAACAAAGCTATGTTCTTTGTATCTTCCACTTCAAAAGTGAAAAGCCTTCCTGTCTTTTCTCCTTTGGCAATCCTTCGAAAGCCTTGCCTTGGGTCTTCAACATATGCTCCAAATCGATTGAATCTAACCTGCAATCCTTTTTCAACAATCTGTCCAACACTTATTAAATTTTTGGTAATTGTAGGGACATACAAGACTTTGCTTAAGAGGTTCATATTCCCATCTGATGTCTTCACATTACCTATCTTCTCCACTGAGTGCTTTGTGTCATCTCCTGTCTGCACTTCATGCTTGTTATGAGGATCTTCCAAATCAGAAAGTAAAGCCACATTTCCTGCTACATGGTTCGAGCATCCCGAATCAATGTAAAATATGTGATCATCATCCTTACCCTTCTTCGTTGATAGATTCATAATCAATAATGAATCTTCTTGACTTTGGTCCTCTGCATAGTTATTGTAATCTCTTCTTCCTCTATGGCCACTTTGATAGTTGTTGTTGTTGTTGTAATTGTTGTTGTAGTAGTTGTTGTTGTAGCCTCCATTGTACCTGCCTCTATTTGATCCATAGCCACCTCTATTGAATCCTCTTCCTCTTGAGTTCCTCGGGTTCCTGAAACATTCTTCAGTAGTATGGTTAGATAAGCCACATATGTTGCAAGGTTGAGATGATTGGAATCTCCCCCTGCCTTGCTTTCCACTTCTGCCTCTTCCTCTAGCTCGTCCTCTACCTGCAAAGTTTGCTTGGAAAGAGCTTCCTTCATCTTCATTCTTTCTATTCTTTGACTTGTCCTTGACCTTAGCTTTATCAGAATATAAGGCAGAAGTTTGATTACCTCTTGAGGACTCACCACCTTTGCTAATCTTTGCTTCATGAGTGAAGAGTTGGCCCATGAGTGTGTTGAGGTCGGGTACATGCATATCCATGTATAAATCCATGGCTGTTGTGAATGACTCCCACTTGTCGTCTGCTTTGATTCCATTCATGATTTGTCTTATGATTTGCTCCTCTTCAATTACCTCTCCAATGCTTCCAAGTTGGTCGGAAATCTCCTTCATCTTTGTGACATAATCAGTCACATTTTGCTTCGGGCTTTTCTTCATTGTTGTGAACTCCATCCACAATTGGTTCTTCCTTGCTCGAGTGTTGGAAGAGAAGAAAGAAGCAAGTGCATTCCAGGTTTCTCTTGATGTCTTGCATCCCTTGACATGAGGTAAAAGAAAATCAGAGATTGAGTTTAGAATATAGGACCTTGCAAGTGCATCCTTCGAACACCAATTCGAAAGTCCTTCCACTTCTTCATGTGATGGTTGCCCTTTGTTCCTCATGGTTGGCATTGCTTCATCTCCGGATATGAATCCATATAGATTCCTCCCTTGAAGGTAAGCCTCCATCCTTAGAGACCATGCCGGATAGTTGTTTCGATCCAATTTGTCAATTGTTGATGGAAATCCATCTCCCATGTTGCTTGACTATGCTCTGATACCACTGTGAAGAGAGATGGTGGATGCAATCCAAAGATGAGTAGGTGCCGCTACAACCAGCTTCACACCAGCCAACTGAGACTTCAGAGTTGATTAGTAGACCCTTTGAGCTTCCTAAATCCACCAAAATATCAGCCAAGTACTTTGGAACATGTATCCCAAAAGTTTAAGTCAAGACAGGCTAGTTGCGAAATGACTAGCTCCCAAAACTTGCTATTTTTGGACATACACCTGCTGGAAAAAATGAACAGTGCTCTCAACCTGGACGGAATTAGAAAAATTCCTTTTGGGCATAGCAAATAGACTTAGCAAACTTCCTATTCCAAGTTAAAACACTTCAAATGATGGACTGAGCATTGAGAACAAGTTTCATCAAGTTCTGGAACATTCCCACAATTCTCGGGGCTCTGCAGAGATAGACCAGTAAGCAGTAAAATGCAGATATCTCCAAAAGTATAAATCCAATGACCTTGAAAATTTATAGGTAGAAACTAGACAGTGAGAGAGCTATCCAACGCACTTTAAAACACTGAAAAAGGTTCAGTAAAACTCGAGATATGACCTTCTGAAGTTACTGCTCTGAGTGAGTATAGCAGAGAACAAAACAGAGAGGTAGATGATAATAAATGTATAGATTCACATATGATTACAACCACATTGGCAATGAATCTTTGCACAATGGGAGTAGAATGATAGAGCTATGGAGTAAGCTCTTCAATCTCTACAAAATGACATCAAGTGGTCACGTACAAGGCTTGCTAATCGCCTCTTCCTTCTTGCTCCTTTTATAGCAATTCTTGGAGGGAGTTTTGAATTCGAATTCGAATGGCTCCACCTAAAAGTGATCCCCAAAGTTAGGAGAGATTCCCTCAGCTCAAAAATTCGTGATTTTGGTAGTTGGAGCCACGAATTTGCTTTTACATCATGGATGAGGTAAGCCATCCTTTTCCTTTTTTCTTTTTCCATTTACAAGAGATAAAATGTACTCTTTTACAAGAGGTGTTCACATGACTACTCATGTGACTTACAAATGAGGATAATATCAAGCATATCAAGCATGTAGGCTTGGGCAAAATGCACCAACATTGGGTAGTGTAGAAGTCATGTATATATAGGCCGATGTAGAGGTGGCCCTCCGTTGGCAATGATACATGGGTGAATGAATCGATGCAGCCATCATTCATGTAATCCTCATATATGGCTTAGTTTGGTTCAATCAACCTAAAAGATATGAATGATTTCTAAGCCTATGAAGGAATATTCCATGGAATATTCCACTTATCATCACATTGAGGTTGCTCACCGTTGCCCCAGATCCCAAAATTGGGGACCGTAGTGGATCAATTTCCTTACAATACCTTAGATGGTTCAATATGACCTTCAGTCAACATGGGACTTGGGATTCCCATCAATTCGGTAATGCACGATCGACTTCCCCTAATAATGGGGCCTCACAAAATGTGCATATCACATAAGATCATGAGGGGTAGGCATTGTTAATGTTTTAACAAATTCATACACATCCTTTGAGTTGATTCATGTCTCCTTGGTACATGAAAATAAGGGCTTAGTTGTGTCTTTTGCAAAAACAACGTTATGGATAACCAAATCGCATTTAGTGTCTTGAGGATATACATAATAATCTTTGCTTCATATGGATTTTTTGACTACAATGTTTTGATGGAATACCTCTTAAGTACAAATGTTACACACATGACAATGTCAAGCCAAAAATTATGTGGAAGAGCCTAAATTTTGACCATATAACTTTCCATTTCTATTAGAGGCATGTTCTTTCTCTCAAAAACTCCATTTTTTGGATGTGTATATGGCACCATACACTTATGTTTTACCCCATGATCAGTCAAAAATGCATTAAACTTAGAAGGCATAAACTTCCCCCCTTGATCAACTATAGAGGTTACCCATTTTACATGCTCATAGATTTTTGACCATAACCATGCAATATTTAAAGCACATAAAATTTCATACATTTTTTTGAATGGAAAAACCAATGTAGACTTAGACAAGGCATCCATGAAAGTCATGAAGGTGTACACATAGGATCACATAAACCACTATGAACAAGCTATAATTTATGTGTAGCTCTAATTGCACAATCTTTTGCGAAGGAAGACCACTACAATTTACACAAAATATATTCCTCATAGACATGCTTAGAAGGTACCTAAATTTTGGGCAAAGACGACACCATATCATATTTTTATAGGTAAATGAAACTAGAAAAATGAGGATTTACTTGTTCATATATTTAGGTAGTGAAGTGTGAACACACAAGGACTGTCGGGGCACTTTTTCCCCCTTTAGGAGTTTTTCTTCCCCTGGCTTGTATATATGACTATAACCCTAATAGGCCACTTATCTGTGTACATTCTCTTGGTAAAACATTCAGTATTGTGTGTTGTGCTCCAAGCTTCTTCTTCTTCCTTGTGTTATTTGCATGCTTCTGCAGACCCCAAACTCCAACAAATTAGACCAAGTCACAACTTCATCTAGGGCATTATCGACACCCCTCCAATCACTGTCTCAAAATCTCACAAAAATTGGTGAGCATACTCAAGGCGATTAGCAGTTCAAAATAGCTTTGATTTGTGGTCGTGTTGTGGTTCCTGTTGCACATACTGTAGAGAAACTTTGTTGGGATGGCAAAGATGCTCAAGCACATGCATTGATACCCTTTTCTGTCAAATGTGCTATTATTCGTCACATTTGCTCCTATAAAACAACAAAGGATGCTTGGGATACACTTACCAATTTATACTAGGCAACAAATGAGGCTTGTGTTGCTTACCTCTGAAAAATAGTTGGAGAGTGAGCACATGAATGGAATAGAATCCATGGATAGTTTTATGAAAAAGATCAAAGATTTGAAGGAGGATTTGATTTCTACTGATGAACTTTTGCCTAACAGTTCACTTGTGCAAATTGTTTTGAATGGCCTTCTAGATTCATATCAGAGTTTTGTTTCTCCTCTTTGATTGATGATGGAAGGCAATCCAAATGCCTTAACATTTCAGGAGTAAGTCTCTGTACTATTGCAAGAAGATCAGTCTAGGTAGAAGAGGTACATTATACGTGTTGCAAATCAAGCTTTCCTAGCTAGTCAAAAGGACAAAGGTAAATGGAGCTCATCTTTTAGTAAGCCCAAATCTACTATTTTTTCACAATCAAAGAAGGATGACATAGATGAGAAGAAAAGAAAGCAAAAATTATTTTTCAAACATTGTAAATGAAATGACCATGTGATAAAGAGTTGTCCAAAACTGGTTGCAAAATAGGCAAAGAAAAAAGAGGCTGGAATGGTTATTGCCGAAGCCTCTACACCCAAATCAGAGTTTGCAAACCTTGTGTAGAATGAAGAATAGGTGTTTACTACTGTTTGAAATTATGACCATTTTCTCATGAATAGTGTATGTCTGCAGTAAACTCAGATGTCTTGTACTTTGATAACAGGGCAACCAAACATATTACCTCGTAGCGTAGTTTCTTCACTTCACTTGATCTTGCCCATACACGGAATACTATCACATGCACCAACAACTCCTCTTATCCTATCATGGGAGTTGGTAAGATCACTCTAACTCGTGCTGGTGGTAGTTCTTTTACATTGTTGAATGCTTTATTTGTGTCAAGGATCAAGAAAGATTTGTTATTAGTTTCAGCATTAGCCAAGATCAACTTTGTTGTGAAATTTGTTGATGATAGATGTACAACTCATGATATGTCCAATGTTGATGTCATTATTGCTTTTGGCATTTTATAACATGGGTTGTATAAGCCCATAGATTATGCAAAATGTGTGAATGATTCAACATGTGCACTTCAAGATTCTCAAGCTATGTCAGATGTAAAGCTTTGGCATGTACGCTTTTGCCATCTGAATTTTGCTAGTTTGCCACACTTGTAGAAATTTGAAATGGTGTCCTCTCTGCCCAAACTTGAGGTACCTGGTAAACATGTCTGTGAAGGTCATATTTTGGGCAAAATGTAGCGCTCCTCCTTCCCAAAAGATGATTCAGTATGAGCTACCTAGAATTGTAGCTTGTCCATAGTGATATTTGTGGTCTTATGCAAACACCTTCTTTTGGGAACTATCTTTACTTTGTGAATCTCATTGATGATTTTTCTAGGCACACATGGGTATATCCACTAAAAGAAAATTCCAAAGTGTTTATGTGCTTTAAAAAATTTCTAGTTTGGGTAAAAATATGTGAGCATGTAAAATGGGCACCCTTTGTTCTAATGGGGGGGGCAGGGGGGGTATATGTCTTTTGATTTTAATGCATTTCTAGCTGAATATGGGATAAAAAATTAGTGTATAGTGCCATATACACCTCAACAAAATGGAGTTGCAGAAAGGAAGAATATGTCACTGTAGCTCAGTGATGAGTAGCACCTCCTTTAATGTCAATCCGGGAAGACGTGAGGATGGTATGAAGACCTCGAGCAAGTGGCGGCACAAGTGCGTGAGTGAGAAGCACACTAGCATGCACACACATACACACGGCAAGACAAAGAGGGAGAATCAATGGAGTTCTTAGATTACTTTCAAAAGCTCTTACAAGTTTGTTTCAATTACAATCCAACCTCAAAAATGAGCTCTCTAGCTCCTTTTATAGTTTTTGACTAGCTTTGGCCCTGTTCAGACCTAGTGTCCGGCCTAGTTAAAAATTAGGTTCCAGGGCTTATTTGAGGGCTCAAACGAGATCTAAAAATTACGAAAATTGGCAGGTAGATACTTCTAAGGCTCCTCAAGCTCAAGGACTCCTTGGCTTGCACAAAATGGAGTTACAAAAAGATGAATTGGTATTTACAATGGTGTTTAGTGATGAAAATCACTTTGAATGGGTGTAAAGGATTTGAAAATTTAAAGGTTGCCTTAGTGCTAGATCTGCGTGAGTACTCGTACTTGCTTCTTCATGAGGAAAATTACTGGCCTATTTGCCAAATCTTCGTTGACTCCCTTGTCTGCTGCTAACACCCCCCCCTCTCTCGCGTCTGTCGTCCCTGACAGACCCTTGTTGTGGGGGTTTCTGAATGTAGTACTCGACGACATCCTGCGCTAAGTGATGTTCAGCAATTCTCAACCCTTTGGCAAAATCTGTCAGAAGAGCATCCCAGTCTACCGGCCCAGGAACCTCTGGATGTGGTATACGTAGCTTTTCGGAATGGAGAGCTTGTTCCACTGCAAACAACTGCAAGAGATGGGATGGTCTGGGAATGAATATCTCGGAGTGATATTCCCAGAATCCCGTGACAAACATCTCTTCAAACGTTTGTTTGAAGCAGGCCGGTAGATATTTGATGCGAGCGTGCCATGCATACACAACATTAATCGATGGGGTTGTGCTCATGTCGTATACAAGGTCCTGGTTACCTTCATTAAATCCTAGTGCTGAGAGATGCGGTTCCTTGACATTTTTGAAGGTCCGGAAGGTAACAAGCATAAGTTCGAAAATCTTCAGGCACATCTGAGTCATGACATCAGGTACATTCTTGAAACGGACCCCCCAATGTCGAATCGTCAAAATCATATATCCAATAGTAGGTGGGCCCTTCGGGGGTGCGAAGTACACATAATTGAGCCACTTCTCACATCCTTTAATTGTTAGCACTGTTTGTGTGTACTCCGGCCATGATCTCCTTCGAAATACAGGGCAATAACATGGGTTATATTTGATGTACAATGGCATGTTGTTCCATGTTCTTACCATTTCCGGGTATGTTTCCAGCAGCCGAATTGTCCACGTGGGTTGGCGAATATGTCCCTGCTTGGCGCTTTCGGGGATGTCGTCAGGTGCAAATTGTGTGGCAGAGGTTGGTTCCCTTGAGGTGTGGTGCTTGATCTCTGCATTATAATCTGCCATTAGCACGCACAAAGGAACATACAGGTCGTCCGATGGGCCGATCCACCTATGGTGTGAGAGATTCTTAAAATAATCGGATTTTATTATAACCTCCTCCAATTTTGACATCAATGCGATTTGGACTGCCACCCTGTCATCATGCGTCATGGCTACTTTCTCTAACTTTTGCATCCATTCAGGTGCCTCAATTTCAATTGTGTCCATGCCCTGTTCTGTTCGCTTACCTCCGGGTGTTGGCATCGATACATAGGGATCCTTGAATGTTTCTTCCACTTCAATTGGCACAAGATCGTCAGGCTCGGGCTCTACCAGAGGGGAGGGCTGACGCTCGTATTGCATGACCTTGCTCCGTAA
The DNA here is from genome assembly GCA_020310875.1 of Ceratopteris richardii. Lineage (NCBI taxonomy): Eukaryota > Viridiplantae > Streptophyta > Polypodiopsida > Polypodiales > Pteridaceae > Ceratopteris > Ceratopteris richardii. The sequence goes on from CM035423.1 coordinate 92,062,948, forward strand.
TTCTTCAAGTTCTGCCCGGAGTTTAGTGACCTCTTCAGATGTATCTTCTGCGGTTGTGCTCTTGCTGGGTGATGTCTGTCGGGTGGCCAACTGTCTTCGTAACTCATCTCTCTCTTTTTCTAAAGCGGCATGGGCCTCCATTAGATCTGCATGAGTTTCTAACACCACCTTCATATTCTCAGAGGGAATGGCCTTGAATCGCTCTGGGTCAATTTCCTGTGGGGAACCCTCCATGGCCGCCTCCAGATTTTCTTCGTTCTGTTTCTGTAATCTTTTATTCTCCTCTAGCGCTGTAGACATATGCTTGCATAGGAGGCCCAAGTTCCGTCGAAGCTTCAGGTTTTTCGTGATCTGAGAATGTAGCAGTTCGTCCATGTGTCGTCGTTCTTCATCATCTGCTTGGGGTGGGTTCGCTACTAGTTGTGCATATTGTTCCTGTAAGGTCGCGTGCTGCTGTTGTAGTAGCTGCTTCTGCTCTTCAAGATCCCTGCATCGTGCTTGGAGATCTTCGTGGCTTCGGAAAAGCCGTGTATGTTGGTTGTCCAGGTGTTGGTAGTGTTGCTGAAGTTGGGACATGCATTGATGCATATTATTAAATACATTACTAAGAGGAATGGTGGGAGAAATGGTGTTGAATGCAGAGGGGAAGGGAAAGGGAAGGGGAATTGTGGATGCAGTACTGGGGACGGGTGAGGGGGGAGGTGGGGGAATGGGAGATTGTGGGTAAATGGGGGGTGGGAGAGGTGCAAAGGTGGGTGACACCTCCATGAAAGTGGGGGCCGTGGTGGGAGTGACTGTGAACATGGGGATTGTGGTAGCGGTGAGGGTTGTGAATGTGTATAGAGGTGTGTGTAATTGTGAACTCCCAGGAAGTGTGATCGGGGTAGTGAGGTGTACCGTGGCCGTAGTTAGACTTATGTTTTCAGTGGAAGTAGAGTGTGTGGGTTGGCTGATGGTTTGTGCGTTGGTGTGTGTAGTGGTTTCGGAGGTGGTGACAGTAGAGGTTACAGTGGTAGAGGGAGGTGAGTGGGGCGGATGTGGGGGAGAAGGTGGCAAGGGAGGTGATGGGGGTGCACTCGATGTGTGGGCTTCCTCGGTGTCGTGAACTGTGTGTGCTGTGCCAGTGGTTGTGGGGGTGCCTTGTGGTCCTGATCCTAATACATTCATTCGTTTTCCCGTTCGTGGGGGGCGTCTTCCATATCTTCTCTCTGTCCTTCGTGATTGCGCTAGTGCGGTATGCACCGTTTCAGGTACTCCCAAAGCATCTGATATTATTTCCAGGGTGGCACGGTATTGCTCGTCCACACCTTCCTCCTCCAGAATCTGGTTCATGAGGGCTTTACCTGCAGCTAACGAGAGCCTGTGTTGCTCTTGAACTCGGTTCATCGTATCGTAGAGCTTCTTTAATGCGCTAGTATAGGCGGGGGCACCTTCCAGTACTTGTAGGGCTCCCTGATCATACTCTTGTTCTTCTGCTTCTGATTGTCCACCCTGTGCCTCCTCATGTGCTTCTTCTTCATCATCCACATTGACTACATCCGGTTGGCTGGGCTGGGCTTGGTCTGGGGCAGTTTGCTGTCCACCGGCTTGCTCTTCTTCAACTTCCGCATTTACAGCGTCGATGATTCTTGCAACTTCTTCGTCCGTGAGATCCTCCAGAGTGAATCCATGCGGGAATTCTAGATCAGTCGGTACTGGTGGAAACACAAGATTAGGGCCATCTGTGCTGTGCCTGGGTAACCTAATAGTAAATGGTTGTACTCGACGTGGGAGTCTTGGGGTTGTTTCAAGCGTTAGGGTTGCACCGCGAGCTTGCGCACAAGGCATCTGGACAGTGCCTCTCATCTTCTTTGAGGGAGGCCCTACAGCTGACAATCTGCGTTGAAACTCCTATGCTCTGGACCAAATGAGTGCCCTCTGCACCGGTACATCATATGCGAGACATCTGTATACAATTCTTGTAAGCGCACAGCAACCATACAGCACAGACTTTTGCTTCTTATACCATCTCTGATGAGCCATATGAATCTGGTCAATAATCCAGTGGGGCATATTGATGGACAAATCAAAAGCATCCGCCAGGTAGAGGCTAAACCAGATCTTTTTGGGAGGCATTGTGAACCTCTCCTGCGCGGGGAAGGCGAAATGTTGCATGACCATGCGTAAGTGGATGGCAATCGTAGGTGTCATCGCAACCATGTCCTTCAACTTCGTCAGATTCCTGTTCTTCATATTGTCTGGAACCATAGTCTCTTTCTCTGTTGGGATGTGCATACCTCTCATGTCGAGTGCTTCTCTCACCAAGTTGATAGTCAAGCGGAAACGCTTCAGCTCGTTGCCCCTTGTGAGTGATGGGAGCACAAAGGAACTGTATCCTTTCTTGTCTTTGCTGGGAGTGAGGGTACTAATTAAGTATGAGCACCTTAGAAAATCCGGCTTTGGTAGTTGGAACTTGAAGTAATCATAAAGCCCATCCTTCTTCCATATCGACTTCATTCCTCCTCACATTCATCCGTCCACTCAAAGTTAGTTAGGAGTCCGTACATGGGCTTTGCAATGACAGCATACATGTGTATAAATCGTCGGTAATAACCACAATGCCCCATGAAAGCTTGTACTTCCTTGACATTCTTTGGCCTAGGTAACTCTGCTATAGCTCTCACTTTCTCTTCATCAGTAGATATGCCATTCTTTGACACTATGTGTCCTAGAATCTTGCCTTGCCTGACCATAAAAACACACTTTTCTGGGTTCAGGCAGACTTGATATTCTCTACATTTGTCAAAGATTTGTCTGAGTTCAGGGATATGGGTTTGCCTAATGTTGGAATGAGCACAAAGATCATCAACATAGACCTCTAAACTCTTCCTCAGGAACTCCTTAAATACATGGCACATCAGCCTTTGGAAGGTCGCTGGTGCATTGGTAAGCCCAAATGGCATTACTCTAAAGGCAAAAATGCCCCATTCTGTGGCAAAGGCAGTTTTATGCTGATCCTCTGGAGCTATGGCTACTTGATTGTAACCCGAAAATCCATCAAGGAAGCTGTACACTTCCTTGCCTGCCACTCTCTCTAAGAGGTGTTCTGTGATGGGAAGCGGATAGTTATCTCGAATCGTGGCTGCATTAACCTTTTTCAAATTAATACACACACGCAGCTTGCCATTTTTCTTGGGCACCACAACAATGGGGGATACCCACTCGGTGTGCTCAATTTCATAGATAAATCCAGCTTCAACCAGTCTATCTATCTCTTCTTTGATCTTAGCAGCGTAATTATCGTTATATGTATAGGGCTTTTGCTTAGAGGGTTTAGCATCTGAAGTCATGGGAATGGTGTGTGAGCATATGTCAGGGTCAACACCTTTCAAATCCTTGTAACTCCAAGCGAATACATCTCTGTATTCTCTTAGCAAGGCAATTAACGCATGCTCTTCTTCCTCTGTTAGGTCATGACCTATGTACGTACATCTCTCCTCTCCTTCTTCTAGGGCCACTACTATTTTCTTGGTAGTTTCTTTGTTATCATAGGCCTCTCCCGATTGTGCCTCTCGTTTAGGCATTCTTATCATGACTCTCCTGTCATCTATCTCATATTTCTTAAAATTTTCTAGGACCTCAAACAAAGATTCCTCCTCTTCTGGTGAGGCTTCTCTCTTCTTTCGTTTCTTTCCTTCTTCCTTCGGCGTCACATGTGTTGTTAATCTTACATCATTTGTAATCTCTCCATGCCTCTGGGGTTGAAATTCTACTTCATGGAAGTATTCTTCATCTGATGCAAATGGTGGATCCATAATGATTGACTCTAGATCGAAGTCACTTGCATCCTCAAATGCATCCGGGCTAGGTTCGCATTCTTCTAGAACTGCTTCTCCCATGATTGGCTCTATGGAGAAGACTGAAATGTCATAGCCATCCTCATCACAGTGAGGAGTCCATTGTTCTTCATTGATGGCTACGTCCATTGTTGCTAAAATTTATGCCCAGCCGTGGGGTTCAAATTCTTCGTCCGGAAACACTACAGGTGCATAGGCTGGGTCTTGAATGGGTCTATGAGTTTCGTTTGCACCTATTTCTCTGGCCTTTTCTCGCTTCTCTTCCTCTACTGCTACCTTGCACATCCATAAGTGGGTGTCTTCATGCATCCAAGAGGATCCTGACCCTATGGAATGCACCGATTCTGTATCATCTTTGGCTCTATGGATGGGATTCCACTGGATAGGAGGTACATCTCTGTGAGAGTAATCTTTGAGATTGACTTTGGTCGTAACACCTAAGTGCTGCAGGTACAAAGAATTGGTTCCCCAGTCCTGTACCACTTGCAACTGTCGCATAAATGGTCTTCCCAAAATCATCTCATAGGCATGATTTTTGCTAAAGTCACATATAGCAAAGCTATGCTCAAACTCAACACCACACGTGGTGAGAGTTATGCCTTCTAACAATCCTAGGGGTCTCTCTATGTGACCATCGGCCATTTGCAATTTCATTCTCGTTGGCCTGAGTGCTGGCTTGCCCCAACGCTTCCATAGGGAAGTGGTGGCAATTGCAACTCCTGCACCTGAGTCCAAAATTGCCTTAGTGGTGTAGTCCTAGTAGGTAATGGGAAGATAGGTATTACCTTCTTCACCTTCACACATATCTCCTATCTTATCTAAGGGAATTTCTGGCACTGTCCTATGGGATCCTACCCAGGAACGTGGTTTTGCAACTTCAGTTACTTGACTGGCTACATAATTCCGTGCTTTTGGTCTATCCTTAGGCAGTTCTTCCAAAGTGAGATCGCGCTGCACCTTGGCGTTCTCTACTACCTCCGTGTTCATAGGTATGACTGAGTCGTCGTTCCTTACCATGACTGTGGGTGCTCTCATACACGTGGACTTTGCTTCCCATGGGCCTGTGAAGTGGGGTAGCTCTTGTATGGAATTAGACTCAAAGTCCAATCTCTCGTGAGACTGAGTACTCTCATGTTCCCCGTAAATAGATGGGATGTCTTGTGGGAATTGGTCGTGTGCATCATCTACAAGTTCAAAGGGAGGGGCGACTTCACTTTCATTATCCCATTTGTCTTCTTGAATCTCTCGTAGGAAGTCTGGTGCAAACCGATTCATAGAAGAAGAAGTGTCTGGCTCCGTAGAATTAGGCACGTAAGCAACCTGGGAAGGAGGGCTTATTCTATCGTTGGCTCTCTCCTCGTTCTCATAGATGGCTGGAGCACAAGCTTCTTGGGGAGGATTACTTATTCTATTACTTTTCCGAACAGGGCCGAACAGGCTCATACGCTCCCTGAGAAGGAATGTAGGCAACCTGTGGAGGTACGTAAGCTTTCGAGGGAGGCTCATCTGCCTTTTGGGGGGGAAGATAAGCTTCTTGAGGAGGCACATGGGCTTCCTGAAGAGGCTGGCTTATCCGTTCTCTTACCTTTTCCTTTCTTTGAGGGGTAGGTTCCTTTTCTGATTGTGCAATTAGCCTCTCTATTCTTTCTAACAGTCCATCGAAGTGTAACTGCGTCTTAGCTTAGCTAGAGATGTTAAAGAGGCGGCTAGCTTCGAACATGGCTTGAGCCAATTCCACCATCTTAGCACAAATTTTAGTTCGTTCAAGCTCTAGCTCGGCTCTAGGGTAGCATTTTTCATGATCGGTTATGGTTGGCCCTTCTTGGATTCTGGCCTAATATGCTTTAAGCATCATGTTTAGGTCCTCGGGAGTGGGATCTGCTAGGACTGATCCTACTTTGGGGGGTGGTGGAGTCGTATGAGGCGGGTTGGAAGGTGATGGGTCGGATGGAGATGGGAATGGTGGTGGTGGAGTAGTGTGAGAGGGAGTTTGAGTTGTGAGTTCGGTTATTCTGGCTCTTGTTTCTCTTACGCTTTCCTCGAGTTCACTCATCTTCTTTGCCCATTGCCTTTTCATTCTTTCCCGACTATCTTTCCAGGCTCTAGTCCTTTTCTTAGTTATGCTCTCAGTTTCACTAGCCTCTGGGCCCTTTTCCAGGCTTGTCTCTTGGTTTTGCTTCAATGCCTGACCTCTAGTGACTACCTGTACTGGTGCAGTGGAAGTGACACTTCCTGAGGAATCTACAACCAACCCAATCACATTGATAGGAGTGATTTTTGGCATATTATTGGGGTTCTTTGGGCAATCTCGTAAGAGATGCTCTTTTCCACAATCTTGGCAAAAGCCTTGGATCGTCACGGACTGAGTGTGTGTAGGTGGAGGTAAGGGACAATCACGAATGAAGTGATCTCCTTGGCATCTGTAGCACGGTCCTCTTGGGAATGGAGGTCTTACTTGCCTAGGTTGAGTCCTAGGGTTGGGGTTTGCATACATGACGTTTGTGTAATCTGACTCCCAACTAGGTTCACTCGGTTCTTCACTATAGTAGGACTCACCATGTTCTAGAGACTGCATGTAGTACGCCTGGGGGCTATCAACGTGTGTAGAATCAAAGCTATGGTCACTGGGGTCATTTTCAGAAAGCAAGGATGTTACTGGGACTAAGGCTCTATTCAGGTTCTCTTCTACAGCAGTATACTTTACCGGAATCACATTAGCTGGGGCAGGTGGTTGTTGAGCTAACACTGGCTGAGGCCTTTGTTGACTTTGATATTGTGGTTGATAATGTTGTTGTGGCCTGCCATATGGCTGTGGAGGGTACTGGTTCTGGTATCTTCCCTGTTGAGGGTATGGCTGAGGGTAGGGTTGCCTAACCGCCTGCCTGTTGTATGGGCAATCTTGCGCAGTGTGATTGGTGTACTTCCGTTCTATGGTGCAGAACTGGCTACTAGGATTAACTTGGGGTTGAGCCATAATGGGACAGACGTTCGCCATGTGGTCGCCACCACAAGTATAGCATCTTTTCACAGGGGCAAACCTTGGGATTTGTTTACTAGTTACCCCTAACTTCTGAGCTACTTTTTCTGCGAGTTCCTCAATTGATGTGGATTGCGTGGACGAGTGACTAGAAGCACTATCTGAATCTTTGTAGATTTTGGAAAGCTCTAGTTCTTCCCCTAGGTTATCTTCAATGTCAATGCACATGCGTACACACTCTTCTATAGTCCTAGGGTCCTTCAGATACACATAGGATCTCAATTTCGTACTCAGCAATCCGTCAAGGAATAGGGCTACTTGTTTGGCAGATGTGGGTAGCTCCGAAACAGGGCACCTTTCAAGATATTGTCTAAATCTTCTTCCTGCCAATCTTACGGTCTCTTGGGGAGTCTGTTTGAAGCTGTGAATCAATGAGGAGGTATTGTGTCTTATGCCACTCTTAGAGAACTCTACAATGAAGGCTTCTAGGAGTTGGTCTATACACCTGAATTGTCGCTCATCCAATGGCTGAAACCATGTAAGTGCTGTGTTCCTAAGGGTTAGACCAAAGGCATTGTACTGCGTGAACAGATCCTCCACTTGTTCAGCTCTCAAGACTTGCTTGAACTCCGCCACATGATCATAGGGATCTCCTGTGCCATCAAAGTAATTCTTCATGGACTTAACTAGCTGGGTCGGTCTCAAAGTTCTTGTGTGCTCTCTAGGCCTCGGCAGAGGGAATCCATCTACATTTCTTTGGTTCCTGTGAGCTCTAATCATCTCAGGTTCTACCCTATTCGTCTCCGTCCTCGTTCTTTCTCTGCCCAGTGGGTTGGCAAAGCTTACTTCTGGTCTCTCTCTACTTCTGTCTCTTTGCATTCCATGAGCTTGGGATGTTCCAGCTCCAGGGTGACCATAGGATACATTCGATCTTGGTTGAGGGAAAATGAATTCACCCTTCCAAGTGTAAGCATGCCTATCATTTTCTGTCACCACAAAGATCCTTTCCGAAGTGTGATCTAAGTAGGTCACTCTACCTGGGCTATCCGGATCCTTAAACTCATAGATCATGATAGTTCCTATATCAGTTGGCTGATTAGATTTATACCTCCAGAAGGCTTCGTCAGTTTCTCGATTGAGGAGCAACTCTATGCTCTTGTTGTCTTGGGGAACCCACTCAGGCGTGATAATCCTAGTGAGAACAGATTTGCCTCGGGGGGTTCTAGGTTCCGCACCCATGTTTCCTTGCTCTAAGTCCCCTAAGTCCGCCTCTGAGATTACATTCCCAAATTCATCTGTCCTATCTGGGTGACTTGTGACTACGTATATGGTTCCTTCTTTGTCCAGGTATGCACCGTTTTCAAACTTGACGGCTGGGTGCTCTAGTCCTATGGATTGGTCAGGGTTTTTAATCTGGACCACAGATCTTCCCAGGCCGTCCTCATAGATGCTAGCACCTAATCGGTTGGTCCTAAGGTATTCCAGCTGTGTTTTGTAAGGGCCTTCTACCCTGTACAAGTAAGGCACTCCTGAACTTCCTGTAGGTCTGTCCATGCCTTGAGACATCTCTGACTCACTGGTCTCAGAGCTAGGGTAGTACGAGTGGTGGCTCAACTGTTGGGCCCAAGACCTAGCAGTGTGGTTAACACTAGCCTCTGAAGATCTAAGGCTTTGTCTCTCCCTTACTAGATGTCGTCCTGATCTAAGGTTCATATGCCTATCTAAGTAGCCCAATTTTTTGCCCAGAGTACCACCTCGTTGCTGGTTACTTTATATTAGTCGCTTGGTTCTTTTTAGTTATTCCTCGTGTTTAAGGTCTTGTCTGATATTATGTCGTCAGGAATACTTGAATGTTCTTCGTACTTTCAGGTTGATCGTTCCACGTTAGGTTCTTTTCCTTTATGTTATCGACAACACAGAGATTAGGTTTTTAGCTTGAACTTGAGTTTTTAGGTAGTCTTCAACTTGATACTTGCCTATCGTCGCTCTGACTTACTCCTACCTCTCGTCGTTCTTAGCCTAAACTATGAATTGACAAAGGGGGTTAAAAGTTTCCAACCTTTTGTTTCCCGCTTGGTTGCCCGTGAGTGCTCAGGAAGTGTGTTCCCGAGCTTGCACTTACACTTGCTTAGAACGCCTTTCGAAGCTCTCAATAGATCTGTAAGAGTTCCGAAGTTAGCTTATAGATTTAAATTCTAAAGACAGAACCAATGATTTTCATTCCTGTAGCACAAACACAAACTTGCATAGTGATTTTTAAGAAAACAATCCTAAGGACCCCTGACTTTGATCCCCCTGGGTATGGTCAACTTCAAAATACTCTATCTGAAAATCAACGCATTATCTTTATAAAAAACAGTTGAGGGCGTGTAGTATATGTCACGAGCTTTCCAACAAGCCCTAGAGCTCAAAAAATTGATTTCGTATGAAGAAGTTATGACTGTTCAGGGTTTAGGGGGTTAAGACAAGATTCAATCTGGCCGACAGATCCTAGGATTTTCTCCAAATCACAAGTGTAGGAACCTCCCAAAATGCTAATAGATTGACTATTTTGCCCCAAAATTATCCCAAATTTTGAACAAAATCAACCCTAATTTTTGGCCGAAAAGCCTGTCAATCGCGATCGACAGGTCTGTCAATCGCGATTGACAGAGGTGTCCGTTGGGGCTGTCAATCGCGATCGACAGTGTCAATCGCGATCGACAGAGTCGATCGTGGCTGTCAATCGCGATCGACGGTATCAATCGTGATCGACACGTTTTCCGGATTTTTCGCCGAAATTTCAGTCAATCGGGGGCCTATCAGTCGCGATGGACACGTGGCTATGCACAAAAGTCAATCAATCGTGGAATTTCAATCAATCGCAATCGACGGTGTCAATCGCGACTGACAGAGGTGTCAGTCGTGGCTGTCAATCGCGATCGATGGTATCAATCGCGATTGACAGGGTCCTACGTGGCAGTCAGTCGATCGTGGAGGTCTGTCGGTCGCGATTGACAGAGTCTGTCGGTCGCGATTGACAGAGGCTGTCGGTCGCGATTGACAGAAAACCTCGGAATTTTTCTACTGTTTTTATTGTTTTAGGATGTGCTCCTTGTGCTTGTTCTAGTGGTGCACTCAAATTTGTAAAAAGCCAAAAATTTCTGTCAGTCGCGATCGACAGGAGCCTACGACCGCGAGATAGTTTCTTCGAATTTCATACCTGCGCAGGAAGCTGGGGATGATGATACAGCAAGAACCTGCAATGAAACTCAAGAAACATGCAAAATCCGCACACACAATATCGCTCTCTTGCTCTCTCTCACAAGTGAAATGAGGGAAATGAGGTGAGGAAGGTGATATGATAAAAAAAAACAGAAATTTTCGCGATGATGGAGATGGAGGTGGGAGATGGTGATGATGATGATGGAAATGATGATGGAGAAGAAAGTAAAAGAAAATCGATGAGAGTGAAGAAAATACCTACAACTCCAACGCGTCAACTCTACGTCTTACCATCACACGCTCGTCCTCAAAGCTCGATCCCCGGCAACGGCGCCAAAATTTGGTGTAGCTCAGTGATGAGTAGCACCTCCTTTAATGTCAATCTGGGAAGACGTGAGGATGGTATGAAGACCTCGAGCAAGTGGCGGCACAAGTGCGTGAGTGAGAAGCACACTAGCATGCACACACATACACACACACGCGCACACACGGCAAGACAAAGAGGGAGAATCAATGGAGTTCTTAGATTACTTTCAAAAGCTCTTACAAGTTTGTTTCAATTACAATCCAACCTCAAAAATGAGCTCTCTAGCTCCTTTTATAGTTTTTGACTAGCTTTGGCCCTGTTCAGACCTAGTGTCCGGCCTAGTTAAAAATTAGGTTCCAGGGCTTATTTGAGGGCTCAAACGAGATCTAAAAATTACGAAAATTGGCAGGTAGATACTTCTAAGGCTCCTCAAGCTCAAGGACTCCTTGGCTTGCACAAAATGGAGCTAAAAAAAGATGAATTGGTATTTACAATGGTGTTTAGTGATGAAAATCACTTTGAATGGGTGTAAAGGATTTGAAAATTTAAAGGTTGCCTTAGTGCTAGATCTGCGTGAGTGCTCGTACTTGCTTCTTCATGAGGAAAATTACTGGCCTATTTGCCAGATCTTCGTTGACTCCCTTGTCTGCTGCTAACAGTCACTCATAGAGATGACAAGGTGTATGATCAAGAGTTAGGCTTTACCACATAGTTTTTGGCTTGAGGTAGTTATGTTTACAACATATGTACTTAACACGTGTCCCACTAAAGCATTGTAGCCTATCACTCCATATGATGCTTGGCATGGCTGTAAGCTATCTAATTCTCATTTGTGTGTCTTTAGTTGTCTAGAATATGGATTTGCTAACCTCTGCTCCTAATCTGACTTTGTCCGGTAAGACTAGAGTGGATAGGATAGGTTATCAAGGTTCTTGGGATGGTAGAATATTGATAGAATCCCTGTATTTTTCCCACTTTGCCCAATAGAATTAGTGTGAAAATCTATCATACCGAGCTTTAATACAGAGTTTGGTGTTATTTAGCATAGTAAACTCTTGAATACTTATATCATGCATGTCTAATACCATCAATAGATAAGAGATCACTATACAATGAGATTCTCAGATAAAGACTCAACTTAATATGGCAACATAATAATGACAATACAAAAAAACATAGTAGTTGACCAAAAATAGAGTCTCTCTCTTGTGTGCTAGAGAACAAACCAAGATGTCACCAAACTCTAGCTTCAGGAACTTACGCTGATAGCTCACCTACCTATTCTCTTCGCTACATGCATCTGCTCATACCTACCTATTCTCAAGACTATACCGGTGACACTAACACTCATACGCTCAGAGGACCTAAACCAATGGTACAAAGGAACCAAAATAAGTCAGCCTCCATCTCATCATCACATGGTGCAAAAACATAAGAAGTAAATGATGAATGGGCTTCGAAAAAAGTATTCTAGATTTTCCTCATAATGGACTTAAGTAAATGTTGCACTCCAACCAAAAGAAAAGTAACTGCCTCAGTGGACTTAGAGGTCAACACATGTGATAGAATAATGTGACTCTGGGCTTTGGACAATTAGATACCGAATTCCTCTTGTAGGTAGAAATCTTGTTGAGAAATGTGGCACTCGCATTGTCATTCAATGACAGCAGTCTATTTTGCTTGCGTCTAGTGAATCATGGCCAATTCCCACTAGAGCTTTAAACCATTGATTTGCTTAGAAGCAGATTTCTCAACTATCGCCTTTCAAAAATGCTCCTCATCAAGGGTCCTCTACAATGGTGTGACTTGCTGAGTCAGGATCTCGAGCTGCACATCCTACTGTGTTGTTTGTAGAGATAACTACTCGTTGGTTTCTCAAAGAGCAGCAACAATCTATTGTAGTAGGTCCTGCTCATTGCCATAAGCTTTCAATTGATAATGTAGTTCATTGATTGCCGCATCCTTCACCATAATCTCTTTCTGGAGGTATTGGATTTTCTACAAGCATCGTTGACTAGCAAGTTCACAATCTACTTCAGAGAACCATCACTTCACGACAAAATTCTTCAAAAAAGAACTTGAACTACTGTGTCTATCAAGACTCTGTCCATAAGGCATTGGATAACTGCTAGACTTCAAAATGTTGCTACATGGCAGCATCTTGCATCTATTGTAACCGGGGTTGGAGCTACTGGTTATAGGCCTAGAGATTGGTACAAGTTTGGGTGGCCTAATCAAAATCACGAGCAATCAAAGCTTGGAGGTGTAATAAATAAGCACTAAGTTGACTAAATTCGTGAAGGCCGGTGAACTCCTTAACACTAAATTGCCAGTAATGCTCATGCGGTTTGGGCAGAGGGGCATGTAGAAAATGATCATGGACGATAGGAGGTGACTTTGTTGCATGGGACACTGGGCGTGATGGAGTGGACCAGTCGGAGGGTGATGAAGATGGTGAGTAGATAGACAGATGAACAAAAATGGTCACATTATAACTTGGCACTCATCAAGATGTTTACGCTTGAAGATATAGACAAACTAACTCAGACAACATTCGGGTTCATAAGGCTAAAGACCACTTCATGTTAGATATCAGGAGAGAATTTGATCAACAATATGATCACTTATCAAAATATGACAAGAAAGCCATACAACATGAGAAGGTATTGCTATTTCTATGAGTTGTAGATACGAAGGCTTGTGAAGAGCTGCTTTTGCAATTGCAAGGCATGGAAACTAAGTCATGCCTTGCAAAAGATTGGGAGGAGGTCGAAGATGTGGTTAAGAGATATATAAAGAAATAGATAACTATGGTGAAATTCATGCAAGATTAGCATGAACATTTACAAGAAGATCAAATGCATGTAGCGGAGGGGGAGGAGACAAAGGAACTTGGCCAAGGGGAGGGTTCATGATGAATAGGTGGAGGGGAGATAGGCAGGGGTGACAAGGGTGGAGGAGAGATATGTGGTTCAGACATGTTGTGATTGGGCTGAATGGTCACAATCATATCCACATGAGGTTGAATGGGAGGAACAAAGCGAGAACTGCCCATGAGAGGAGGATATGGAGAATGGCATGGGGATAGGGGGTGGTTGTCATGGTGGATGCACTAGAGGATGAAGAGACTACAACCAAATGGTGATAGGATTAATGAAGGAGTACATTGAGACTCTCATCCTCCTCTTCATCAGAAGGAATGGGCTACTGTGTAAAGGAGCACAAGACCAAGATAATGCGGGTGCCGGTCAAAAATTCCCCAGGATACAAAATGGAAAGGACAAAAGGTAATGCATCTTTGAGTGCTTAATAGCATCCAACTGTCACATGACAGTCTACCACTCTTGATGAATATGGTTGAACAAAAATAGCGACCATTTGATTGACTGTTGGACGCCCATAGGGGGAGTGTTGAAGATTAAGAGCTACGACAAAAAAAATGCAAAATAGAGCACTCATGCTTTGGCTGCCAGCTAATGGCATACTCGTTAGAGCTACGCTGAGGAAATAGCTGCTCCATGGTAGCATACGATAAGGTAGGGAAAGATGCAAGACGGGGAGGAAAAATTGCTTCCCCACCTCAGTGGCAATAGTGATGAGCTCTTGGCCATTCAAATGGATAGTCCATCTAGCAGCATTGGTGGGCTTGACGGAAATGTTACGAATAGTACTCTTGTTAGTGGGATGAGTTGTCGTAGAATCCCACTACATGAGGTAAAACTTAACTAAGATGCATAGATGTAAAAAAGCTTGCATGTCATCCATGAAAATAGTAGTGAGGGGCTCAAACGGGGCCAAGGTCTCCATGAAGACACATAGCAAGCACACACAAGTGTGGTACATAGGCAACACAATAATGCACCCAAACAGACATAGAGCAAATAACGGTAGAATATCCAACTTGAGAGTTTAAAACAAGCAGGTGGTGTCAAAGCATTATCATGCAAATGGAAAAAATGAATGATGAATGCGCATCAAAGGTGATCCATCATAATTGCCATGCAATTCATGCAAACATGGGTAGTTATGCAATGATAAGTGACATCATAGGTGAATGAAAAGGGTGCAACTTGGATCCATTCATCAGATTTTTAATCGGTGCTCTGGTGAGAGTCACTAACCAAAAAGTTGTTGGGCCTAGTTTTTCCAAAATTTGGTACGAGCTGAACCATCAGTGCTTAAATTTCCTTGAAACTCTATCAAATTCGAAATTATAAAACAACACTAACTGTCTTTTATCAAATACAAGAATCTGCAAAAAATGATCATGTGTGTGGGCCTGACGGAGTTAAACTTCTTGCATTAAAAGGAAGCTTTCAAAACATTGTTCATTAAGGGATCGCAAATCATCTAGTCGAGCATAAAAGGATTCAAAAGGCAACAATTTCTTATCCACAGGGACTTGTAGGCTAGGCACTACCAGTTCCATAGGGGCAATTGCTTCTAGTCTGTAAGCTAACTTAAAAGGTGTATACCCATTAGATAATTTATATGTCGTCTGATAGGCCCAGATGACAAAAGAGAGCAATTGATCCCACTGTTCAGGACATTCCATGATCAATTTCTTAAGCATCGTGAGCAGATTCTTTTTTGTACTCTCAAGTAGACCATTATCATGAGGGTAGTAGGGAGTACTAAATTTGTTAAAGGAATGTGTTAAAGCCTGAATTAAGGTGTTGGCAAAATGCGTGCCGCAGTCAGAAACAATTTCCAATGGAAGATCGAACCGAGGAAAGACATCATGGGTAAGACATTGAGTAATGACCTAAGCCATAGCAGAATGAACAACCCAGACCTCAACCCATCTAGTGGCATAATCAGTACAAGTTAATACATAACGATTAGTAGTCAAAATAACTAGTGGAGTAATATGCCCCACAAAGTCTAACCCCCACTTTTGGAAGGGTTCGAGTGGTAAAATAGGCTGGAGAGGAAAATAGTGCCGATGCAATGGTTGCCTGGTGCATTGGCAAGCATACCACTATTTGACATAAGCATGGATATCTCTTTGCATAGTGGGCCACCATAATCCACTCTATAAAATCTTCCAATAGGTCATATCTATAGGGAAAGGACCATCGAAAGGTATAGAGTGAGCCATCACAATCATAGATGAAACCTCATGTGTAGGAATACACTAGAGCTAGACGCCGAAAGGGTCAACATAATACAACTGGCCAACAATGATACAAAAATGTCTACTATAGATGGCTAACTTATGTCGAGACCTATTCGAGAAATAATCAAGTGGACAGCCCGTAGTGAGAAAGATCATTAATGGCAGAATAGGAATTAGCAATGGGCAAGGGAACTGATGACGCACTAGGAGTTGTAGTCATATATATGGTAGAGGAAGAATCATTCCAACCAGGATAAGAAATCTACAATCACATATGATGCACCAAGGCTGTGAACAATGTCATAACCAAATTCTTGTAAAAGTAAGACCCAATGAGCCAAGCAACCTCCCAAATGTTGCTACCAAACTAAGTATACTAAAGTGTAATGGTCCACATGAAAAGTGAACTTACAACCCAAGAGATAATGTTGGAACTTTTTAATGGAGTATATCAAACGCAAAAATTCACACTAGGTGACTGAGTAATTCCGTTTGATGAGAGCGAAAACTTGCATAATATATGGGATTGAACCACTTATCTTGGTGTTGCATTAAGACACTCCTGATGGAAATATCAGAAGCATCAATGAAAACATGAAATGGGAGCTCCAAATTAGGTGCCTACAAGATTGGAGCTTGTGTAAGAAGCCTTTTTAACTGCTCAAAACTTAGCTAATATTCTTCAGTCCATTGGAGCTACTGAGGAACCACGATGGTCAGTTGGGTGAGGGGTATGGTCACATGGACCAATCATCGAAGATGACAGCCGTGCCAATGAATTTGTCCCAAAAATTGCATCACCTCCTTAGGAGTTTTGGTCGTGGAGTGTTCAAGATAAACTGTACTTTGTTAGGGTCAACCTGTATACCTTGTTTGGAAATGATATGTCCTATGAGTTTTCCATAGGCAACTACAAAGATAAATTTATGAGGATTTAAACAATGGTGATACTCCTAACATTTGAACAAGCAATGACATAGGTGCTATAAGTGCACATAAGTATCACCAAACAGGGAAAAATCATCGATGTAAATGCATAAAACTTGTGAGATATGGAGAAAAGATTTCTTGCATGCACCATTGGAAGGTACTAGGTGCATTATGAAGACCGAACCACATTTTCGTACATTCATAAACCCCCTAATTAGTGATGAACGCAGTCTTGGGTATGTCGGCCTCGGCCATCTTGACTTGACTGTAGCTGTTGTATCCATCTAGGAATGAATACATTTCTTGTCCAACTACATCATCTAACATGTTGTCTAGGAAAGGTAATGAAAATGGATTAGGGATAGTTGCTGCATTCAGCTTCGTATAGTCTACACATATACAAAGCTGTTTGTTCTTTTTGGGTACAATAACAATTGGTGAAGTCCACTCAGCATGCTCTACTAGGATAATGAATCCAACATAGAGTGGTATGTCTATCTCTTTCTTAACTTTTTGAGCATAATTGGGACTCATCGTGTAACGTTGCTGCTTTATTGGATAAACATCCAGTTTCAGTACAACCCAATGTTGATAAATTCTAGGGTATAGGCCTTTCATATCCATGTAGTCCCATGCAAAAACATGTGTAAACTCTTTTAAAAGAGTTAAGAGGTCAACTTGAAAGGTATTATCTAGGCCAACTTTTATTTTCACTTGCCATGGGTTGGTTTTGTTTCCAAGGTGACGTGTCACTAGCTAATCTTTCGATACATAAAATTATCATGCAGTGGTAGGGTCACTCTCAGATTGAAAAGGGTGCTGAAAATCCATAGAGTTCACTAGTTCTTTGGCTATGTTAGCAAATTCAACCTCAAGGGGTTGTAATGTACAAGTTTCCAAAGACCATTGGTTAAACACTTGTTGTAAATCTAGAGTGTCAAGGGAAACTAAGTCCTGGTTAGCAGCCATAGTGTCTTCTTCTTCATCATCAATCAAGCCATCGAGCATGTGGAGGGGCTCAACTATATAGGGACATGCATGAATTTTGCATGGTTTAATTTCATCCAATCGGACAACATATTTACAATGATCTCATTTAAAAATGAGCTCAAGGGATGACCAGTCTTGGAGGACTTTGGCTTGCTTGAGCCAAGACCGACGAAACAAAAGGTTATAATCAAGGATAGGTTCTAGAAGATACATAACTACAAAGATCATCTTGAACATTGCTCCCTGCATTGTAATAGAAATATTGTTCACTAAACCCACCAGGCGGACCCTGGATTGGTCAACATTCCTACAAAGAAATTAACTAGTTGTGTGTGATTCCAACCTAACTTTTTACATATTTCCATAGTGGAAATGTGGACATTGGAACCACCATCGACCTGCATTATTTTATGATTTTTAAACCATATGGTGAGTAGTGGAATTTCATGATCTACTATAGAATCGAATTTCGGATTGATAGTGCTCGTGGCTGGTGCTTCGGTTTGACTAGGGACTTGAGTTAGTAACTATCCTAATGGGATAGTGATTGGTGCCTTCACCAAAATGTCCCATGCTATAGTGGGGTTGGTAAATTCTGATATGGTGTCTGGTGAGGCCGTTGGCTGTACTATTACTTGTGCTAGTACAAGCTTCATAGGCTGCTCCATTTGTTGCTAAGTAACTGGTATAGGGTCAGAGAAGACCAGACGCTCTGCCTGAGCCCACTTTGATGCTTTAGCAAATGTACATTGCTACTCCTTAAAGCTTGGTTTGAATACGTCTATCATGGGATGTATTATGTTTCTTGATTGTGTCTAAACTGCTACTATCTGAGTGTTCATTGTCATAATGTAAACCATATTAGCCATGGGGTTTTGCCTATCTTTTTTACATTTTTCATACTCCCAAGCATCCTTGCAATGTTGATGAATGTGTCCAAATTCTCCACAAAAGTGACATTGTGGTGGTGGTCCTACGGTACTACTGCTACCTTGGCCCTAGTTCCATTGAGATTGATTTTAGTTCCCTATTTGTGGTGCTTTATAATATAATTGGGGTATGATGTGTTTTGCAGGTGAGGAGGTACATATCTTACGACTGATTCACCTTATTTCTGAAGTACTACATTGATGGCGAATCGGTTTTGGTTTTTAGCACTGTATGGGCAAGACTCTGTGGATTGACTTGCTGTGTCACAAATGGCACAGTGAATTTGATTTGGTGTGCAATTAGCTGCCACATGACTAGAATTTTTGCATTTAGTACATAATATCTGTTTCAATGGATTATCACTTCTTTTTTTGTTGGATTTCAACCATTCGAGGTCCTCTTTAAAACCAACTACTTTATGTTCTAACTATAATGCCATTGCAATGACTACATCTAATGTCATGCCACTGATACAATGGATAATCATGGCCTGTTGCAATTGTGGATTGAGGCCGTTTATGAACCATAGGTTGGCATAGTCCTACACATTGGTTCACCTTTTGCCTATTGGTTTGCAAAAAATCAAATATCTTGGTAGCATTCTTCTTTAATCAGAAGTGTGGTAGAAATGCATTCTTAACATCCTCATACTATCAAAAATGATTTAAATCAAATTCAATAAGCCATCTTGTTGCTTCATTGGCTAATGTAGACTGGAACACAATAGCCTTTTATTCTGGATCTTTTGGGTTATTTAATACTGTGTACTTGATTTGAAAGGTATGCACATGCGGATCTGGGTTGTCACTTGGGAATCCCCCAAATGTAGTCGGTTGTCTTTGATAACCTGCATATTGTCATCCCTACTGATCATTTTGTGCATCTGCCATGGTTCCTACATGTATTTTTACTAGTTTCTCAGAATCAAAGCTACTCACTCATTCTGATTTATGGTCAAGAAACAGGTTCTCTAGAAGTTGGAGGTTTAATTTTTGGGTTGGATTCCACTCTTCGGATAGAAAAGCCTTTTTGCCACTCCAAAACTTTGGAAGTTCTACTTCACTTTGGTTTTCAATAGGGATACTCCACCCTAAAGTCCGACCTGCTGCCTTCAAAATAGGTTTAATGAGCTTGTTAATATGCACGATGACTTCCTTCACTTGTTTTGGTTGGCATTGGACTATCACCGAGTTTGATATTGACACCGGACACCAAATCAGCACCGGAGGGTACCTAATTGGATTTTGGTATATTCTATAGACCAAAAACAAGAAAATGCTATGGTGCTGAACTGCTACTACTTGCTATAGCTTTTGCATCACTTGTAACACCATGAGTACTACTCCATGGTGGCATTCCCAACACACTATTCACTCCCACTGGCTGCTTATCATTGTGGTACTTTGGGTAAGTCTCTCTAGAACGTGTTATCAACATCTAGAAAATGGACTCCACTCAAGAAATGTACTCTAGGCTTCTCTCAAAAACTGAACTCCACTTCCCACAGATGGCACCAATGTTAACCTATGATCCTAATCTAACTCTATCCAGTAAGACTAAAGTGGATAGGATATGTTATTAGGGTTCTTGGGATGGTAGAATCCTATCATTAGAATCCTTTTATTTTTCCCACTTTGCTTAACAGAATTAGTATGTCAATCTATCACACCAAGTTTTTATATAGAGTTTGGTGTCATTTAGCACAATAGACTCCTTAATAATTATATCATACACGTCTAATACCATCAACAAATAACAGATGACTATATGGTGAGATTCTTAGGCAAAGATTCAACTTAATATGACAAAAAAAAATCACAATACAAAATAACATAGTAGTTTACTAAAAAAGGAGTCTCTGTCCTGCACACTAGAGAACAGACCAACAGCCATCAAACTCTAGCTTCATGGCCTTATGCCGATAGCACACCTCCTTGTTCTCTCTACCACATGCATTGACCATATGATTGATATGAAAAGTTACAACATTTTTGTCTACCTTTTTGGAGAGACTATTTTGTATACATTTTTAATATTTACAAGGCTATCTGGCAGCACTAACACATTAGTGCCTGAACAACAATGCAGGAAATTGGATGATAAAGAAGTGAAACATATTTTTGTTAGGTAAAATTCTAAAAGCAAAGGTTATCGTTTGTATCATCCACAAATTAAATGCATTTTGGTTATCCATGATGTTGTTTTTGTGGAAGATGCTATTCAGCCATTACTTTCATGTACTAAGGAGACATTAGTTAGTTCCAAAGATGTGTATGATACTTTGCTACCTCTTTTTACAGGTCAACAATCTAGTGTTGGTCCAAATCAGGCAATTTCTTAGTCTTTACAGGTTTCACATGATGATGTAGCTCATTCCATTTTTTATGAAAATTTCCATGATGCACTCATTGATGAGAGAACTAATATAGAGGATCCAAAAACTATGCCTAAATGGCTGGCACAAACTTTGCAAGGTAGCAAATTAGATGTGCCTCTATCATATCATTAATCTTTGACCATCAAAAAAGACTTATCTGATGAAGAAAATCATGGATCCTCCTTGCTTTAAGGTTTAGTACATCTACACCCTTGAATGTGAGCTCATCCTGATAGTACAACATGGTTCAATCATTATTTTCCATGTGACAATCCTTCAAGCCTTCAATTTGCTTATTCTAGGAAACTGTGATGACCTTGAAAACTGGATTTTGCACTCTTTGACCCCCCAAATAACCTTTGATGAAGATGAGAATTCGTAGGGCTATGTTTTGAAACATCCACTCAATGAATATGCAGAAAAAATGCCCATCTAAATCTCCCTTATACAAGTTTGACTACATTTGGAAGTTTGCAAGGTGGCATTAAGGTGTCCAGGAAGCTCTGATAGCCTTGAAAATTTGTACAAATATGTAGCCACATATGCGTTTCTTCCAAAGTTTGCATGTGAACTCCCTTTGACATCCTTGATGGATCTTGGACTTCTCAGGGAATTTTGGCTACCTTCATCGAATGTGTTTCCTGTAGGCCTTCATGAATGAGAGAGGAGAGAAAATCTCGATGACATCCACTCCCACTAAACCTGAGATTGCTCCAGAAGCACCACTCTAGTCTTTCTAAAAAACAAAAACTTCCAAGCATCAAATTCTTTTATTGGCAACATAAGAAAAATGGAAGAAGAAATTGATCATATGTATAAATGAGTAGGTACTATGACATGAAGCAAAATTTGCATGCAAGAAAGAATTGAAACATGCAACATGAATATGCATGAACAAATAGGCTACATATATGCAAATGAACAGGCAATATTGACAACAAGAAAGAAAACAAACAAGCATCAATATGAAGTGGAAGTGGATGTATTGAGTCATTTTAAGCATCAGTTCCTCTCAACTTGAAGAAAAATTTGAACCTTTTTCATAAAGCAATCTACCTTAAATATGATTATAAACAAAGATTTAGGATTTTCAAGAGACATCTTTCATCTTTATCTTATTTTAGATCAACTTCTTTCCTACGTAAAGATGAATATGCTCTTCCTCTAATTACAACAAGGAAATCTAACTGAACTCCACTAATGCATAAATCTCTATTTAGCCCGTGCTTTAGCTTCCTTTGGCTTGCTTTTTTTAATGATGATTCAACGACTTTATGGTTACATTCACTTTTTTGGGGTGGAAGAAAGTATAAACTTCCTGATAACATGTAGATTCCTCTTTTTTTTATGACAAGGAAAAATTAAACCCCGATACAAGGTACAACCATTTTTGATGATGGAGAACAGTCGTTTAAACTCCGATACAAGTGCTGTGAGGTGGACTAAGGATGTAGAAACATGCAGTAGCAGGAGCTAGGATTTCAACAATTATGCTTTTGATACAGGATACATATGCATGTTTATATACGAAAGTCATGTTACCAAAACCAAATCTACATGCCCTATCTTCCATAATCCTATATTATAACCGATTTCTTAGTAGATAAATTACTACTTAAGCTACAATTTTACACAAGTAGAGAAATCATCATTTGCCCTTTTTTACTCAAGTGATGTGGATATGCAATGCAATGCAAAGATTGAAAAGAAACATGCATGAAGTGTAATTGCAAACAAGCAAGAATGGGGAAAAAAGTGGAATGAATTTGAAAAAACAAACAAAGCAACATGAACTTGAAAAAGTTTCTTGCAAAAAAAAAAATCATGGATACTCTTGTTTATGAATCAGCCCTTTTTTTGTCATCTTCTTCAATTTCCTCTTCTAAAATGTACTCTTCATTATCACGTTTCATGAATAGCTTTATCCTTTTACCTACAATCAAAGTTTTTAATGCGACACCATTTAATTCAAAAAGAGCATACATACCATTGTTGTTGGCTTTTGGTACAATGTATGGCCCAAACCACCATTGAGTGAGCTTTTTGCATGCATCATATTGAGAGTCAAATGTACTATCATAAATGAGCACCCAATCTGCTACATCAATCGGCTTAGGATGCAATCGATGAGTTTTATCAAAATAATGCTTGTTCTTCATTCTACATTCTCTTAATTTTTCAATGGCATCATCAAGTTTTAATTTACAATGTTCTAAGTGTTTAATGTGCAAACGCAAAAGATCATCAGTAGACATGTTTTCAAACCAAGGCAAATTTGACCATGCAAAAATATGAGACTTAATTGGAAACAACGGTTTTTGATAGTACATGAGTTCAACAAGCATATGCCTAGTAGTATGTGTGCATGTCATTCTATCTGCCCAAAGTGCAACTGGTAAAAATCTAGGCTATTGTTGAATGTCACCGTTACATGCTTTAGATATGGATTTCATAATAGTTGGATGCCCTCTCTCTATTTTACCATTGGCCTGTGGATTATATGCAGTAGTGAAGACAAACGAATACCATGATGTTCAAAGAACTCTTTAGCTTCTCTCACAATTAACTCTCCACAATCGGCAACTATTTTCTCTATGTATCCAAAGCGACTTGTGAAAACTTCAAGCAAGAATTTTCAAACTTTGGATGTGGTCTTAGATCATAGTGCACACCTCTCTACATGATTAATTAAGTCCTCTCTTGCAAGTACAATGTAACACATTTTGTCAATACCTTTAGGCATAGTTACAAGATCTTGTCATGAATACAAGATGGATAGGTAGGATGCAAAGGATCTCTATGTTTGACTGATAAATGAAGTTGACAAGTAGAACATGTAGAAACATAGTTACTAATGTCAACATACATCATAGGCCACTAATAGGTACTTCTAATTTTTTTCATATGTTCCAAAAAATCCTTTATGACCTGCCCATAATGTCTCATGCATTTCCATCATTACTTGCAACTAAAGACCTTGTTTTCCTAGGACTCATTGTGGATTCTTAACCTTACTCTTAGCATGTCTCCAAAGATAACCGTTATGTAGGAAAACGTTGTAAGCTCATTTCCTAATGTTATGGAATCTATTCATGGTCCAACTAGGTAATGGTTGCCGTGTACTTAGATACTTTCCTCTGTCTCTCCATTCACCATCATACTCAAACTCATGAAATTGGTCATATTCGTATATATGTGGAACATACTGAAAAGGATTCAACAAACTCATCTAGAATGGGTCCTGTTCCTATATTCCTTATGCTAACTTTATTGATGGGTTGGAAATCTTGAATAAAACACAGTTTCCCATTCTTTTTAGGCACATTAAACCATCTATTTGAGTAAGGTGCAAAAGATGACTCTAAAATTCTCATGTTTATCTTCTCCTTACGTAGTTTCATTAGCTCAGGTAAGTGAGCCTTTGGAAATGGTATAGGGTGAAGATTCCATGGGATGTGTGGAATAGTAAAGATTATCATGGGTGCAACTAGCTTAGAATCTGCACAACCAATCTCATGAGGATACATAGTAAAGGCTTTTCCCATGGCTACATATGACTCTCTCAAATTTATCTCTCTCTATTGGCAAAAGAAAGTCATCATCTCTACCAATTTTCAACTGTTTGATTGTCTTATCCGTGAATGTATGTCCTATGTTTTTCTTATCTCGAAGAATTGGATCATTTTTCACATCAATACATTTTTCGTTACTTTCTTGGAGTAATTATCTTGAATAAAGAAGTGAAATTCTTCTATGATTCCTCCTATGGATATGGGCACACTAGCACAAAATCCATACAAGGTACCTACACCATTATCTGCAATTCTCATACGCCATCCACAATCTTTATCAATAGGCCATCGAAATTTATCATAGGCTTCTCTTGAAATCACATTGATTTTGGAGCCAGAATCTATTAATGCATTTACAATGATGGCGTTCTTATCATTGCCTACTTTAACACGCATCTCTGATGTACTGTATCTCATCTTGTGCTCTTACTAAAGTCTCTATGGAAAAGTCAACTTCCTTTGTGGGTTGTTCAAGGAAAAGGATCGAGTACTGGATCTCATCATAGAAGAAGAGGAAGCACATAAACTACTCAAATTATTTCATAATGGCAATAGTGATTTTTATCACTAAAACAATGTAATATATGTACATATATCCAATTATCATGAGTGCGACTCCATTTTGTGCAAGCCGAGGAGTCCTCAAGCTTGAAGAGTCTAAGTAGAAAGATCACACCAATTTTTGTAATTTTTGGAAGCCATTAGATAGTTCAAATTAGAGGTAGTACCTATTTTTTAACTATGCTGGTCACTAGATGTGAAATCGGTCAAACTAGGAAAAAACTATAAATAGAGCTAGAGATCTCATTTTGAGGTTGTTGTCAGTTTATGATTGAACCTATGAGCTAGATTTAGAAGAGCTATTGTAACTAGTTGATGTTGAATATGAGTATTAGTTCTCTCCTTGCCTTCCATTGATCTCCATTGTGAGTATAGTTCACTTCATGCAACTTCCATGTGAGAATTGGAACTTCTCAAAGTAGTGCAACTGGTAATTTTTGCATAGGTGTTGTAATGTCCTCCTATGCCTCCTTTTGCACTAGTTGTGGCTTCCAAACAGAGTTACGAGTGAACTGAAAACTATAGTGAAGGTCAAGGACCTATGTTGAGGTTCATGTCTCGCATAGATGCAAACAAAGATGCACAAAGTTGGTACTGGCTGAAATTTGATCCTTCTGGCTCAAACAACATATATAGTATACATACATAAATGCTGCTATGTATATCTTTCTATGTGTGTATTGTTGCATGTATAATACACACAAAAGTTATAGCTTCACTGACTTCAAGTTGAATAGAGGTTGCACTTTAAATTTGAATTTATGTTACTCAAAGTTGAATAGAGACTCAAACTTAATTTGGACTCCAAATTGAATACAGGCTCCAACTCTCTCTATTTCCAAATTAAATTGAAACTCAAACTCAAGTTCAATCCTCTCTGACTCTCAAACTTAAGTTCCGACTTTTGGAATTTGAACTTGATTAGAGGCTTAAACTTAAGTTCGAGATTCTTAGATTCCAAATTGAATAGAGGAGAGTATTCAACTTAATAGGCTCGAACTTAAGTTTGAGTGTCTTTTGTTCAAATTTCAAAATAAATTTGAGTTAAAAATACTCTTCTTTTCCCTGGAAAAACTGAAAGGCTCAAACTTAAGTTTGAGCCTCATATCATGTAACTCAACAGACTGAGACTTGATATGATTCAAAAGCTCAAACTTAAGTTCGAGCTTCATATTATGTGATAAAACAAACTCAAAAATTAGAGGCTCGAACTTAAGGTCGAGCCTCATATCATATTCAGAGGCTCAAACTTAAGTTTCAGCCTCATATCATGTGAAGAGAGTGCTTGTTGACACTCAAGGTCGAGCATGAAGCATGGAAGCACATCAAAGAAGTGGATACAGAAGAAGAAGGAACATGTAGGGAGCTCCAAGAAGCACATGTCAAATTTTCAAAACAAATCTCTATAAAAATAGTGTTTTTTTATCACTAAACACCATTGTAAATATCATTTCCCATTTTTTCAACTCCATGTTTTCAAGCCAAGGAATCCTTGAGCTTGAGGAGTACTAGAAGTACCATCCTATCAATTTTATTAATTTTTAGACTCCGTTTGAGCCCTCAAATAAGCCCTAGAACCTAATTTTTCACTAGGCCGGACACTAGGTCTGGACAGGGCCAAAAATACTAAAAAAACTATAAAAAGAGCTAGAGAGCCAAAGAGATGAACATGATTTTCCATTGCCTAGACCCAAAGAGCACCCAAAAACCATTAGACCCTCTCAAGTGGTTAAGGCAATGAATAACTATTTTGATGGATTCGGAGACCTTTATGATCATGTGGCCGAGTTCAAACAAGTGTTAAGAGCTGAATAGATTGAGGACTTGTTCACAAAGTTTGAGGCATTTGGTTTGACTATCAATGGCACTGCCTTAGCTTGGTTCCAACCCCTGAACAGTCACAATTATCAGAACATAGGGCAACCACTATAAAAATTCATTGTAGAATTTTCCAAGAGTGGCATCAGGCATAACACATCATTCTTGATCCATAGCTTCAAGCAGACAACCCAAGAGACTATGTGACTTGCAAGAAGATGCTTGAGACAGTACTTAGAACGATGCCCTATTCCAGAGTTACCCACACCAAGCAAACAAGTGGCCTTGTTCTTAGATGGCTTGTTGAGCATAAAGTTAAGGTCATATGTGTACTTGAAAGAGCCTAGATCCATAGAAGAGTGTGTGCGCATGTGCATTGACATAGAGGACAACTTGGGTGAGGAGTTAGAATTGTCCAAACTCTATAAGGATTTTGACAGTTCTACTAGTCATACCTCTAGAACCTCCACTGAGATAGATGAGATAGCTAAGCAGGTTGCCAAGAAGTTAGGAGTTCAAAATAGACACACACCAAGGGTCACCTCATTGAAGTGATGTTACAACTGTGGAGGAGACCAAATGGCCAATGTTTGCCCAATGATGGCTCAACCCCAAGGAAACTTGAATGCTCCATATTGCACGATTGAGAGAAAATACACAAACCACACTGCTCAAGATTGCCCCTACAATAGGCAGGCTATGAGACAAAATTATCAACAACCTTACCATCAGGGTAAGTATCAGAATCAATACCAACAACCATATTATAGGCCACAACAACAATATCAGGCACCATATAGGCCACAACCAGTCCTAGGAAACCAAACAACTCCTCTTGCCAATGTGATTCTAGTTAAGTATGTAGTAGCTAAGGAAAACCTAAATAGAGTATTGGTGCCATTAACCCCATTGATCTCAGAAAATGACTCTCATGCTCATAGTTCAGACTACTCCCATGAAGATAGTCCACATGCTTATTACACAGAGTCACCACAGCATAGTGAGGCTTATTCCTATCAATACGAGGCACCATCTATGGAAGAAAACTAGGAGCCAGAATACTCCAATGTCATGTATGCGAATCCTAACCCGAGGTCCCAATTGAGACAAATGAGACCACAAGCCCCTAGAGGACCATGTTTTAGATGTCAGGGTGACCATTTCATTCATGGATTCCCCACCCATCAACTCTGGGACAAGGAAAAGACATCACAATTCAAGGCTTTTGTCATGAGTACAACAAAGAACATCTCCCTAGAGATTGTCCCAAGAATCCCTCTAGTGCACCCAAGGTTACACTCATTAATGTGGTAGGCTTAGTGGTGGATTCAAGTTCGGGTAGTAGTAATGTGGCTCGTATACAGGAAGTTACCAGGGCACAAACCTTAAAACAAGATAAGCCAGCTGAACAACCAAATTCAAGTGAATCAGGAGAGCTTAATAAGAGGGAAACAAGAACATGGAAGGATACTTGGGAGAGAACCAATCGTAAGTGGAATAAAAGGATATTTGAACTTGAAGAAAGCCTGAAAGACGCAAAAACAAGAATAGAACGCATTGCATCTCAAATCCCCTCGCATGCCAAACCTCCATCCACTCCACCTCATTCCACCCCACCAACCACTGTACATAAACCACAACCAGGGTCTGTTCTTGCAGATCCAACCCCAGAAGGCTTGGACATGATGTTCAAGGCCTATCAGGCTCGACTTCAAGAAGGGCCAACCACTGGGAACCTAGACAAGAGCTACCCTAGAGCAGATTTAGAGATTGAACGGACAAAGATGTGCATGAAAATGGTAGAGCTAGCTCAGGCTATGCTCAAGGCTAGTCAATCATTCAATCAAACAAACTCTATCAAATCAGATATTCATTTTTAGGTCTTATTAGAAAGATTAGAGCAGTTGGTAAACAAGCCCCAAGTTTCTTTACCTCCACCTCAACCAGTAGTTAAAAGAGAAAGCTCACCGCCAATGAAAGCTTATGTTCCTAACTCCACGGATGTTGGAACAGATTTTTCAATTCAAGAGTACTCTCAAGAGTTCTTGCAGGAAATTCAAGAAGAGAAATGGGCCAAGGAGAAGGCTAATCCCCCTCCTATTTCTGAAATTGATGATCTTCATGATTAATTTCCCCAAGACATTCCATCATTTATGGAGACCAACCAGAACAACAAGAAGAAGATAGATTAGATTTTGAATCTAATTCTTTACAAGAGTTTCCACAATTAATAGGCCCATGGGAGTCTAAATATCTCCAGATCAGAGCTCCAACAATCTTGGTAACAAATGAAGACTCAGTGGTTCCAAGGAACACTGATGTCATGAAGAACACTAAGGTTCAGTGTCATCAGAGATACCTCTAGACAAAATAGGGGATATGAGTGAAGGTGAAGAAGGTAATACTTATCTTACGATCGCCTACCAAGGTTACACAACCAAAACGATCGTAGATTCAGGTGCTGGTGTTGCTATTGCGACCACCTCCTTGTGGAAGCAATGGGGCAAACCCACATTACAACCAACTAGAATGAAGCTTCAAATGGCTGATGGCCATGTTGAAAGACCTCTAGGATTGCTAGATTGGATAACTCTCACCACTTGTGGGGTAGAGTTTGAGCACACCTTTGCTATATGTGACTTTGAAAAAAATAATGTCTATGAGATGATCCTGGGAAGGCCCTTCCTACAATAATTGCAGGTTTAAGCCTTAGAATCATATCAAATTTGGGATTGTTGGCTCACATGATATGAAGCTCGAACAACCTGAGCCTTAGAATCATATCAAGTTTGGGATTTTTGGCTCACATGATATGAGGCTTGAACTTAAGATCAAGCCTCTGAATTTTGATATTGCGTCATCAGGCTCGAACTTAAGTTTGAGCATAATCATATCAACTCTCAGTCTGTTGAGTCACATGATATAACGCTCGAACTTAAGTTTGAGTCTCTCAGCTTTTCGAACGAAAACAATAATATTTTTAGCTTAAATCTATTTTGCTGTTTTAACAAAGGATCCTCATTTAAGTTCAAGTTTGGGATTGTTGGTTCACATGATATGAGGCTCAAACTTAAGTTCGAGCCTCTCAGGTTCGAGAGCGTTAGGTTCGAGCCTTAGAATCATATACCAAGTTTGAATGTGTTGTGTCACATGATATGAGGCTTGAACTTAAGTTCGAGTCTCTGAATTGACTATATTGCATCATATAATATCAAGCTCGAACTTAATTTCAAGCCTTTGAATCATATCAATTGTCAATCTATTGAGTCACATGATATAAGGATCAGCCTTAAGTTCGAGCCTCTCAACCTTTCCAACCTCTACATGATATCAAGTTTGGCATTATGGGTCACATGATATGAAGCTCAAACTTAAGTTCAAGCCTCTTAGGTTTGAGCCTCTCAGATTCGAGCCTTAATATCATATCAAGTTTGGGATTGTTGGCTCACATGATATGAGGCCTGAACTTAAGTTTGAGCCTTTGAATTTTGATATTGCATCATTAGGCTCAAACTTCTTTGAGCTTCATAATCATTTCAAGTTTGTCTGTTGAGTCACATGATATGTCACATGACATAAAATTCAAGCCTTTGAATTTTGAGTTTATTGTGTCACATAATATCAGGCTCGAACTTAAGTTTGAACCTTTGAATCATATCAATTGTCTGTCTATTGAGTCACATGATATGAGGCTCGAAATTAAATTTGAGCCTCTCACCTTTTCCACCCATATCAAGTTTCGTATTGTTGGGTCACATGATATGAGGTTCAAACTTAAGCTCAAGCCTCTCAAGTTGGAACCTGTTAGGTCCGAACCTTAGAATCATATCAAGTTTGGGATTGTTGGATCACATGATATGAGGCTCAAAATTAAGTTCGAGCCTCTGAATTCTGATATTGTATCATCAGACTCAAATTCGAGCTTCTGAATCATATGAAGTCTGTCTGTTGGGTCACATGATATGATGCTCGAACTTAAGCTCGAGCCTCTCAGATTTTCCAACGAAAATAGTAGTATTTTTAACTTGAATCTATTTTGATATTTGAACGAAAGACCCTGGAATTTAAGTTTGAGCCTATTAAGTTAAACACTTTCTTATATCCAAAAGAACTAACAAGGTCGAACTTTATTTCGAGCCTCAGAATCATCTCAAGCTTGGGATTGTTTGGTCGAACTAAGGCTCGAGCCTCAGAATCATAAAGTTTGGGATTATCACATGATATGAGGCTCCAACTTAAGTTCGAACCTCTCAGGATTGAGCCTCTAGGTCAAATCAAACTCAAGCCTTTGAAGTCTATTGATATCAAGTTATAGGATTGAACTTAAGTTCGAGTCTTTGAAGTCTATTGAGTCACATGATATAATTAAGTTCGAGCCTTTGAGTTTTTCTAGTCTTTAAATCATATCAGGTTTGGGATTGTTGGATGCCATGCTATGAGGCTCAAACTTAAGTTTGAACCTCTCAGGTTCAACCCTCTCAAGTTTGAGCCTTAGAATCATATCAAGTTTGGGATTGTTGGCTCACATGATATGAGGCTCAAACTTAAGTTCGAGCCTCTGAATTTGGATATTGCATCATCAGGCTCGAACTTAAGTTCGAACTTTTGAAATATACCAAGTCTTAGTTTTTTGAGTGACATGATATGATGCTTGAACTTAAGCTCAAGCCTCTCAGCTTTTCCAGCAAAGAGTAGTATTTTTAACTCAAATATATTTTGCTATTTGAACAAAAGACTATTGAATTTAAGTCCAAGCTTGTTAAGTTGAACCCTCTCTTACATCCAAGAGAGCTAAGAGGCTTGAACTTAAGTTCGAGCCTCATAATCATATCAAGGTTTGGATTCTTTCGTCAAACTTAAGTTCGAGCATTAGATTCATATCAAGTTTAGGATTATTACATGATGTGAGGCTCGAACTTAAGTTCGAACCTCTTAGGGTTGAGGCTCTAAATCAGTTCAATGATGCTCGAACTTAAATTCAAGCCTCTCAACTTTTCCAGCGAAAAGAATAGTATTTCTAACTCAAATTTGTTCTGTTATTTGAACAAAAGACCCTCGAATTTAAGTTCGAGCATGTTAAGTTGAATAGCCTCTTACATCCAAAAAAACTAAGAGGCTCGAAATTAAATTCGAGCCTCAGAATCATATCAAGTTTGGGATTGGTCACATGATGTGAGGCTCAAACTTAAGTGCGAACCTTTTAAGGTCGAGGCTCTAAATAATATCAAGTTTGAGTCTATTGTTTCACATGATATGATGCTCGAACTTAACTTTTAGCTTGTGAATTTTGAGTCTGTTGTGTTATAATATTAGCTCGAACTTAAGTTTGAGCCTCTGAATTTTGAGTCTATTGTGTCATAATATTAGGCTCGAACTTGTTGGGTCACATGATCGGAGGCTTGAACTTAAGTTCGAGCCTTTGAATATTCACCATCAAGTTCAAACTTAAGTTTGAACTTCTGAATCATATCAAGTGTGAGTATGTTGAGTCACATGATGTGACACTCGAACTTAAGTTCAAGTCTCTTATCTTTTCCAACATAAATAATAATATTTTTAACTCAAATTTATTTTAAAATTATAACACAAGATGCTCAAACTTAAGAGGCTCGAACTTCGTAATTTTGATAATAATCTATAATCTAAAGTTTATAATTAGAGATAATAGTATTGATAATAAATTTGATGACTATGAATGAGAAAGTTCATGATAATAAATTTGATGACTATGAATGAGAAATTTGATGTTATTATGTTGATATTGTTTATTATTATGTTGATGTGATCTAAAAGAAAATATTTGTTTGACTTTCAAGAGCAATGGAAAACATGAATGAATTTCAAACCAATGTTACCAATAATGTATTTTCATTGGAAAATTTATAAAAAACAAGTGCGATGAAGGTTCCTTCAAATAGGATTAAGGTTCACAAATCTTTTGATTTGACACATAAAGAAGACATGAAATGGTTTGCTCATACTTATGATCATGAAAGAAACTTCAAAGCAGATGTACATTTATTTATGACAGATGTAGGATCTACATATGGTGATATGGGTTGTTCATGTAAAAAAAGATGTAAATGCACAAGGCACACCGTGTTTTACATGTAAAGTGCTTCCAGATGGTGAGAATATCAATGTGAATAAGCCTTGCTTATCATGGGAGACTTTTTGTTTGGATGATATGAAAGATAGTATCTCAAAGTCTGATCGATCATTAGGCTCAATTGGACCCATCGAATCAATAGAAGAATTAGTGAAAATTATAAAAGATGTCAAAAGATTAACACAAAAGTCAAAATCTTTGAAGAGAAGCTCATATGTATTTGGGAGATTTAAGAAACAAAACCTGAAAGGTTCTTCAAACAAAGATTTAGGATCATCATCAAATTCTGTACAAAATGATGAAGATGTATCAACCCGACATTCAGATAATAGGAGTGAAGAAATAGAAGATACAGTAGTGCAACCACAAGAAAATAAAAGGATGGATTTACTACTTCAAAAACAAGAATATTATGCTTTCGGTTCTAATGCAGTATTTAATATTGACATAAAAAGATGTTTTCCAGCACCATACAATTACGTATATCAAAAATTAAACAGAGATTGGGTTTTATTATTTTTTAAAACTTGTATCTATCTAAACTATATATATTGTTTTTCTGCAAAATTTTGTAGAGACTTATAGAGAAAACTTTACAAAAAGGATTTAGAAAGAATGATTTGCATCTTCTTTTATGGAATGATGAGGAATGGAAGAATTGGATATCAATAATGCGTTTGTATAGTCAGGGAGCTCTGCTTAATACAAAGGGTGAAGTGCCAAATAGCAAAAGAGATTCAACAAAAGATGTTATATCGACATCTGCAAAGATGGTGGCAATGAAAGGTGGTCAATTAAAGCAAGCACCAGGGACGGTTGTTAATATCATATGTTTGTAAGTTTAAATTAGACATCTCTTGTCTATTCGAGTAATCTAAAAATTATGTTTTTTAAATCAATGATGTATAAATTCATCTATTATAATTTATAAAAAGATATGCATGATTTGTGACTCTTTTGTTTGAGAAAATCTAAAACATATTGTTTTTAAAATTATGATGCATTTGATTAAATCCAATTTTGAAATGTACGGTTAAGATGTAAAGATTGAAATGTGAGGTTTTCAAGATCAAAAACCTATTATTTGAAGTAATCTTAAACTTGTTTGTAAATGTAGATGCATAGAGAAATTAATTGTAAGTGTTGAGAAAGAGAAATTAATAGATAGATGTATATTATAAAGAGAAATTAATTGAGAAAATAAGTATTGATATGTCTACACATTGTATTGATTATTCATATATATCTTTTGGATTTCTTTTTTATTATTATAGATATTAACAAAAATAAACATTTCATAAGTGATGATGGTATTGGAAAGCTTATTGGCCATTTCGAGGATGAAACGAGTACTCTACATGAGCAAAGCTCTTTTCAAACATTAGATAAGCTATCTAATGTTATGGAGAAACAATGTGGTAGGTCTCTTTGGATTCTATCAGGTATATTTTGTAATATTATAATTATTTCATTCGTATTTTAACTCATTTATTGATTATATATCAATAAGTAATCTTAAAGCATTGTTTTTAGTTATTGTGTATTTATTATCCTCATTGTTTGATACATGCAGACAATATCTACCATCCACTTCATATAAGGAACAATTTTCTCCTTCTCGATCTAAATGTCCTTTTGTTCAACCAAGATATAAGATGGAATAGATCAGAGAAAGATTATGTCAAAAATTATTCAAATATTGATAACAAAAGAATATTTATAGGTTGGAGATGTTTTGAATTTTTAGATTCTATTTTTCAACACTTTCATGTTGGTTTTTGGTCATCCACATTTAAAAATAATGTTTTGAGCAATGTGAGATGCATTGAGAAACATACAAAAGAAAGATATTCTTTTTTTATGGTGTGGAGTCACGAAGATTATTATATGGATCACCTAGAAGAAATATATAAACAAGATTAACTTATCATTGATGATAGTTTCTTCAAAGGTTCTATCCCAATGGAGAATTGCATCTACATTACCCATTATCATGCAAGACATGATCATTCAGTATCGAGTGATCTTCTATCCTATGTTTTGAGCTTAATCCAAATAGATGATATTTTGCTCAATCCAATCAGACAACCACCTATCATCAAAGAACATGTTATATTTCTTATGTTTTTTGACTTGTAATGGAGAATTCATCATCTAGGTTAGACCATGATATCTTGAGTGAAATAGATGAGCTCCATGTACCTTTGACCTTCTAGCTAGCTAAGAAATCTTGAACTACAACATGCATAATAGACTTGTTCTATTGGGAATGATCTTCCTGCAACAAAACAGGGACTAACTCCTCAAATTTTAAGGCATTTGGATTTCCTTTCATTACCAATCAAAAAGTGGAAGCAAAACTCTGATATAAATTTGGAAGACCATTAAAAACAATCTGAATAAGTGAACTATTTGGTAAAACTTCATTAGTAGAAGTCAATTTCTCCTTCAAGTCTTTGATGTTTGTCAAAAGACTATCCATGGAATCTCCTTCATTCATTTTCTCACTCTCCAATAGTTTTAAGAGGTAAGCAACATGGGCCTCATTTCTTTCTTGGTATAAGGTTTTAAGTGTATCCTAGGCATCCTTTGTTGTCTTCCAAGAGAAAATGTGAGGGATAATGGCATGTTCGATGGAAAAAGCTATCAATGCATGTGCATGGGCATCTTTGTTGTCCCAATGAATTTTCTCTAAAGTAGGTTCAATAGAATCCACACCACAAACAATAAAATGAAGATCATCATCTTGAATGTTATCTTCATCACCTTCAATAACTATATTCGCAAGTGTAGTAGGACAGTTTTCAATACCCTACACAATATTCCATAGCCCTCTTGCTACCAATATAGGATGCATCATATATGAACATAACATGTACTTAGTACAATCCAACTTGTCCTCAACAAACAACATATGGAAAACAACATTGCTTTTAGCCATGGCCGCTGACTAAATACCTTGATGCAGAAAATTAAATGCATCTCAAAATGTTGAATAGGATTACCCTATCGATCTTTTCTTAACCTATAGATGACTTCAATGTGCTTGTATTTGTGAACTAAAACATGTATATATGTTTAGCACAAAAGGAAAAAATTGCTTGCATAGGCCTATGATAGTGCATTCAAAGGCCAAAAATGAGCTTAGGATGAAATTGAATTCCTAATTGCCCTTAAAATTCTTACCAATTCTCATGTGATTCGGAGACTATGATTGATAGGGTGTCAACAATACCCTAGATGAAAGGGCGACTTGCTTAGATAACACTTTTTGGAGTTTGAGGTTTGCAAAATCACATGGACAACACAAGGAAGAAGAAGAAGCTTGGAGCACAACACAACACTAAATGAATTATCAAGTGAATGTACAAGAATGAGTTATCCGTTAGTGTTACAGGTGTATATATAAGTCGTGGGAAAAATACCTCCTTAAGAGGGAAAAAAGTGTCCCTGATAGTCTGAAGTGTGTTCACACATATCACTACCGAAATTTATCAACATCATTCTTAGTTCAAAATATTTTCAAAGAACTTATTTCGGCCTATCAATGCACTATCATAGTGAGTATGCAATCAATTTTTTCCGTTTGTGCAAAAAGAAAAAAACACACACACACATACAAACACATACACACACACACACACACACACACACACACACACATATATATATATATATATATATATATATATATATATATATATATATATATATATATATATATATATATATATATATATATATATATATATATATATATATATATAGGCTTGTGTAGTATTGTGCAAGGTATTGAAATCTATCCTCTTATACTTGCAAATAATGTGATAGCAAGTAATGTAGGTGTTATTATCGAAGACGATTAACTTCAATTTCTTGGTCCTACTACAAATCCTATTGCATCTATTTTAGAGAAACTTTATTGGGATGGGAAAGATGCAACAGACTCTGGCTTTCTCATGTGAAGAAAACTTTGGAATAATAAGAGAAATCTAGATGTATGACAGGATTCAAATTTAGAATCTTTTGCTAGCCAAGTTCTTGAGTTACCTTGTTAGAAACATAGCTTGCATTATGTAAAGATGTGCACAGTTCTACATATTACCACCTTGAGAGACTTTCAAATGCACCTCTTAACTTTGATTCGTGCTACATGTCTCTTGCTAAGTGAAACTTAAGATTAATACATTCCTCTATGATATTTGAAGAAATATTTTCTCTCTTCATTTCATCTTCTTGACTATTGTGAGAAAGAGAAAGGGTGAACATGTACCTTCATCATATGAAGGAACATAGAGACTTGTTGGAGTGTATGTTTTCTTTTTTATTCACTCAAGAAAGTGGTTATGGAGATGTCAGAGAACAGAAAAGGCAATGAGAAAGGGAAGATACAAATGAACTTCTAAGAGAAGAGGAAAATAAATATTTTTGTTCATTGGAAGGAAAGTGCAAAATCACGCGAGGGAATTTTTAACCCCTCTCAAAACTATCACATACAGCCTAAAGTTTTTGTTTTTTATTCATATAACTTTTCTAGAGTATGTGATACATGTATAAGACCTCAAAAAAATTGAGACTTTATCTCCAAGTTGTCTTTGAGGATGATTCAAAGTAGCCACTCCAAACATTATTATCGGCTAGTGCTGACTTAGCAACAAGTTAACTTCAAAAGACATTTAGGTTGTTCAAGTGTTTGTTTTTTATGATGTTTAGGTTGTTCAAAAGACATTTTTATAAGCTTTTCAAACATATAAAAATAATCTAGATTTAGAGGAGATTTATCAGGTTTGGGAAGAAAATTTATTCTTAGAAGTTAACTTTTGGAGAATGAAGGAGTATGATGGCTCTTCTCAAGACAAGGGATGGACATAGCTACTTTTTGGAGCTAAGTATTATCCAGTTTCATGTCTGATTTAAATATTTGTTTACCTTTTGCTTTCATATAGTTTGCATAGAATCATCGTTGAAGCATGGTATATGACTTCAAATTGGATAATGATTGACCAATTTTATAAAGATAATGAAAGCTAAAAGAGACAAGCATGAGTATAATGGAAGCAAATGAAGCATTAAAAGTACATGCATGCATTAATACATAATTTTCCACTTCATGCATGAAAAATAATGATTGGTTGTACATTCATCTTTCCAAAAGAATGTTTTGGACATTACTTTTTGCACATTACTAGCTTCCTTATTGTTCGAGAAGATTTTTTTGCACTCAAGTATATGCACTAGCATACTTATTTAATAAAAAGAATCAAACATAGAATCTTGCGCATAAGATAGATGCATGAAGTGCATGCATAAACATCACAAGAAATGCCTGAGTTAGTTTAGGGCATGAGCAAATATGCCAACACATTCATGCAAGCATATGCATTTGCATTCAAGCACATGAATTTGCATGAATAAGGGGCATACGTTTTTGTTGCGTAAATAATTTGATGTAGTTTCCTAGTAGTCAGCTTACTTAGTAAAGGTCAAGCTTGACATTATTGGAAGACAAAAAGAACTAATTAGCAAAATAATATTGGCAACAACTTTGCAACTCAAGTATCTAGTAGAATCCTTCCTATGGGGATACATAGGGATCAAGTAGTTAATCTAAAGTTTACATTAAGTATGAAAATTTCTTGCATAGGAAAGTAAGCATCAAGTAGAAAACCAAGTTCCATTCCAAAGAGTTTCTTGCCATATTGTTAGGAAAGAATACATTCCTACTTGCAAACTTAGAAAGACTTATGATCACTCTAAGTTTGGTAAATACTTAGAGAATCATAAAGAGAAGTTAAAAATGACATCTTACACTTTCTAGGCTATAACTTCTCAAACATCTTAAGTAGCATGATAACTTGAGAAAGTTTCAAAGTTCCATGATGACTTTGAAATTAGATCTACCACTTGACTCCATCTAAAGGAATGATGGAAATGAAAGAGGAGTGATTGAATTTTAACATAAATTGAGCTTTTAAATCCTGAACAAGCTATAATTTTTGTTCAACTCTTGTTATACCATCTTTAAGAAATGAAGAACAATGCATCTTACCCAAAATGTAGCCTTCATGGACATCTATGGATGGTGTCTCAAGTTAGGGAAAGAGGATACCATGTCAAAATTTTGCAAATGTGAAAAAATAGAAACATTTGAATGGCCAAAATCTGAATGGAAACTTTTTTCATGTGAGATGGCTTGCTAATATTGTACTACACATGCACAATCATTTTTAGTTTTTCAATAAATTTTTAACTTAGATAGCCCATGACACTATGAAAAATGCAATAATGTTTCCCCATCATGAAGGTCATTAAATTTTTACTAGTCATTAACAAACATAGCTATGAAGCTGGTCTTGGCAAGTGCTAACATTGGTACAAATTTTGTTTTAATGCGTGGCACATATAGAGCATCTCACAATGTGGGTGTATTTCCAATGTTTAAAGCAAGGATTGTTTCATGGCACGATATGAGGAGGTTTTTGTGCATGTGGCAATATCCCATTGGGAGCAAGCTCAAATGAAGTAAAGAAACTACCTTGAGAGATAATATGTTTGGTCACACTAATGTTAAGTAATAAGAATTTGAGACCACTATAAACAAATAATAATCATGAGTTGATGGTTCAAAAATAAATTTTGTAGTAAATGCCCATTCTTCATTTACCACTACATTGGTATACTCAATCTTAGAAGAAAACTTGTCTACAACAAGAATTCTTGGATTTTTTTTTTCTTTTCCTATTTAATAATAATTTCTTGATTATATAATCATTTTTCATTGATTTGGCATATACCTTTTTTTTTTACTAGAGAAAGAGCTATCGTTGCCCTAATCACTAGCAATAAAGGCTTGATTTGCAACATGCGTACTGGATCTACTTTACTTACATTGATCTTCTTGCAAAAGAATAGGAATTAAATTGTCAAATATGAGCATCCTTTCCCTTTTCTACACAAGGAAATGTGATAGATAATGGCATATTTGATAAATAAAGGAATCAATGCACGTGTCTATTAATATCTATCATCTAATAAAAGTTTCTTTACAGTGGCTAGGGGTGCATTTTTATATAAGATGAAGATCAGATGAGGCCTAGTCTCCCTTGCATGAATTAATTCAAACTTCATTGGAAGCTCACTCATTCACTGAAATTAGGATTTTCCTTATGTACTTTTCTTTAGTGTTGTAAATTACTGCAGAAATAGTAGACGCAAATGGAATGAGTCAGCCAGAAGAGAGTTCACAGTCTGTTAACACCTTCAATAAAATGATTGTTGAACAAGGTTTCTTGAGAGAACATCCATAGCAACAGGGAAATGTGCAATGCGCCACAACAAGTTTCTTGTTCATGTGAAGCAAAAGGTATGCCTTTGTTAAAAGGGTGTTCATTTTTATTTCTTTTTCCCTCTCATATTTAACAACTGTAAACTAGTTATGGAATAGCAGATTTCAGTACTGTAGCACATGTATAAATATGGTGAATAGTTATGCATCTCTTTTTGCTAATCTATTCTCCATGTTGAAATCTATAATCATGAGAGTCGCATGGCTCAACACCCATTGATATTGAGTCTATAAATCCCAGTGAGCGCAATGTATTACGTCTTGAGTTTGAATCAAACAAAAGAGAAATCTTGAAAAATATATACCGAAAGGTAAAAGAATAGAAATGTTATCATTTTGATTTTCAAGAAACGAATAGAGAGCGTGAAAGAGAAAAATATTAAATATGTGCAGTGTTCTGCTTTTGTATTTGTGCTTCATGTGCTGAAACAGGAGAAGGATTTCTTTCATTTATAAAGACATCGCTTGGTAAACATTTGACTTTTCGTTATGCTTCAATAGCAGCCATTTTGTTACGGCTCTTCGAACACTTCAAGCCTTCATCAAGCAGAGTAAATTAATGAGGGTTGTACTTGTCCAACTACTAATTACTTAACACTACTTGAAACATCTAAAATATATGAAGAATCACTTACATACAAAGATGAAGGATGAAGTGTGAGATGCAAGCTCAGTAGTGCTATAATGCACGAAAGAGAAATGAAGAGTTTGCATATATGCTTACAACACTTTGTGAAGAGACTACTTGTATGAATGCATAGAAGACTAATATGAGAAGAAATCTTTGGAAACTTCCGAGCCAAATGGTGATTTGACACAAAGTTAATGCTTTGCTACTAGAATTTAAGTAATTTGTATTGTTGTCAGCAAAACGTACGAGATATCATATTAGACCATTCAGGCAGAGTATATCACTTCTCCCCTCCTTTCCATGAAAACCCGCGACAACGTACCTCAAGTACTGCCTATTTACAAACACCAAAAGGTCCCTATAAGACATAGTTGGAATATATCAGGACCAACCGATTAGGTGCTCGCATCTATGAGGATGGCTTGAGGCAATCAATGGTCCAACTCAAAAATCTAGATCAACCCTTTGGACTTGAACACCGAGTAGTCAAGTTCGAAGAGGGTTCATACATTGATAAGGAAGGAACCATATATGTGGTCACCAACTTACCAGACAAGACAGATGAGTTTGGAAACATCATTCCTAAAGACAAGATAGGAGACCTAGAGCAAGGAGATGTAGGACGAGAACCCAAGACTCCTAGAGGTAAGTCAGTTTTGACTGGAGTGATCACTCCAGATTGGATCCCTCAAGACAACAAAAGCATAGACCTATTCTTAAATAGAGAAACGGAGGAAGCCTTTTGGAGATTCAAGCGAGATCAACCTAGCCAATTGGGCATAGTCACCATCTACGAGTTCAAGGATCCGAAGACACCAGGCAAAGTTGTCTATTTGGATAACACCTCAAAAAGAATGTTCTTGGTAACAGAACATGATAGACATGCATATACTTGGAAGAGTGAATTGATTTTCCTTCCACCAAGATCGAATGTTTCCCATGGTTTCCAAGGAGCAGGATCATCTCAAGCTCATGAAGCCCAACGAGAACAAACAAGAGAGAGACCTGAGGTAAGCTTTGCACACAATGTGGGTAGAGAGAGATCAAGATTTGAAGGTGAAAGACATGAAAGAGAGAGACATCAAGCACATAGGCATCAAAGAACTGAACATGATTTTCCATTGCCTCGACCTTGCGAGTACCCAAGAACCGTTAGACCCTCTCAAGTGGTCAAGGCAATGAAAAACTACTTTGACAGGATAGGAGATCCTTATGAGCCAAAGAAGTTGAGGATTTGTTCACCCAGTTTGAGGCATTTGGTTTGACTCTTAAGGGCACTGCCTTAGCTTGGTTTCAAC
The DNA here is from genome assembly GCA_020310875.1 of Ceratopteris richardii. NCBI lineage: Eukaryota > Viridiplantae > Streptophyta > Polypodiopsida > Polypodiales > Pteridaceae > Ceratopteris > Ceratopteris richardii. Next base: position 92,104,952 of record CM035423.1, read on the forward strand.
CACTAAACAATCACAACTATCAAGATATAGGTCAACTTCTAGAAGGTATCATTGTAAAAATTACCAAGAGTGGTATCAGGCATATCACATATCCTTGATCCACAACTTCAAGCAGACACCCCAAGAAACAGTGCGACTTGCAGGAAGACGATTCAGACAGTACTTAGAAAGATGCCCTGTTCCAGAGTTACCCAGACCCGCCAAACAAGTGGCCTTGTTTTTAGATGTCTTATTAAGCACCAAGTTAAGATCATAAGTGTACTTCAAAGAGCCTAGATCCATATAAGAGTGTATGCGAATGTGCATAGACATAGAAGAAATCTTGGGTGAGGAGTTGGAATTGTCCAAACTCTATAAGGATTCTGAGAGTTCTAGTAGTCATACCTCTAGAACCTCCATTAGGATAGATGAGATAGCTGAGCAGGTTACCAAGAAGCTAGTAGACAAACATCAAGGGTCACCTCATTGAACCCATGTTATACTTACAGAGGAGACCACATGTCTAACGTATGCCCAATGCAAAACCAGAACATGAAAGGAATGCTCCATATTGCACTATTGAGAGAAAATACACAAACCATACCACTCAAGATTGTCCCTACAATAGGCGGGCTATTAGCGAAACTTATGAGCAACCTTACCAACAAGGTAGGTATCAAAATCAATACCAACAACCATATTATAGGCCACAACAACAATATCAGACACCATATAGGCCACAACCAGCCCTAGGAAACCACCCGCCACCTCCTGCCAATGTGATTCCAGTTAAGTATGCAATGGAAGTGGACAACCCTAATAGAGCATTGGTGCCAATGACTCCTTTGGTCTCAAAAAGTGACCCTCATGCCTAGAGTTCTGACTACTCATATGAAGATAGTCCACAAGCTTATTACATAGAGTCACTTGAGCATAGTGAGGCTTATCCATATCAATATGAGGCACCACCTATGGAACCAAATTGGGAGCCAGAATATTCCAATGTCATGTACACGAATCCTAACCCTAGGCCCCAAGCGAGACAAGTAATACCACAAGCCCTTAGAGGACCATGTTTTAGATGTCAAGGCGACCATTTCATTCGTGAATGTCCCCATCCACTGTCTCCAAGTCAAGGACAAACCATCACAATACAAGCCTTTTGTCATGAGTGTGGCAAAGACCATCTCCCTAGAGATTCTGCAACGAACCCCTCTAGTGCACCCAAGGTTACACCCATTAATGTGGTAGTCGTAGTGGTGGATTCGAGTTCAACTAGCAGTAATGCGGCTCCTATACAGGTAGTTACCAACACACAAGCATTAAAACAAGATAAACTAGCTGAACAATCAAAATCAAGTGATTCAAGAGAGCCAAGTAAGAAGAAAACAAGAACATGGAAGGATACTAGGGAAAAGGCCAATCCCAAGTGGAATACAAAGCTATCGGGCTAGAAGAAATCCTGAAAGAAGTAAAAACAAAAATAGAAGAGATTGTATCTCAAAGACCTTCACATGCCAAAAATCCATCCACACCACCTCATCCCATCCCAGCACCCATTGTAAATAGACCACAATAAGGGTCTGTTCTTGCAGATCCAATCCTAGAAGGCTTGGACATGATCAAGGCCTACCAAGCTCAACAAGAAGGGCCAACCATTCCAAACCTAGACAAGAGCTACCCTGTAGTAGATTTAGAGATTGAATGGAAAAAAATGTGCATCAAAATGGTTGAACTAGCTCAAGCTATGCTCGAGACCAATCAACAGTTCAATCAGAAAAACTCTATCAAATCCGATTTGCGTTTCCAGGGCTTACTAGAAAGATTAGAGAAGTTGGTAAAAAAACCATAGGTTTCTTTACCTACACACGCTCAACCAGTTATTGAAAGAGAAAGCTCACCACCAATGGGAGGTTATGTTTCTAATTCCACAAATGCTAGAGCACCTCTTTCAATTCAATAGTAATCTCAAGATTTCTTCCAAAAAAATACAAGAAGAGAAGTGGGCCAAGGAGAAGGGTAATCCCCCTCCTTTCCTGAGATTGATGACCTTCATGATCAGTTTCCCCGAAGACATTCCATCTATTTATGGAGATCAAGCAAAGAAACAAGAAGACAAAAGATTAGATTTTGAATCTAATTCTTTAGGAGAATTTCCACAATTCATAGGCCCATGGGAATGAAATCTCTTCAGATCAGAGCTCCCATAATATTGGTAAGACATGAAGAATCAGTGGTTCCAAGGAACACTGATGTCATGAAGAACACTAAGGTTCAATGTAATCTCACCGTAGAAGAGCTTCTCAAAGTAAAACCAGAGCTATGGAAGCATGTGGCGAATCAGGTTCCCAAACTCAATTCCAATGTGTCAAAAGCAGGCTCTAAACAAAAAGTTTCAGAGATACATTTAGACAAAATAGGAGACATAAGTGAAGGTGAAGAAGGTAACAATCACCTACCAAGGTTACACAATCAAAGCAATCATAGATTCAGGTGCAGATGTTGCAATTACAACCACCTCCTTATGGAAGCAATGGGGCAAACCCGCATTAAGACCAACTAGAATGAAGCTTCAAATGGCCGATGGCCATGTTGAAAGACCTCTAGGATTGCTAGAAGGGATAACTCTAAGCACTTGTGGTGTAGAGTTTGAGTACACCTTTTCAATATGTGACTTTGGCAAAAATAATGTGTATGATATGACCCTAGGAAGACCCTTCCTACGACAACTACGGATAATACAAGTGTACTTGCAACACTTAGGGGTCACATTAAAGGTCAATTTGAAGGATTATACCTTCAGAGATGTATCACCCCTACACTGGAATCCTATCCACAAGATGCAAGAAGATTCAATCTCTGTGCATTCTGAAATTTCACCTGATCCATCTTGGATGCATGAAGATACTCACTTGTGGATGTACAAAGTTGTAGAGGAAGAGGAAAAACACTTAAAGGTGAGGGAGGAAGGAACTTCACCAGGAGATAGACCAGTTAGAGACCCAGTCTACACACTGATGATCTTTCCAGATGAGGAATTTGAGCTTATGCTTGGGCATAAATCTTAGCCACCATGGACATTGCTGTCAATGAGGAATAGTGGACACCTCATTGTGATGAGGAGGGTTATGATATTTCAGTGTTCATGTGTTAGCCCTTGCTAGAAGAATGTGAACCTAGTGATTTCATAGAAGAAGAGAATGACGATGATCTAGAGTCCATTGTGATGGATAGTTGCTTTACCTAAGAAAAGCACTATTTGGAAGATGTAGCAGTGTTTAACAAAAAAGAAGAAGAACCTCCCACAAGCATTAAATTGGTAGATTCAAAGAACGGAAGTGAAGGTATTCAAAAGAAAAAGAAAAGAAAAGCAGTGAAATAAGAAGAGGAGGAATCATTGTTCGAGGTACCAGAAAATTTCAAGAAATATGCAGTTGAAGACTGAAACATTTTGGTATGTATGCCTAAGAGAGAGGCCATCACAGGAGAAGCATATGATAATAAAGAAAAGACCAAAAAAATTGTTGTAAGCATTGAAGAGAATGAAGAGCGAGGTACGTACATAGGAGACGACCTAAGTGTAGAAGAAGAAGTAGAGCTTGTAGCTTTATTAAGGGAATATAGGGACGTGTTTGCGTGGCACTATAGAGATTTGAAGGGAGTAGATCTCAGAATATGCTCCCATACAATCCCCATGATGGCTGATGCCAAGCCCACCAAACAAAAAGCCCTACACATATAATGACACTTATGCAACTAAAATAAAAGAAGAAATTGATAGGCTCATTGAAGTTGGATTCATCTATGAGATTGAGCATAGTGAATGGATGTCCCCCATTGTAGTGGTGCCCAAGAAGAATGGAAAGTTGCAAGTGTGTCTTAACCTTAAAAAAGTTAATGTTTCTACGATTAGAGATAGTTATGCGCTTCCAATCACCGAACATTTATTAGAGCATGTTGCAGGCAAGGAAGTTTATAGCTTCCTTGATGGATTTTCAAGTTACAACCAAGTAGCCATTGCCCTAGAAGATCAAGACAAAATGGCCTTTGCCACAAAGTGGGGAATCTTGGCATTTTGTGTAATGCCATTTGGGCTTACCAATGCACATGCAACATTCCAAAGGCTCATGTGTCATGTCTTCAAAGAGTTCTTGCGAGAGAGCTTAGAAGTATTTTGGTATATGCTCTGAAGAAGTTTAGAAACTATCTATTGGCCAACAAGCTCAAGTTTTTCACTAATCATCAAGTTTTATTATATTTGTTCAATAAGCCTTGCAATACAAGACGCTTAGTAAGATGGTTCCTCTTACTAATGGAATATGACTTTGAAGTTTTTTTTAGGAAAGGTAGAGCCCACCTCAAGGTAGACCACCTTTCTCACATCACTTCAGGAGAGCCACCACAAGGAGTGTCTTATGAGCTACCTCATGCTTATCTGTTCAATTTAGAAGTTGTTCCTAAATGGGCAAATAAGTTGGTACCTGTCCTAACCTTCCGACCCGCAAATAAGAATGTGAGAACAAACAAAGAGGAAATTGTAAGATCATAAAACTATCAAATATTGGGAGGAAATATGTACAAAGAAGATACGGAGGGTGTACTATCTTGTTGTGTTGAGGATGATGAGCATAGTAGTTGGTTGCAACAAGCTCATGAAGACTTGGTAGGAAACCACTATTCTAAACAACGAACATTGCAAAATTTGAAACATTTAGGAGTGTATTGGCCTAGCATAGATAAAGAAATACATGAGTGGATTAAGAATTGTCTAGTGTGCCAAGAAAAACCCATAGTGGAGCATGCCACCCTTTCTCATGTGTCATTAATTCCATATTGGAGCGCTCCTTTGGTAGAATTTATGAATTAGGAACACGACTCAATGAGGCTAGTCTAGCAAGAAAATGGAGCATGGAGCAAGAGGCTTAGGACTACGCCTTAGTAGGAGACAACTTATAGCAAAGAGGCAAGGATGGGTACCTGAGATTGTGCGTTCATGAATTTGACTATTTGAAAGTTTTAGAAACTGCACATAGTGGTGTTGCAGGTGGACACTTTGGTCTTGATCGAGTAATCAAGACCATTCTATTCTTAGGACTTTGGTGGCCCACTCTTCATATGGATGCACATACCTATGTGAAGAGATGCAACACATGTCAACATGCACAATATCCAATTAGGAAAGATGAGATGCCATTGAGGCCAATGATGGGAGGACGTGCATTCTCAAAGTGGGGTATAGACTTTGTAGGTCCCATTAACCCCCCAGCTAGAAACTCCCATGTAGAGTACATTATTGTGGCCATAGATTACCTCACAAAATGGGTGGAAGTAAAAGCCACAACAAAGAATGATGCTCAAACAATGGCTAAGTTCTTATTTGAAAATGTGTTCACCAGATATGGGTTACCAATAGAGTTAGTAAGTGATAGAGGTACATAGTTCTTGAATGAATTCATTGAAAATCTTCTCCAAGGATTCGTGGTTGTACATAAGAAGTCTGCCCCCTATCATCCACAAGCTAATGGACATGTCGAGAGCACAAATAACATCCTATGTAATGTATTGAGAAACAAGTAAATAATAAACGCTCTGATTGGGATAAACAACTTCATCATGTTGTTTGGGCTTACTGAGTTGCCTATAAAACGGTTCTAATGCCACCCCATTATAGATGGTCTTCGAACAAAATCTTGTGCTACCATTCGACTTTTTGATCCTGGCTTTAAAAGTAACACAAGAGCACGAGTGGACTAGACATGAGTTGTCCTCTAGGATCTTCGCTCTAGAGCACTTAGGTGAGATGAGGCTACACATAGCAACAACCATCTATGTTGCAAAGAAAAGACAAAATGCTTATTTTGATGCACACATTAAGGATAAAGTATTGAAAGAGGGCGACCTAGAGTTGGTGTATACACTCAAACAACATGCCCAAAAATTGGAGAAAGGAGGGTATGGACCCATGATCATTAATAGAATTTCCAGTAGTGGTGCGGTTTGATTGGCCACTCTAGAGGATAGTTGTGGTTATCGATTCAAGCTATATCAAGACCCTCTTATCGAGGATAGTAGTGGTAATCTTGCCAAACTATAGTAGTGGTTATCGATTCAAGCTATATCAAGAACCTCTTATCGAGGATATGCTAAGGAGACTCAACACTACTAACAAGTGAAAAGAAGAAGAGATAAGGGTTAGAGAAGACACACATGCAGAGGCCAAAGAGGGCATTAGGAAAAATAAGTTACAATGACTATGCCTAGATGTCAATCCTGAAGCCCCGCAATAGGACACAGAGAGAATGTAAGGCCTGTGAGAGCTTTGATTGACTTAGGTGCAACAACTAGTGCAGTTAAACTTTCATACTACCAGGACTTTCAATTCAACATCAATCCCATACAAGCCTATCTCATAGGGCTAGGAGGTGTGGAAACTCCTTGTTTGGGTGAGGTGGTGCTTCCCATCTATCTTCAAGTTGTCCCAATGAGAGTCAAAATGCTAGTGTGTCAAAATGAGGATCTTACGGAACCACTTGTTTTGGGTCAAGATTGGATCTATGACCATGCAATCAACTTAAACCTAAGAAATCGAATTCTTCAAGTTTGGGTACATGAACAGTGCATTACATTAAAATTAGAGAACTGCATGCTCACAAATCCAGGTGTCACACATTCTCTTAGTTCTTCTAAGACTAATCTTATAGAAGAAGATGTTGTATGTGTCAAAAGTTCTATGATGCAGAAGGAGTCAATCATGGAAGAACAGGCCCGAAGGCCAGTGGATGTCTCTTCTGCTTCAAAGACTAATGTAGCCACACTAGTTCCACCACAAAGGGAAGCACAGTAGTTCATGAAAACTACTATATCAAATAGAAAGACACCATTCAACAAGAAAGCAGTTTTGGGCATGAAGCAGATCTAGGAACAAAAAGGAGGATAACCACCGGCATTGCCCCACAATGCCCCTCCAAGAAGGCCAACCAAGCCAGAAGATGAACAAAGAAACTAGGGCAAGCTCAGCCACAATGTATCCGACAAGTTTGGGTGCCTAAGAAATTAGTTGCAGCTCAACAAGAGAGATTACACATGTGGGTATCCAAGGAAGTCTTACATGCACAAAACCCTTGGCTCTCATTACCAAGGAAAGTCTCAACAAAGAAACCGAGGAGAAGAATGAGTCAGAATCAAGCAGAGAGATCAAAAGAAGATCACTTCACCTCTTTGGCAATGCTAAGAAGGCAATCATCAAGGATATGGTTTTGGAAGCCAAACAAAACAAAAGAGCCAACCACAAGGTACACAAAGGTCAAGAAACCATCCAAAGGTGATCACTTTGCAATCAAACACTCTTCTCAAATGGATCCCCATAAGTAAGAATGATGAGTTGTCAATCAACAATCCATCGCTTACATCATTTCAAGGTCCAATGGATACCTCCACAAAGGCTACATCCACATCTGCAAGAACATTGAAAGCCTCAGCATGCAACAACCATGCACCTTTGGCATAACCTTGTCTTTTGCACCATTTGGATCATCCATTTCCAAAGTATTCATTAATGTATGGCCACATTACACGACCATGCATAGAAGCTTTTGAGAATCCCAGGCACATTTGACATATGTACATTATTTTATTGACACTAACATCTTTCTTCTTTTTTTTTTTGAGAGTACAATGAATTGGAAAGACACACATACACACACACACACCTGACCTCGTAAAGTAAAGGCACCCATATTGGAGAACTTTGAGGCATCTAGCCCTAGGTGCAACTTGAACCGTAGCCATCTGCCTAGGAGTACAAGGCACATCCGCTAAACCATGCCCACTGGATTAACATCTTTCTTCTTGTTTGGTTCCATTGTTCCAAAAAAAAAAGAGCGAGAGCTTGTTTCCAAGTTTGGCTCATGGAACATGAATGAGTCAGGCTTAGTTGAAGGTGGAATTGTTGATGACTGGGCATTTATCTGTTTGGATAGAAGTATGTCTCATCTAGCAGATGATATTATTGTTGCCTTATTTGGTAGGTGTCCAGAACTTGGCATGAACATGGCATCCACAACTATTGTTCCCCCTTACCATGGTAGGAGGGAAGAGCTTGAAGGTCTGCAACTTGTGCGATGCTTAACTATTGTATGTACGAGAGCATCCAAGGAGATATCTATAAGGGGTAGTTCTAGTACCCTGCAAATCCTTGTATGTATACTGGATGAGCAGACTCCTACTTATGGTGAGCTAAAGAGAATATGTGAAACTAAGCTTGGTGTAGTTACCCAATGTTGTTTTTCAAGGAATATAAAGAAATTCAATTCTCAATATTTGGCAAATGTTGCTTTGAGGAGTGGGGACATGATCAAGTGCTTGAAGAATCTCATCAGTGAATCATCAACAAGGACATTCATCAACCACGGAAGATGCGCCATTGGTCAATCACTATGATGGGAGTGCAACATGAAGAGCGGACTCTCGATTGACCTTTCATGGTAAGAATCATGTACTTGGTTATCACAATAACACTGATAGATTAGGAAACCTCTTTGTCAGCGTACCCTTGAGAAATTCATTCAAGACCTAATTTTTTGCACCATGTTTCTTTTAATGCATTCCCCAAGTAGGGCCACATTATAAGGCCATGCACAAGGCACATACTTTCTTCAACCCACGCACTGACACACTAACCCATCAATCATTATGGGTTATGAGTACTTGGCATGACTACTATGAATATCATCTTTGAAAGATCCATAGGAAATTAAGGTTACAACAACAATAGCAACAAAGCAATCCACCATCGATGGCTGATCCAAATCAACATGGACAACCTCTTTTGAGCACCTAGCAACTTTTGAAGACTCACAAACATATCTTCATGTAAGAATCCAAGGATGAAGTACATACTAAGGGACTCCAACTTGCAAAGGCTCGCAGTAACAAATGAAGAATCAGACAACCAACCCTGCTACGTTTGGAGGATAGATGGCTCTTGCTGATACAGGACTGACATTACCTCACAAAGAGCTACATAGAACAACCACTACAACAAGGGTCTATCAGGGATGGCAGACTCGACAGGGGGGAGTTTTGGCACTCAAGGTCAAGCACAAGGCAAGGGAGTGCCTCAAAGAAGTGGGCACAGAAGAAGAGGGAGCAAGTAGGGAGCTGCAAGAAGTACATGTCAAATTTTCAGAAAAAATCCCTATAATAGTGCTTATCACTAAAAACCATTGTAAATACTATTTCACATTTATTTCAACTCCATTTTGTTCAAGACAAGGAGTCCTTCAGCTTGAGGAGTATTAGAAGTACCATCCTACCAATTTGCATAATTTTTAGACTCCGTTTGAGCCCCCAAATAAGCCCTGGAACCTAATTTTTAACTAGGCCGGACACTAGGTCTATAAAAAGAGCTAGGGAGCTCATTTTTAAGGTTAGTTTGTTATAGAGTTAGCTTGTTGTAGATTTGAGCTTTTGTAAGAGAACTCTTGTGTAATCGAAGCTTTCCATTGTTCCTCTCTTTGGTCTTACCGTGTGTGCATGTGTGTGTGTATGTGTGTGCATACTTGTGTGCTTTCATTCACACACTTATGCCTTCAATTGCTCGTGGTATTCATTCCAATCCTCACGTCTCCGTGGATTGACAAGTAAAGGAGGTGGTGCTTATGCTGGAGCTACACTTGGTTTTCATATCCTCTATCTTGGCAATTTTCTAGTTTGTTATTGTCTCTTTTGCATCTTCCTTCTTCTACAATTGAGTGAAGATTTTTTCTCATGGCTAGGCATCCATCTCGCATCAATCCTCTGTTCCCCTCTAATATCTTCATCCTTCACCACCATCTTCCTTGCTTCTCCCATTTGGGCCCTATTCCAAATTCTGAAAATCTCATGTAGCTGCACCACTTGCATAGTAGGTGACCATCATAGTACATACATCATTAACAATGGTTCTACTAAAATATGGAAAGCAATGTTTGTCATGTTTTGTATTGTCATCACCTACTTCGGGTAGTCTCTAGTGTAGTGGTCCCTAGATTTTGGACAGTTGGAGCATGGTGGTGTGTTTTCTGCTAAAAGACAATGAGCTTGGACATGGTTTTATTCTCCACATCTAAAACACACTATAGGTTGTCAAGGCCTATTCTTGAACGTTGAGGTCTGATCATTCATATTGTTCTACATACTTACATTACTGGGAGTATCATAAAAAGAAAGAGCTACAAGAATATTACCCATAACAAGTCTTGGAGCCACCATCGACTGCATCATCAGCACCATGCGTGGTGCCTGCATTGGCATTTGTCCCCATAATGTAGGTGCTTGGGATCCTACCATCCCTTTCAAGTAGTAACAGTTGCGGGCTTCATGTCCCCATTTTGCACAAAATTGGTAGAGTATTTTGTTAGGACACTCTATTTGTGGGTGCCCTTGTTGGTGCCATACAATACAGAAGAGGCTTGCACTTGCCTCTCCTTCCCTTAGTTCCTCAATTTCTTTTTGGAACTTAGAATGCTTGAGAAGTTACACAAGAAGTATAGGATCTCATTTTAAACTTCTCTTTATGATTCTCTAAGTATTTACCAAACTTAGAGTCATCATAAATATTTCTAAGTTTTCAAGTAGGCATGTATTCTTGCCTAACAATATGGCAAGAAACTCTTTGGAATGTAACTTGGTTTTCTACTTTATGCTTACTTTTCTATGCAAGAAATATTTCATACTTAATGTAAACTTTACATTAATTACTTGATCCCTATGTATCCCATTAGGAAGTATTTTACTAGATACTTGAGTTGAAAAGTTCTTGCCAATATTATTTCTCAAGCTTGTTCTTTACTAAGCAATCTAACTACTAGAAAACTACATTAAATTATTTACTCAACAAAAACTAATGCTCCTTATTCATGCAAATGCATGTGCTTGGATGCAAATTCATATATTTGCATGCATGTGTTGGCATGTTTGTTCATGTTCTAAACTAATTCAAGCATGTCTTGTGATGTTTATGCATGCAATTCATGCATCTATCTTATGCACAACATACTATCGTTGCTTCCTTTTATTGAACAAATATGCTAGTGAATTGAAAACATTCTTTTGGAAAGAGGAATGTAAAACCAATCAGTCTTTTTCATGCATGAAGTGGAAAATAATGTATTAATGTATCCAACTATTTTTACTGCTTGATTTGCTTCCATTATACTCATGCTTGTTTCTTTTAGCTTTCATTATCTTTATAAAGTTGGTCTAATCATTATCCAAATTGAAGTCATGTACCGTGCTTCAATGATGATTCTATGCAAACTATATGAAAGCAAAAAGTAAACAAATATTTAAATCAGGCATGAAATTGGGAAATAGTTAGCTCCGAACAATAGTTATCTCCATCCCCTCCCTTGAAAAGATCCATCATACTCCTTGCTTCTCCTAAAGTTAACTTCTAAGAATGAATTCTCTCCCCAAACCTGATAAATCTCCTTCAACTCCACATATTTTTATATGATTGGAAAGCTTATAAAAATATCTTTCAAACAAGCTAACATCATAAAAAGGAAACACCACACTAAAGACTTAACTAGTTGTTAATAAGTCATCACTGACTGATAATAATGTTTGGCATGGCTAGTTTGAATGATCCTCAAAGAAAACTCCGCGTTAAAATCTAAATTTTTTTGAGGTCATATATTTGTATCAAATTCTCAAGAGACTATACATGAGTCAAAAACAACAAGTTCCGGTTGTATATGATACCTTTTGAGAGGGGTAAAAAATTCCCTCTTGCACGATTTTGCACTTTCCTTCAAAGGAGCACAATTATGTATTTTCCTCTTCTCTTAGAACTTCATTTGTCTCTTCCCTTTCTCATTGCCTCTTTTCTTCTCTTACATCTCCATAACCACTTTCTAGCTTGATGTTGTTTTAGTGAATAAAAAAGAAAATAGATTACACTCCAACAAGTCTCTATGTTCCATTCTGATGAAGGTACATGTTCATCCTTTCTCTTTCTCACACAAGTCAAGAAGACAAATGAAGAGAGAAAGTATTTTTTCAAATATCATAGAAGAATGGATTAATCTCAAGTTTCACTTAGAAAGGAAAGCGTAGAAGGAATTCAAGAACGTGGCTAGCAAATGGTCCCGAATTCGAATCCTATCTCACACATCTAGATTTCTCTCATTTTTGCAAAGTTCTCTTCACATGAGAAAACCACAAATACATGGAATTCTTAGGAAGAAACTGAGACGCGCAATAATCTAAAATCTAGGAATTCAAGAGACAAAGTGATGGCATTATAAAGGAAAAATAATAAGCAAACGCCTTATAGAGATGATGATGACTAGATTAGGTTCCCAGGAGAGGTCAATTGAGGTAGAAAACCATGAACCCAAGGTCTCCATGAATGCTTATGAGGAAGATGATGAGACTAACAAGGTCGTCATGAAAGCTTGCCTAGAGCTCTTATAATAGTTTATTGACCTAGACTATTGGGACCACCGCTTGCTTGAACGTGACTCTCCTCCAAAAATTTTGCCTCTATACATAGATACTTGAATCAATGAGGACCGAAAACATAACTAGAGTCCATAAGTGCATGTGTGATGGCCACCATGGCTTAAGCAACTTCTACTAGGTTCCAGAAGTGGTAGGTGTACTAGCCACTTGATTTAAGTCTCGCTCAACTCAAGATAACTCACATTAACTTGATTTAGAAGGCTCTAGTGCTCTTTGCAAAAAACACTCTTCCCATGCTCCCCATGGTGGTTGAACCCAAGAGGTCCTCCTTGTCAACCTTGAGACTTAATCACTAGGTTAAGTGGATTACCTAGTTTAGAGAGCACATGAACATCTAATCTTGAGACTTTGGCCATACAAATAAATGACCGAACCATGTCCCATTTCACATTTATCTCAACCAACCATACACTTAAATCATAGAATTTAAGTTATAAGAGACGTGATCCCAAATCAATCCAAAAAGATTCAAACTTCTCATATTAGAGAGCCTTTATATAAAGGTATGCAACATTATCTTGTATAGGCACCTTTGCCAACTCAATATCTCCATTAGCAAGGCTCTCATTGACATAATGATAGTGCACCTCAATGTGCTTAGTGTAATCATTGAACACTAGGTTCCTTGCAACTACCAATGCAAAATCAATAGCAATACATCTGATGGTGGAAGAGATCTAACCAATACCCAAGTTATCCATAAGGCATCTGAACCAACCATACTCAAAAAATAGCTAGAACATTACCCTGTACTCAAGTCACAACTAAAAACTCCCATCGTAGGCTACTTCTTTGTTAAACAAGATATGCATGAGCTACCAAGCATGAAGAAACATGCCCTTTTGGACACATGTGTTTCATAATAGCCACCTTGATTTCAGTAAAAAACTACTTATGAATTTGGTAGTTTTCATCCCCCCTGGGATAAAAAAACCTAAGCTATCGAGTACTAGATAAGTAGTTCAAAAGATACACTTAAATACCTAACAACTCTTAGCACCTAGGATGTGTACACATATGCACCTCAAAGATAAAAAAGTGAGTATCTAGCCAAGTGATGCATACATCAATAAGGAATCCAATAATGTTGAATTAAAATTAGCATCAAATGCAACTCCAACATCATGAAGGCTCTATCATAAATATGTTTGCATGAGAATGCAAATGGATTGTAGTTATTGACATATTTTTGTATTGATGTGTTTGAATACACTTAGGAGCAGGATGGCAATTTTTCCCTCTTAAGGATCATTTTTTCCTTTGACTTGTATATATGTCTATAATCCCAATGGACTACATATCTTGTACATTCACTCAACTAACTATTTATCTTGTATATATGCCTATAACCCCAAAAAGCTACTTATCTTGTTCTTACTAGTACACTATGTGTTGTGCTCAAAGCTCTTCCTTGTGATGTTTGCATGTCTCCCTATCTCTTGAATTACAACAACTAGTATCAACATAGGTTATTGCTTTGTATGGGGCATTGCCAAAACCCTTCTAATCATAGTCTCCTAATCTCATGAAATTTATTGAGCATACTTTGGGTCATTCATAGCTCAAAATAACTTTATTTTATGACATCAAAGAATTTATTTCACCCTATGAATGCACTATCATAGAGACCATGCAATCAGTTTTCTCCTTTTATTCATATATATATATATATATATATATATATGTATATATATATATATATATATATATATATATATATATATATATATATATATATATATATATATATATATATATATATATATATATATATATATATATATATATGTGTGTGTGTGTGTGTGTATGTGTGTATGTATGTATATATATACTTTTCAATTGATTTGTGCAAGCTACTTAAAGTCCGCTACAAGTCTAATGGGTATTGGTTGGGTATTTTTGTGGACACTTTTGGAAAAATAATTTTTCTAGAACACACTACAATCACTAGCCATGGATGAAAGCAATGATGTATTTAGTATGTTGGTCATTGATGAGAAGTTGGATGGATCTAACTACCCATTTTGGGCATACATGATGTGTTATATTCCAGAGATGTACATGCTTTGAGGAACGAGAAGTTCCTTGCTCAGGGGATAGCCAAAGCCAAAAGCCAAAGAGTTCATACGAGGTACCTACTCATGATGGCCAGATGAGTACAGGGACCTTAGAGCGAACTCTAGATGGTGACTAGGCAAGGGCTATAAATAGGATGGGAGGTGAATCCCATGCATGTCATTCTCCACTGCTCACATTGGTATCAGAGCTTGAGGGAGAGAGAGACCTTGGGGGAGAGCTTGATGGAGATGAAAAAGAATCCTTTACAAGCAAGAAGGGAAGGATTGGATGGGAATTTCGGAGGCATCCTTGTCATCCGCGAGACCATTTATGCAGCCATGGAGAAATCGAGAGAAAAAAAAAGTACAGATGATCGCTCGAATTTCATGCATCATCTCGAATTTCATGAGAGCGTCAGCATCTGTGAGGCAAAAGCGAAAAAATGTGGCGGCGCTGCTCGATATTGCACGTAAGTATGATCAACATTAGCTCTATATATTTTAGTGATGCACAAAGATGCAACCTGGAGGTTTTGGATCGGTAACCTCATCAATGAGAATCACACATCCTACCCATTAAGGTAAATGATATTGATGTATAGCAATCCGTGTTTTTTTAATCATATGTTCTGTGTGTGCCCGTTCAACATAGAGGTTGAGAGAGAAAAGAAAAAGAGGAGAAAGAGAATAAGGAAAGAGAGAGAAGAAAAGAAGAAGAGAAGGAAGAAGAAAAGGAAGAGAATAAAGAAAAAGAAAAAATAGAGAAGAAAGAGAAGAAAGAAAAAGAAAAAAAAAAGAGAAGAAAGAAAGAGAAAAAAGAGAAGCAAGAGAAGAGAGAAAGACAAGAAGTAGAGATAGAAAGAAATAGAACGAAAGAGAAAGATAAATAAAGAGAAAGGGAAAGAAAGAGAAAGGGAAAGAAAGAGAAAGGGAAAGAAAGAGAAAGAGAAGAAGGAGAAAAGAGAGTGATAGAAACAGAGAAGCCGAGAGAGAGAGAGAGAGAGAGAGATAGAGAAAGAGTTGAAAAAGAAAAAGGGTAGAGAGAAAGATATAGAAAATTCAGGTAGAGAGAAAGAGATAAAAGAATATGAAGGAGCTAGAAAATGAATGAAACAAGAGGAAAAGAGAATATGAAAGTGAATATTAGAGAGAGAGAAGGAAAATATTAGAAAGAGAGAGAAGAGTAAAGAAAGAGAAAAAAAGAAAAAGATAGGAAGTAAGGGAAAGAGCAAGATTAGCATACCTAACTTTACTAAATTGGCCATAACTCTTTCATATGAAGTTCGCATTGAATGATTCAACTTGGTATAGAAAGTAGACTTCAAGAGTTTTCCAATGAGCGATCGGAAGCTATCATTAGATAATCAAAAACCACCAATAGAGAGCATTTAATTCTCTACATATCTCTTCAAGGAGGTATGCTGCCCACTCACCTAGCTTCATTGTTTTAGCCATAACTTCCTAATGGAAGCTCCAAATTAAGAAATTCAACTTGTTATAGATTCTACACTTCAAGCCCTTTCTTTGTTTTGACTTTTCACAATGAATATTTTGACCATTATAAGCCATCTCTGCACAAGCTTTTAGATGGCTGTTGGCTGGTGAGAAACTCTTTTTGAGTGAATTGAGTGTTCGATTATGATAATTAGGAGTTTTTAATCATATCTTGAACCATTTTGGATAGGAAAGAATTATTTTTCACACATTTTCATTAAATTTTTGCTCTCAAATATATTCATTTGAATACTTCTCCATCACAGTTTATAATTTTGCATTGTATTTTCTTCCAGTTTTATGAAATCAACATTGGAATGTGCATGAAAGTTAGTTTTTACATGAATTTATCTATGCACATGAAGTTACACTAACTTATGTTGATTCATAAAAGCATGCATAGATCTTGTTTGTGTATTTTAGAATCTTTGGCAGGTATTGAAGGCAGAAAAAGACATTGTAATGAGGGTGTGTAGTGCCCAACAACACATTGTTGGAAAAGTTTCTTATTTGCAGGTTTCTGGAGTATAGAAAGTGGTTTGCCAACCACTAGGCTGATGCCTATCATTGTAATGATTATTTTTTTCAGGCTTCATTTTCTTGGCAAAATGCTGCCGGAAATTTTGTAGCCACATGGCATTATATGCCATGTGAGAACTAGAGTGATGTTGTGTTGTGTGAGAGAGGAAGTCTTATGTCTCCATAGCTAAAAGCATATAAATTGATTGAAGTAGAGAAGAATATGCATGAGTGGATACATGCATACATAGACAATATGATTGCTAGAAAGTTGAAGTGCATGATGCATGCTCTGTCCTTAGAAGATCACTTTTATATATCACCACGATGAGTTGGGATGAGCATGAGATATATGATACAAGTACCATATGTGGGCTAATTTTGCCTTTAAAAAAAGTAAATGACAAGGTATATGCATCAAGTACAACGAAGATGTGTTTTCGTTTAGTAACGCATGAACACATCAATTGTTCTTCATGCGAGTCTATGTACTTAATATAGACATTTATCTCGAGTCCACACAAGAGTGCTATGGTTATGATCATCTATACAAGTATTAAATGATTGTGTATAATTGACTGTAATGAGCTTAATGAATGCACAAGAAGCACAATGAATAGAATGACGTCCATAGATATTCACTTTCACTGAAAGGTGGAAACTATGTAAAGAGTTGAGTTTTCAACGAGACGATTTTGTGATGATTAATTGATTTGCATTGATCTAAGCGATCATTATACACATGGATATATATCCATGTCATACTCCATCCAAGATAATGAATGAGTTTGTTTAATCAAAAGGATTAACATATCTCATCATTTTTAGATTTTAAAAAAATGATTGAGCAAATAGTTAGTGAGGTAGCAACCTCATAGAGATTTGGATGCTTCTCTTTGAGAGAATACCCAAATGTATTGAAATTTGGAGGGCAAGTAGTTCCTAGGCTTTCCTTTTGAGCTGACCAATTTTCAAGTAATTTGGACACTTTTAGATTTTCAAATGACCTCTGCACTAAAAGTGGTACTACTAGAGGTAAGGCTTGAAACAAGTGACATAGGCCTATTAAAAAAGGCATTTCTCTTAATTGGTAGATCCAAATGGAATGCTTTTTATTGGCAATGAACAAATGAGAGATGCACTTTGTGCATACCAATTTTCAGTATTTGTAAAGATCATTTGATAGGTCAACGAAGCTCTACACATCAAAGTGCAGCCTTTGGAATTTATGAAATGACCAAAGACCATGTCACCTAGAGGTGCTTGGTTCTCTTAGCTCATTTATTCAACTTGAATGATTTGTGTTTCTAACATTAGCTACACACCTCCTTATGGGTTGTATAAAATTTCAAGATGAAATGTTTCTTCATTTAGGAGATATAAAGAAAATAGTAAAAGTTAGCCTTTGCACATTTTTAAAATTTTGCACGTATAGAGGCTTAGTATTTTGGTCATTGTGAAAGCCTTTAATGTCCAAATACTATGCAATTTATATCACTATACGTAAATAGTATTAAATAGCTGCTATTTAATTTTGAAAGAAATTGAACATAATTTGTGAGGCTTTCCTCAAAAGAAACATGTGAATGATGTGTGTGCCACTCTCCACCCATCCATTTATATCCACTTGTATCTAATATAGCAGTAATCTGGAATGATCTAGCATCGCCATGTGGCCAGCATGCAACACTCATCCCCACTAACCATCAAATACCTTAGGATATACCCCTAAGCTTAGAACCTTGGCTAACTAGCCCTCATCCCACACAGACATGGAATGGTCTCTGTAGACCAATGTCTGACACTCTCTCCCCCTTCTAAAGATCATTGTCCTCAATGATCAATGAGGGAAAGTACTTGCGAACCAGAGCTGCTGATTCCCAAGTAGAGTCAGTAAGTGGTATTCCACTCCATGCTACCAGATACGCTTGGATGACACGACTCCTGTTGATATATTTAGGTAGTGATGTGTGTGAACACACTAGGACTGCCGGGCACCCTAATGGGCTACTTATCTTTGTACATTCTCTAGTAATACATTCACGATTGTATGTTTGTGCTCCAAGCTTCTTCTTCTTCCTTGTGATGTTCGCATGCTTCCATAGACATCTATCTCCAACAATTGGTATCAGAGCAAGTCGTCGCTTCATCTAGGGCACCGTCGACACTCCTCCGTTTGCAGTCTCAGAATTGCACGAATTTTGGTGAGCATACTCAGCGTGTTTTCGCGATCTGAGCTCGTTTGGACCTCCGAACGCACTATCACAGTGCTTGTGTAGGCTATTTCGTCCTTTTGTGCCAAAGGTATATACCAATTTCTGTTCGCCAGTTTAAGCGTCTCAGAGTCTGCTAGAGGTCTAGCAAAACTCGTCTGGGCAATTCTGTTCAACTTTTTGAGATACAGTCAATTTTCTGCATCAAGGTATTTTAGTCATCGGCCATGGCTGAAAGCAGTGATGTATTCCGTATGTTGGCTGTTGAGGATAAGTTGGATGGTACCAACTACCCATTATGGGCTTATATGATGCGACATGTATTGGTTGCAAAAGGACTGTGGAACATTGTGCAGGGTGTTGAAAGACGTCCTGTTACACCTGCAACTACAGGTACTGCAAATACAGGTGCTGGAGCTGATGAAGATGGTGTCAAAGATGATATTCCACAGATTCCTGTTCGTGCTGCTATTTCTGTTGCACCTACTATAGAGCAAATTCGTTGGGATGGCAGAGATACCCAGGTACATGCATTGATAGCCTTGTCTGTCAAACGTGCCATTATTCCTCATATTCGCTCTTGCAAAACAGCTAGGGATGCTTGGGATACACTAACCACATTGTACCAAGCTAGGAATGAGGCTCGTGTTGCTTACCTCCGAAAAGAGTTGGAGAGTGAGCACATGAATGAAGGTTATTCCATGGACAGTTTCCTAACAAAGATAAAAGATTTGAAGGAACAATTGATTTCTGCTGATGAGGTTATACCAAATAGCTCACTTGTGCAGACCGTTCTGAATGGTCTTCCTGATTCATATCAGAGTTTTGCTTCTACTCTTCGGTTGATGATGAAAGGCAATCCGAATGCCTTATCATTTGAGGAGTTAGTCTCTGTTCTGTTGCAGGAAGATCAGTCTAGGCAGAACAGGTCCATTATGCGTGTTACAGATCAAGCTTTCCTGGCTAGTCAGAAGGGCAAAGGAAAATGGAGCTCTTCTACTAGTAAGCAGAAGTATGCAAATGCTGCACATTCGAAGAACCAGGATAAAGATGAGAAGAAATCAGAAAAGCAGAAATTTTTTTGCAAGTACTGTAAAGGGAATGATCATATCATAAAGAACTGTCCAAAACTGGCTGCAAAAGAGGCAAAGAAGAAAGAGGCTGGAATGGTTGTTGTAGAGGCCTCTACACCAAAAACAGAGTCTGCAAATCTTGTGCAGGAAGAAGAATGGGCGTTTACTACTGTTTGCAGTTTTGACCCATCTTCTCATGAGCACTGCATGTCTGCAGTGCACTCAGATGTTTGGTACTTTGACAGTGGGGCGACCAAACATATTACCTCGCAGCGCAGTTTCTTCTCTTCACTCGAGCCTGCCCCTACAGGGAATACTGTCACATGCGCCAACAACTCCTCTTATCTTGTTATGGGAGTTGGTAAGATCATTCTGACTACTGCTGATGGTAGTTCTTTCACCTTGTCAGATGCTTTATTTGTGCTAGGGATCAAGAAGAATCTGTTATCAGTTTCTGCATTAGCCAAGATTGGCTTGGTTGTGAAATTTGTTGATGAGAGATGTACAGTTCATGATCTGTCAAATGGCAATGTTATTATTGCTTCTGGTATTTTATGTCGTGGGTTGTATAAAAAGCTCATAGACTATGAAAGATCTGTGAATGATTCGGCATGTGCAGTTCATGATTCTCAGGCTATCTCAGATGCAAAGCTTTGGCATGCACGCTTTGGTCATCTGAGTTTTGCTAGTTTGCTACGCCTGTAGAAATCTGATATGGTGTCTTCTTTGCCCAAGCTATGGTATGTCTAGAGTGTTGCCTAGGGGACTCCTTCATTGTAATCCTCGATGGTGTAGCTTGTTGGCATCTTTGAGAACCTGTCTCTAGAGCCTTGGGTTTCCCACCCTTGAGTATCCACATTTGCTTCATGCCACGAGGTACTTCATATTGCACAGGTTGGTGCTGACGCTTTTAATCATCCACCTCCTTGGTGTCGTGTGTGGCCCGGCTTGCTTTCCTCGAATCCTCTTTGGAAAAGAAGGGAACTCCTCGTTGACTTCTATACCTTCGTCAAGAGTGACAATCTTCTGCACCATAGCATGTTGGACAAGAATAACATCGTTATCTTCATGTGGGTTCCTAGAGGGACCAGGATTTGGTGCATTTTCTAGTGGCCTAAGTGCCTGATTTCGTAATTCGATTATGAGGCAGTTTTGGCCTACCCAAGCCTGAAGAAGTCCACTTCTTAGGTTGAGGTTGACTGCATGATCATAGATCCAATCTTGGCCCAAGACAAGAGGTTTGATAAGATACTCCTCTTCACATCCTAGCACTTTTACTACCATTAGGACCTCTTGAATGTAGAGGGGAAGTTCCACCTCTCCCATGCAAGGGGTTTCAACACCTCCCAACCCTATGAGATACGCCTCTATAGGATTGACCTTGAATTGCAATTCTTGGCATTAAGAAAGCGGTACTGCACTAGTGGCTGCTTCTAAGTCAATTAAAGCTCTCAGGGTCCTTGCACTCTCTCCTTGTCCTACTTCTAGGGTCACAAAAGGTCCTTGATCGACTATCCTATGGGAACGTTCACCTGAAGCCTCGCACATGGCCATGTGATACTTTAGAGCTTCTTGAGTGTCAGGCATGGCTTGATCTCTACCTTGTCTTTTCAATTTCATTCGTCGGATGCGTTCTAAAGCTTCCACCTGTGCTTCTTCTTAAATTCTCTTTTACTCCTCTTTATGCTTCTTCGTAGTATTGGGTGGATTTAACATCTCTTCCGTTAGGGGTTCTTGGTATAACTTGACTCTGCATCCGCTTATGTAACTTGGTAGGACGTCACCTTCTAGAGTGGCTAGTTGTACTGCTCCACTTGTGGAGATCCTAATGATAATCATTGGTCCATAGCCTCTCTTCTCTAATTTCTGTGAGTGTTGCTTCAAGGTGTAGACTAGGACTAGGTCTCCTGCTTTCAAGCCCTTATCCTTCCCATGTGCGTTGAAATATGCTTTTTGCCTCTTCTTGGCTGCATAAATTCCTACTGCTACTCTCAATCGTGTTTCGCCTAAACGTTCAAGATCCGAGATTCTAGAGGAGAGCTCATGGCGTGTCGAATCATGCTCGTGTGCTACCTTCAATGTAGGTATCAAAAAGTCCAATGGTAGCACTGCATTTTGGCCGAACACCATTGTTGGCAGCAGTCAGGGAACCGAAGGAGCCACAAGACGAAGAGAGTCAGAGCGAAGGGATAGCACAAGCAGACATGGCAGTCAAAGAAGATCTGGCAAGTAGGCCAATAATTTTCCTCATGAAGAAGCAAGTACGAGCATTCACACAGATCTAGCACTAAGGCAACCTTTAATTTTTCAAAACCTTTACACCAATTAAAAGTGATTCTCATCACTAAACACCATTGTAAATACCATTTCATCTTTTTGTAGCTCCATTTTGTGCAAGCCAAGGAGTCCTTGAGCTTGAGGAGCTTTAGAAGTATCTACCTGCCAATTTTCGTATTTTTTAGACCTCGTTTGAGCCCTCAAATAAGCCCTGGAACCTAATTTTTAACTAGGCCGGACAATAGGTCTGAACAGGACCAAAACTAGTCAAAAACTATAAAAGGAGCTAGAGAGCTCATTTTTGAGGGCAGATTGTAATTGGAATGAACTTGTAAGAGCTTTTTGAAAGTAATCTAAGAACTCCATTGCTTCTCCCTCTTTGTCTTGTCATGTGTGCGCGTGTGTGTGTATGTGTGTGCATGCTTGTGTGCTTCTCACTCACGCACTTGTGCCTCCACTTGCTCGAGGTCTTCATACCATCCTCACGTCTTCCCGGATTGACATTAAAGGAGATGCTACTCATCACTGAGCTACACCAAATTTTGGCGCCGTTGCCGGGGATCGAGCTTTGAGGACGAGCGTGTGATGGTAAGACGTAGATTGGAGACGTTGGAGTTGTAGGTAATTTCTTTACTTTTCCTATTTTTCTCTTTTTTACCTCACCACCATCATCACCATCATCATCATCACCATCTTCCACCTCCATTTCCATCATTGCGAAAATTTCAGTTTTTTTTTATTATATCACCATCTCCACCTCATTTCCCTCATTTCACTTGTGAGAGAGAGCGAGAGAGCGAAATTGCGTGTGCTGTTTTTGCATGTTTCTTGAGCTGTCTTGCAGGTACAGGTCACATCATCATCCCCAGCACTCTGTGCAGGTACGAAATTCGAAGTAACTGTCTGTGTGTCGCCGACCTCTGTCAATCGCGAAAGACAGAAAAAACGCTCAAATCACCAAACAAAGTGCAAAACCATGATCTACAGGCCTAGAGCTTCCCAAAAATGTGTTTAGTTTCTTGAAATTCCTCAGATTTCTGTCAATCGCGATCGCTCTGTCAATCGCGACCGACAAACCACGACGGACAGATCTGTCAATCACGATCGACACGTCAATCGCGATCGACAGTCTACGACGGCTCTGTCAATCGCGACCGACAGAGTCAACGATCGATTGACCACGACCGACGGACCATACGCGTGACACGTATCAATCGCGATCGAGCCATCAATCGCGATCGACTCATCAATCGCGACTGATAGCCCACGACGGCTCTGTCAATCGCGACCGACACAGTCAACGATTGTTTGACCACGACGGACAGACCCTCGTGACCGACCTGTCAATCGCGATCGACTCATCAATCGCGACTGACAGCCCACGACGGCTCTGTCAATCGCGACCGACAGAGTCAACGACCCTTTGACCACGACTGATTGACTTTTCGTAACCCCTGTCAATCGCGACTGACCAGTCAATCGCGATTGACAGCCACGACGGACCTGTCAATCGCGATCGACACGTCGATCGCGACTGACCTGTCAATCGCGACCGACAGACTTTGCGAACACGTTAGAAGGGCAAATTAGGTCAAATTTTTAAGGCAAAAAATAGTGGTCTAAATTTTGGCCAAGTGTGGGACAAACACAAGGGTGTAGTATTGCATTACGAGGGCATGACCCAAATAACTCGAGAATTCCTGTTTGCCTGTTAACCTAGTTTAATTCTGTTTTAGCCCAAAACCTTGAACTGGCATAACTTTCTCATACGAAATCCGTTTGCCGTGATTTTTTTTTTGATGGAAAGCTCGCAGGGAGCACAACAAAAACATTGACTGGTTACGGTTAAATTAAACTCAGGAATATTAGATAGGGTATTTGGAAGTTGACCATACCCAAGGGGAACAAGTTCAGGGATCTCTAGAGTTGTGTCCAAAAGGTCATAGTGCAAATTGGTGAAGTGTTACATGAATGAAAATGATTGGTTCTGTCTTTTGAATTTAAGTCTTGAGCTAACGGTGGGCCTTTTATAGGTCCTTTGAGAGCAGCGAAGGGTACGCAAGGCAAGAGTAAGTGCAGGCTTGGGAACACGCGTCCCGGGCACACCAGGGCAACAATACAAGGAAAGGAACTCAAGGTTGGAAAACCCGCAACACCCTCTGTCAATTCTTAGTTTAGGCTAAGTGCGGGTAGTGTTAGAAGTAATTCCAGGCAACGATAGGCACGAGATAAATCAAAGACTATCTAAGAAATCAAGTGCAAGTCAAGAGATAACCTGTGAGTGTGCGAACGACAACCTTAAAAGGAAAAGAACCTAACATGGAACGATCAACCTAAAAGCACGAAGAACGTTCAAGTATTCCTGACGACATAATATCAGACAAGACCTTAAACACGAGAAATAACTAAAAAGAATTAAGTGACTGATACCAATTGATCGACAACGAGGCTGTACTCTGGGCAAAAATTAGGCTACTTAAATAGGCATATGAACCTTAGATCAGGAAGACACCTAGTAAGAGAGAGACAAAGCCTTAGGTCTTCAGAGGCTAGTGTCAATCATACTGCCAGGTCTTGGGCCCAGCAGTTGAGTCACCACTCACATTACCCTAGCTCTGATACTAGTGAATCCGAGATGTCTCAAGGCATGGACAGACCTACGGGAAGTTCAGGTGGGCCATACTTGCACAGGGTAGAAGGCCCTTACAAAACACAGTTGGAATACCTTAGGACCAACCGATTAGGTGCTAGCATCTATGAGGACGGCCTAGGAAGATCCGTGGTCCAGATTAAAAACCCTGACCAATCCATAGGACTAGAGCACCTAGCTGTCAAGTTTGAAAACGGTGCATACCTGGACAAAGAAGGAACCATATACGTAGTCACCAGTCACCCAGATAGGACAGATGAATTTGGGAATGTAATCTCAGAAGCGGACTTAGGTGACTTGGAACAAGGAAACATGGGTATAGAACCTAGAACCCCCCGAGGCAAATCTGTTCTCACTAGGATTATCACACCTGAGTGGGTGCCCCAAGACAACAAGAGCATAGATCTGCTTCTGAACCGAGAGACTGACGAAGCCTTTTGGAGGTATAAATCTGATCGGCCAATTGATATAGGAGCAATCATGATCTATGAGTTTAAGGATCCTGATAGCCCAGGTAGAGTGACCTACTTAGATCACGCTTCGGAGAGGATCTTTGTGGTGATAGAAAATGATAGGCATGCTTACACTTGGAAAGGTGAATTCGTTTTTCCCCAACCAAGATCGAATGTATCTTATGGTCACCCTGGAGCTGGAACCTCCCAAGCTCATGGAATGCAAAGAGACAGAAGTAGAGATAGACCAGAAGTCAGCTTTGCTAACACAGGAGGCAGAGAAAGAACGAGGACGGAAACAAATAGAGTAGAACCTGAGGTACTTAGAGCTCACAGAAATCAAAGAAATACGGATGAGTTCCCTCTACCCCGACCTAGAGAGCACGCAAGGACTTTGAGACCAACTTAGCTAGTTAAGTCCATGAAGAACTATTTCGATGGCACGGGAGATCCATACGATCACGTGGCTGAGTTTAGGCAAGTCTTGAGAGCTGAACAAGTGGAGGATCTATTCACGCAGTACAATGCCTTTGATCTGACCCTTAGGAACACTGCCCTGACATGGTTTCAGCCACTAAATGAGAGGCAGTTCAGGAGCATAGACCAACTCCTAGAGGCTTTCATTATTGAATTCTCTAAGAGTGGCATAAGGCATAATACCTCCTCGCTGATTCACAGCTTCAAGCAAACCCCTCAAGAAACCGTGAGACTTGCAGGAAGAAGATTTAGGCAATACTTAGAAAGATGCCCTGTTTCGGAGCTACCTACACCAGCTAAGCAAGTGGCCTTATTCTTGGATGGATTGCTAAGTACCAAATTAAGATCATATGTGTACTTGAAAGACCCTAGGACCATAGAAGAGTGTGTACGCATGTGTATTGACATTGAGGATAACCTAGGGGAGGAGTTAGAGCTTGCTAAGATATACAAACATTCGGATAGTGCCTCTAGCCTCTCTTCCACGCAATCCACATCAATCGAGGAACTTGCAGAGAAAGTAGCTCAGAAATTAGGTGTAACTAGCAAACAAATCCCAAGGTTTGCCCCTGTGAAAAGGTGCTATACTTGTGGTGGTGACCACATGGCGAATGTCTGCCCCATTATGGCTCAGCCCCAAGTAAATCCTAGTAGCCAGTACTGCACCATAGAACGGAGATACACCAATCACACCGCACAAGATTGCCCATACAACAAGCAGGCAGTTAGGCAACCCAACCCTCAGCCATACCCTCAGCAGGGAAGGTACCAGAACCCATACCCTCCACAACCATATGGCAGGGCACAACAACCGTATCAGCAACCCTACCAAAACCAACAAAGGCCTCAGCCTGTGTTAGCTCAACAACCCCCTGCCCCAGCTAATGCGATCCCAGTAAAATATGCAGCAGCAGAAGAAAACCTGAATAGAGTGATAGTCCCTGTAACACCATTGCTCTCTGAAAGTGACCCCAGTGACCATAGCTTTGATTCTACACATGTCGATAGTCCCCATGCTTACTACATGCAATCTCCTGAGCATGGTGAGTCCTACTATAGTGAAGAGCCAAATGAACCTAGTTGGGAGTCAGATTACACAAACGTCATGTACGCAAACCCCAATCCTAGACCTCAACCTAGGCAGGTAAGACCCCCATTCCCTAGAGGACCGTGCTACAGATGCCAAGGAGATCACCTCATTCGTGATTGTCCCTTACCTCCACCTACACAACCCCAGTCAGTGACGATCCAAGGCTTTTGCCAAGAATGTGGAAAGGAGCATCTCTTACGAGATTGCCCTAAGAATCCTAATAATATGCCAAAAATCACCCCTATTAACGTTATTGGGTTGGTGGTAGACTCCACAGGAAGTGTGACGTCCACCGCACCAGTACAGGTAGTGACTAGAGCTCAAGCATTGCAGCAGAATCAAGGGGTAAACCAGGATAAGAACCTAGAGGCTAGTGAAACCGAGAGCATAACAAAGAAAAGGACTAGAGCGTGGAAAGATAGTCGGGAAAGAATGAAAAGACAATGGGCTAAAAAGATGAGTGAACTTGAGGAAAGCATAAGAGAAACCAAAGCGAGGATAACTGAACTCACATATCAAACTCCCTCTCACACTACCCCACCACCACATTCCCATCGCCATCCGACCCGCCACCTTCCCACCCACCTCATATGATTCCACCACCCCCTAAAGTAGGATCAGTAATAGCTGATCCCACTCCTGAAGATATAGACATGATGCTTAAAGCATATCAGGCCAGAATCCAAGAAGGGCCAAATGTCACGGATCATGACAAGTGTTACCCTAGAGCTGACCTAGAGATAGAAAGAACCAAGCTTTGCGCGAAAATGGTCGCATTGGCTCAGACTATGTTTGAAGCCAGTCGCCTTTTCAATTACTCGGGCTCAGCCAAGACGCAATTACACTTGGATGGACTTTTAGAGAAGTTAGAGGGCATAATTGCAAGATGTGCCAAGGAAGAAGAAAATCAAGAAAGAGATAACTCAAGCAAAAACATGACCCATCCCCCATCAAGAGTTTATGTGGCCTATTCCACTGAACCAGACAACCCCCCCTCCCTAGAAAGAATAGAAAATCTAATGGCACAATCACAAAAGGAACTTGCCTTTCAACACAAGGGCAAGGCAAGTGAAAGAGTAAGCATTCCTGCCCAAGAAGCCTATGTGCCTAACTCTACGGAGCCAGACACATCATCTTCTATGAATCGATTTACACCAGAATTCCTACGAGAGATTCAAGAAGACAAATGGGCTAAAGAGAGTGAAGTCCCTCCTCCTATTGAACTTGTGGATGATGCACACGACCAATTCCCACAAGACATTCCATCCATTTATGAGGAGCAGGAGAGCACCCAATCTCAGGAAAGATTAGACTTTGAGTCTAACTCTCTACAAGAATTACCCCACTTCACAGGCCCATGGGAAACTAAGTCTACTTGTATGAGAGCACCTACAGTCATGGTAAGGAACAAAGATTCAGTCATACCTAGGAACACAGAGGTAGTGAAGAACACCAACGTGCGGTGTAATCTCAAGTTAGAAGAGCTACTCAAGGTTAGACCTGAAGTATGGAAACACGTAGCCAAACAAGTACCTGAGATAGCAAAACCTCGTTCCCAGGTAGGATCCCAGAGAACAGTGCCAGAAATACCCTTGGATAAGATAGGAGATATGTGTGAAGGTGAAGAAGGGAACACCTATCTTCCCATCACCTACCAGGAGTACACCACCAAGGCAATTTTGGCCTCAGGTGTAGGAGTTGCAATTGCCACTACTTCCCTATGGAAGCGTTGGGGCAAGCCAGCACTCAGGCCAACGAGAATGAAATTGCAGATGGCCGATGGTCACATAGAGAGACCCCTAGGGTTGTTAGAAGGAATAACTCTCACTACATGTGGTGTTGAGTTCGAGCATACATTTGCTATATGTGACTTTAGCAAAAATCATGCCTATGAGATGATTTTGGGAAGACCATTTATGCGACAATTGCAAGTGGTACAGGACTGGGGAACCAACTCCTTGTATTTGCAGCACTTAGGTGTTACGACCAAAGTCAATCTTAAAGATTACTCTCATAGAGATGTACCTCCTATCCAATGGAATCCCATCCATAGAGCCAAAGATGATACGGAATCGGTGCATTCCATAGGTGTCAGGATCCTCATGGATGCATGAAGACACCCACTTATGGATGTGCAAAGTAGCAGTGGACGAAGAGAAGAGAGAAAAAGCCAGAGAGGTAGGTGCAAAAGAAACCCACAGATCAATCCAAGACCCAGCCTATGCACCTGCAGTTTTTCTAGATGAGGAATTTGAACCCCATGGCTGGGCAGAAATCCTAGCAACAATGGATGTAGCCATCAATGAAGAACAATGGACACCTCTCTGTGATGAGGATGGCTATGACATTTCAGTCTTCTCCATAGAGCCAATCATGGGAGAGGCAGTTCTAGAAGAATGCGAACCTAGCCCTGATGCATTTGAGGATGCAAGTGACTCCGACCTAGAGTCAATCATTATGGATCCACCATTTGCATCAGATGAAGAATACTTCCATGAAGTAGAATTTCAACCCCAGAGGCATGGAGAGCTCACAAATGACGTAAGATTAGCCACACATGTGACCCCGAAGGAAGAAGGAAAGAAACGAAAGAAGAAAGAAGTCTCACCAGAAGAGGAAGAATCTTTGTTTGAGGTCCCAGAAAATTTCAAGAAGTACGAGATAGATGACAGGAGGGTCATGATAAGAATGCCTAAACGAGAGGCACAAGTAGGAGAGGCCTATGATAACAAAGAAACCACCAAGAAAATAGTAGTGTCCCTAGAAGAAGGAGAGGAGAGATGCACGTACATAGGCCATGACCTAACAGAGGAAGAAGAGCATGCACTAATTGCCTTGCTAAGAGAATACAGAGATGTATTCGCTTGGAGTTACAAGGATTTGAAAGGTGTTGACCCGGACATATGCTCACACACCATCCCCATGACCTCAGATGCTAAACCCTCTAAGCAAAAGCCCTATACATATAACCATAATTACGCTGCTAAGATCAAAGAGGAGATAGATAGACTGGTTGAAGCTGGATTTATCTATGAAATTGAGCACACTGAATGGGTATCCCCCATCGTAGTGGTGCCCAAGAAGAATGGCAAGCTGCGTGTGTGCATTAACTTGAAAAAGGTTAATGCAGCCACGATTCGAGATAACTATCCGCTTCCCATCACAGAACATCTCTTAGAAAGAGTGGCAGGCAAGGAAGTGTACAACTTCCTTGATGGATTTTCGGGCTACAATCAAGTAGCCATAGCTCCAGAGGATCAACATAAGACAGCATTTGCCACTGAATGGGGCATTTTTGCCTTTAGAGTAATGCCATTCGGGCTTACCAATGCACCGGCTACCTTCCAGAGGTTGATGTGCCATGTGTTTAAAGAGTTCCTGAGGAAGAACTTAGAAGTCTATGTTGATGATCATTGTGCTCATTCGAACATTAGGCAAACCCATATCCCCGAACTCAGGCAAATCTTTGACAAATGTAGAGAATATCAAGTCTGCCTGAACCCAGAAAAGTGTGTTTTCATGGTCAGGCAAGGCAAGATTCTAGGACACATAGTGTCAAAGAATGGCATATCTACTGACGAAGAGAAAGTGAGAGCTATAGCAGAGTTACCTAGGCCAAAGAATGTCAAGGAAGTACAAGCTTTCATGGGGCATTGTGGTTATTACTGAAGATTCATTCACATGTATGCTGTCATTGCAAGGCCCATGTACGGACTTCTGACTAACTTTGAGTGGACGGAGGAATGTGAGAATTCCTTCCAGGAGCTTAAACGAAGATTATGTTCAGCACCAATCTTGACCACACCAGATTGGAATAAGCCATTCCATGTTCATGTGGATGCATCCAATTACGCCATTGGATGTGTGCTTGCACAACCTACTGGTGAAGGTAACATGGATCTTCCAATTGCCTATGCCAGTAGACAATTGAATGCAGCTGAACGGAATTACACCACTACAGAGAGAGAAGGTTTAGGCATGGTATATGCAGTTAAGAAATTTAGACACTATTTGCTTGCAAATAAGTTTAAATTTTTTACTGATCATCAGGCATTGCTATACCTCGTAAACAAGCCATGCAATACAGGAAGATTAGTGAGATGGTTTCTCTTGCTCATGGAATATGACTTTGAGGTTGTGGTAAGGAAAGGGAGGACTCATTTAAGAGCAGATCATCTCTCTAGGCTCACATCGGGAGAAGCCCCACAAGGAGTATCAGATGACCTTCCTGATGCTTACTTGTTTAATTTGGAAGTTGTACCGCAGTGGGCTAAGCCATTGGTACCAGTATTGACATACGGGCCTAACCATCCTGTAGTAAACACACAGAATAGAGAGGTTGTGAAAGCCCAAAAGTATCACATCATGGCAGGAAGCATGTACAAGCACACAGATCAAGGAATCTTGGCTTGTTGTGTAGAAGAGGATGAGTACGCTAAATGGTTGCAATTAGCACATGTAGGTGCATTAGAGCAACATTACTCAAAGCAACGAACCTTACAGACTCTAAGGAGACTCGGAGTACATTGGCCAACTATGGAAGCTGATGTCCAAAGGTTGTGCAAGGAATGCTCAATCTGTTGCACTAAACCACCTGTGGAACAAGCCACTCTTTATCAAGTGTCCATAGTTCCAGATTGGAGTGAACCACTAGTATCCTTCCTGCGGACGAAAACATTCCCGTCAGACATGACTCTGGCTAGGAAAAGGAGTTTAGAACAAGAAGCCCTGGATTACTCACTCATTGGTGATAATCTATACAAGCGTGGTAAAGACGATTACCTGAGGCTATGTGTCCATGAAAGTGAATATCTTAAGATCTTGGAAACTGCTCACCAAGGTGTAGCAGGAGGACACTTTGGACCAGATCGGGTGATCAAGGCAATACTATTTGCGGGCTTCTGGTGGCCTACCCTTCACATGGATGCACATACCTATGTGAAACGATGTGATGACTGTCAGAAGACTCAGTATCCTATACGTAAAGATGAGATGCCACTGAAACCTATGATGGGTGGACGTGCATTCTCTAAGTGGGGAATAGACTTCGTAGGTCCTATTAATCCCCCAGCTAAGGGTTCCCATGCGGAATATATCATTGTTGCAACAGACTATCTAACTAAGTGGGTAGAGGTAAAAGCCACGACGAAGAACGATGCTCAAACAACGGCCAAATTCTTGTTTGAGAATGTATTCACAAGATATGGGCTACCTATAGAGCTTGTAAGTGATAGAGGCACTCACTTCTTGAACGAAGTGATTGAGAATCTACTCCAAGAATTCTTGGTAATACACAAGAAGTCTGCCCCCTATCACCCTCAAGCTAATGGACAAGCTGAGAGCACTAATAAGATCTTATGCAATGTACTGACGAAATTAGTGAACACTAAACACTGTGATTGGGACAAACAACTACACCATGCTGTTTGGGCATACCGAGTCGCCTACAAAACGGTACTCCAAGCCACCCCCTTTTAGATGGTATTTGGCCAAAACGCGGTGCTTCCCTTGGACTTCTTGATACCTACATTGAAAGTAGCACAAGAGCACGAGTGGACGGGTCATGAACTCTCCTCTAGACTTTTTGACCTTGAACGATTAGGAGAAACAAGACTGAGAGCAGCTGCAGGAATATATGCAGCTAAGAAGAGACAAAAGGCATACTTTGATGCCCATGTGAAGGATAAAGGTTTGAAAGCAGGAGACCTAGTACTAGTATACACGTTGAAACAACATGCGAGGAAGCTAGAAAAGAGAGGCTACGGACCCATGATCATTAATAGGATCTCCACAAGTGGAGCTGTGCAATTAGCCACATTAGAAGGTGATGTTCTCCCAAACTATATTAGCGGATGCAGAGTCAAGTTGTATCAGGAACCCCTCACGGAGGCAATGCTCAGTCGACTCAACACTGCTAAGAAACGCAAGGAGGAAGAAAACCGAATTCGAGAAGAAGCTCAAGCAGAAGCCCTAGAGCGCATCCGGAGAATGAAATTAAGAAGACAAGGTAGAGAGCACCCTAGGCTAGACGCATATGCAGATCAAAGATATGACATGGCTATGTGTGAAGTTTCAGGTGTTAGCTCACATAAGATAACCGATCGACGTCCTTTCATAACCTTAGATATAGGACAAGGAAAGAGTGCAAGGACTGTAAGAGCCTTGATTGACTCAGGTGCAGCCACTAGTGCTGTTAAAATGTCTTACTGTCAAGAGTTGCAGTTAACTATCAATCCTGTGGAAGCATATCTCATAGGATTGGGAGGCGTGGAAACCCCTTGCATGGGCGAGGTGGAACTTCCCCTCTATATTCATGAGGAGGCAATGACAGTTAAAGTACTAGTGTGTCAAGATGAGGACCTCACGGAACCCCTTGTCCTGGGTCAAGAC
Organism: Ceratopteris richardii; assembly: GCA_020310875.1. NCBI lineage: Eukaryota > Viridiplantae > Streptophyta > Polypodiopsida > Polypodiales > Pteridaceae > Ceratopteris > Ceratopteris richardii. The sequence goes on from CM035423.1 coordinate 92,138,130, forward strand.
TGGATCTATGACCAAGCAGTCAACTTAAACCTAAGAAGTGGACTTCTTCAGGTATGGGTCAATCATAGTCGAATTACAGTAGAGTTAGATAATGGAGCACTCAAGGAACTAGGAAAGGCACAGACTCCTGGTCCCTCCAGGGGTGCACATGAAGTTGACCATGCTGTTCTTGTCCAAAACTATGTGTTGCAGAGGAATGCTATTCGCAAAAAAGGAGTCAGGGATGCAACGAAACTCCCTTCTTTTCCAAAGGCCAGAAGGAGGCAGCAATCAAAGGCGGATCAAAGGCAGAAGAAGTAGAGTACTACCTATGCCGGAGATCAAAAGTACTTGCGCAGCAAAATGTCTCAGCAAGTGAACCAAGTGTGGGTGCGGAAAGGCGAACACCCGGTTGCACTCAAGCCAACCACACGAACAAAGCCTCTTATTAGTAACCAACAACACGACACTAATAAGAAGTCTTTCAGAAATTCTTCTGCTAACGTGAAATCTATTTGGGTGTCCAAGAAGTCGATGAAGGCTAGCCCACAATCAAGACAAATTTGGGTGCCTAAGGCTTGTTTGCGGGCGCAAATAGCTACGCCAAAGCCACAACCTATACAGCATAACCCATTCACTCGCACAGTCGGCATCCACTCGTTCTCAACACTCAGGAACACACCAAGGCCCATGAGCACGAACATAATTGCTTGTAAATGGGTCCCTAAAAGGCCTCATTTTCAAGCCGATACACCTATAAAGCTCTCTAGAGTCTCTACGAAACCAAGAGCAAAACCCATCCACTGCATTTGGCAGCCTAAGACCTGTAATAAACCCCTCGACCCCAATTCGTGAATTCATCCCCACTTACTAACTGCATTAGTCTCCTAGGACTACCCAAGCATTAACTACACACACTGTCTTCGTGCACTTACTAACCACTAACTCATCATCTACCTCATGTTAATGTTGTAACGGGGACAACAACGGATTTATTTTGTCCATTACGATGTTAACACGTGGTTCTATATTCTCACAGAACCAACCAGCAAGCAGGGCCATGGCAGAAGCAGGAGGTGCCAGTTCTCAAGCCGGATCCAGTGCTCATATTGTGGACATAGAAACACTCCTCCTCGAACCCCATCTCACCGAAAGACCGCAAGAACTTCAAGCTGTGCATGTGCTCCCAATTTAGGATCCTCCTCAGGGGCACACTTCTCAAGTGGGCAAACACGCTCATTGGTTCAGTGATGTTGCTGGACCATTGGGCGATGGAACCTATTTCTGGGAAGCTGAATTGGAATTTAATGGTAAATGGGGACGTTACCACTTTTTCACGCGCGAGTTTGAGAGCTATCAAAACGCCGAAGTCATGCGATCAATATGGACCAAAGCCGGCTTGGACAGTTATTTCAAGGCCCACTTACCAAAGCCGGATTTCTTGCGTTGTTCATATCTTATCAGTACCATCACGCCAAGCAGGGCCAAGGGAGACGACAACACCTTTGTGTTACCCTCACTGCTGCCGGGTCATGAGCTTAAAAGATTCAAGCCAATCTGGTACGAGAAGCATTGGGCATGTATGGCATGCACATCCCCACGGAAAAGGAAACAATGGTTCCAGGTCGAATGAAACATAAAGATCTTAATAAGCTGAAGGATATGGTAGCGATGACACCAACCATTGCTCTTCACCTGCTGACCGTCATGCAACATTTTGCTTTCCCCGCCCAGGAAAGATTCACCATGCCCCTAAAGAAAATATGGTTCAGCTTGTATCTGGCAGAGACAGAAAGCCTTCCCATTAACGTGCCACATTGGATCATAGATCAGATTCACCTAGCCCATCAAAGGTGGAACAAGAAGCAGAAAAATGTGCTTCATGGATGTTGCGCTCTAACCAAGATAATCTACCGATGTCTGGCCTATGACGTGCCTATTCAGCGGGCACTCATATGGCCCCGGGCCCAAGAATTCCAGAGAAGGCTATCAGCGACAGGTCCCCCATCAAAGAAGATGAGAGGGGGAGTACAATTACCCTACGCTCAACCAAGGGGAGCCACCACTACACCAGAAATTACCCCTCCCCAGACACGACGCATTAGGCCATTCACCATCCGGCTACCAAGACCAAGCACAGATGGACCTAATCTGGTATTTCCACCCGTCCCATCAGATCTGGAATTTCCATAGGGTTTTACTCTCAATGATCTCACGGATGAAGAAGTAGCTAGACTGATCTATGACTCTAATCTCGAGACGGAAACAGAACGAGCTCAGGAACCACAACCCCAGACAACAACCGCAGCCCCCACCCGACCAGAAGTGGTAGAAGTCGACGTGGAGGAACAAGAGACAGAACAAGAGGAAGAAGCCTACGAGGAACAAGAATATGACGAGCTTTCAGAGCTGGCAAGTGCCCCTGCGTATTCGGCACAAATAAAAATACTCTATCGAACCATGCAACTAGTTCAAGAACAGCATAAAATGTCACTGGAAGCGGGCAAGAAACTCATGAACCAGTTGCTAGCGGAGGAAGGCGTGGACGATATGTTCATTGAGTCCATAAACCTTCATGCCGATGCAGTAGGATTGGATGAGGCCATCTATGAGGCAATGGCCTACATTCACAGATGTGAGAAAAGGGTTCCCGCTCGTCCCATGAGGTCCGGGAAACAAATTCATATCAATGTATCAGCACCAGGAGAGACAACGCAAGCAAACGAACATCAGGAAGCACCACGGTCACCACCCTCCCCACCTCTCACTACACAACTCACTCCACCACGTGACACTAGCACCACCACATCCACTACCACCACCATTGTCATGGGAATTCCACTCTCTCCGGGAATCCAATTCGGGGGAATCACCATGCCCACTTTCACCACTCTTTTCACTGACGTCACATCCACTCCACCCACGATCCCCATCTACACTGTCACTCAAACAATTGACACTATGGAAACATCTCCTGCCACCGCACCGCTCCCTCCCTCCATACCACCTTCATCTCCCATACCCCCTCCACCCACATCTCCACTTGCATCCACATCATTCACAACTCCCCTTCCCGCCCCCATTCCCCCTGCATCTTCACCCCTCCCAGCATCATTTAATGTAAATAGCATATTTTTAGCATTAAATCAATGTGTATATCAGCTTCAGAATGAGTACAGAGCTCTGGACGGCCGGTATCAACAACTGACAACACACCACCAGAACTTACAAAGGCAATTTCAAATTCTACAAGAGGAAAATGCAGAAGTGAATCAACGCTATACAACGCTTGAGCAGGCTCACCAAACACTATTGGAGGCACCCCAACCATCGACAGAATCAGGCGTCAAACAACTAGAAGCCTTGCTCGAAGTATACGAGGCCGATAACCTACGAGTCAGACGTAACTTGGCGCTACTCAAGAAACATATGGCCACAGCACTGGAAGAGAACAAAAGACTGCAAAAACAAAATGAAGAGAATCTGGAAGCGGCAATGGAAGGCTCCCCCCACGAGATAGATCCAGAGCAGTTCAAAGCAGTTCCCACGGAGACGATGAAAACCATTTTGGAAAGCTATGCAGATCTCTTGGAAGCCCATGATGACTTGGAAAGAGAACGTGACACACTACAGAGCAGACTTAAGGAACAGGAAGAACAACCGAAGAGTGTCCCATCAACCTCTACCTCCGACGAAGTAAAAGCCTTAACTGAGCAGGTAGCAGAATTACAAAAGAGGTTACTGACATACAAGAGGCAGCCCTCTCTGGTGGTAGAACCAGAGCCAGAAGAGTTGGTCCCTATTGAGGTAGATGATTCGTACGAAGAACCGTATGTTCCTATGCCTATGCCAGGCGGGCGACGAACCTCAGAGGGACTAGACACATTGGAAGTGGAAGCACCCGAGTGGCTTCAGACACTGGAAAGGACAGCGAACACCCACGAAGAACGGGTGGCCATTCAGATCCAATCACTAGCGAACTTAGAAGAAACTGTCATAAAGTCAGAATATTTCATAAGCATGTCTCATCATAGATGGATCGGCACCAATAATGACCAATACGTGCCATTCTGTATACTTTTGGCCGATTACAACGCGGAGATTCAACGACAATGTGGCAAGCCTCCCACATTTGCTACACAATTTGGTCCAGATGATATACCAGAAAGTGCTCAGCGTGGGTCCATCCATCAACCCACCTGGAGAATCAGGCTTTTGGAAACATATCCTGAAATGGTCCGAACCTGGAATAATATGCCGTTGTTTATTAAATATAATCCTTGTTACATTCCAGTTCTTCGAAGACGCACCTGGCCTGAATTCACTATTGCCGTCAGAGATATCAAAGCCTGCGCAAAATGGTTAAATTACGTTTACCTAGAACCTCCACGAGGATCCCCCACGGTAAACTACATGATTTCTACAATCCGTCACTGGAGTATTCGGCTACGCAATAATCCCGATGTGATGGCCCAGATGTGTATGAAAATATTCGAATTAATGCTGATCACCTTCAGGACGTTTAAGAACATTAAGGACCCCCACTTCTCAGGAGCAGGCTTTGTGACAGGAAACCAGGATCTAGTGTACGATATGAGTACCACCCCGTCAATTGAAGTAATATATGCGTGGCACGCCAGAATCAAGTACCTCCGAGCCTGCTTTAAACAGACATTTGAGGAGATGTTCATCACAGGATTCTGGGAATATCACTCCGAAATCTTTATACCCAGACCATCACATCTCCTCCAATTATTTGCTGTGGAGAGAACTATTTCCTCAGAACAATTGAGGGTGCCTCATCCAGATGTTCCCGGACCTGTGAATTGGGATGAATTGCTCACAGATCTAGCACGCGGCTTGCGACTCGAAGAACACCACCTAGCCTCCGATGTCGTCCAATACTATGTTCAAAAATCCTCTAGACAAGGGTCTGTCAGGGGCGACAGACGCGAGAGTGGGGGGGGGGGGGTGTTGGCAGTAGTCAGGGAACCGAAGGAGCCACAAGACGAAGAGAGTCAGAGCGAAGGGACAGCACAAGCAGACATGGCAGTCAAAGAAGATCTGGCAAGTAGGCCAATAATTTTCCTCATGAAGAAGCAAGTACGAGCATTCACGCAGATCTAGCACTAAGGCAACCTTTAATTTTTCAAAACCTTTACACCAATTAAAAGTGATTCTCATCACTAAACACCATTGTAAATACCATTTCATCTTTTTGTAGCTCCATTTTGTGCAAGCCAAGGAGTCCTTGAGCTTGAGGAGCTTTAGAAGTATCTACCTGCCAATTTTCGTATTTTTTAGACCTCGTTTGAGCCCTCAAATAAGCCCTGGAACCTAATTTTTAACTAGGCCGGACAATAGGTCTGAACAGGACCAAAACTAGTCAAAAACTATAAAAGGAGCTAGAGAGCTCATTTTTGAGGGCAGATTGTAATTGGAATGAACTTGTAAGAGCTTTTTGAAAGTAATCTAAGAACTCCATTGCTTCTCCCTCTTTGTCTTGCCGTGTGTGCGCGTGTGTGTGTATGTGTGTGCATGCTTGTGTGCTTCTCACTCACGCACTTGTGCCTCCACTTGCTCGAGGTCTTCATACCATCCTCACGTCTTCCCGGATTGACATTAAAGGAGATGCTACTGATCACTGAGCTACAACCATTTGAAAGGGTGTGGCTTGGAGTACCATTTTATAGGCAACTCTGTATGCCCAAACAGCATGGTGTAGCTCTTTGTCCCAATCAGAGCGTTTATTATTAACTAATTTTTTCAATACATTGCATAGAATCTTATTCGTGCTCTCACTTTGTCCATTAGCTTGTGGATGATAGGGGGACGACGTCTTATGTATCAACAAGAATTCTTGGAGAAGGTTTTCTATGATGTCATTCAAGAAGTGCGTGCCTCTATCACTTACAAGCTCTATTGGTAGCCCGTATCTGGTGAACACATTCTCGAATAAGAACTTAGATGTCATCTGGGCATCGTTCTTTGTTGTAGCTTGTACTTCTACCCATTTGGTTAGATAATCTGTGGCCACAATAATGTATTTAGCATGGGAACCCTTAGCTGGGGGATTAATAGGACCGACAAAGTCTATTCCCCACTTAGAGAACGCACGTCCACCTATCATAGGTTTCAATGGCATCTCATCTTTACCTGTAGGGTACTTAGTCCGTTGACAAACATCACAGCTCTTCACATAAGTATGTGCATCCATATGAAGTGTGGGCCACCAAAAACCTGCAAATAGTGTTGCCTTGATCACTCTGTTTGGTCAAAAGTGTCCTCCTGCTACACCCTGGTGAGCAGTTTCCAAGATCTTGAGATATTCACTCTCATGGACACATAATCTAAGATACCCATCTTTTCCCCTTCTGTATAGATTATCTCCAAATGAGAGTATAATTTAAAGCTTCTTGTTCTAAGCTCCTTTGTCTAGCCAATGTCATATCTTGGGGAAAGGTTCTCGTCCTCATAAAGGCTACTAAGGGCTCACTCCAATCTGGCACTAAAGACACTCCTTAAAGAGTGGCATGTTCCACTGGTGGTTTAGTGTGGCAGATTGGGCATTCCTTGCACATCTTATGGACATCTGCTTCCATAGTTGCCCAGTGCACTCCGAGTCTCCTAAGTGTCTGTAGAGTTCTTTGCCTTGAATAGTGTTGCTCTAGTGCACCCACATGTGCTAATTGCAACCACTTTGAGTGCTCATCCTCTTCCACACAATAAGCTAATATTCCCTCATCTATATGTTTGTACACAGTTCGTGCCATGATGTGGTACTTCTAGGCTTTTACTACATCCCGATCTTGGGTGTTTACTACTGGATGTTTAGGCCCATACGTCAATACTAGCACTAAGATCTTGGCCCACTATGGTACAACTTCCAAATTAAACAAGTAAGCATCAGGAAGGTCATCTGATACTCCTTCTGGGGCCTTTCCAGACGTGAGCCTCGAGAGATGATCTGCTCTCAAGTGAGTCTTGCCTTTACTCACCACAACCTTAAAGTCATATTCCATTAGTAAGAGAAACCATCTTACTAACCTACCTGTATTGCATGGCTTGTTTACCAAGTACAACAGTGCTTGATGATCAGTAAAAAATTTAAACTTATTTGCAAGCAAATAGTGTCTAAATTTTTTAGCCGCATATACCATGCCGCATATACCAGCTGCATTTAACTGTCTACTGGCATAGGCAATTGGAAGATCCATATTACCTTCGCTAGTTGGTTGTGCAAGTATGCACCCAATAGCATAGTTGGAGGCATCCACATGGACATGGAATGGATTGTTCCAATTTGGTGTGGTCAAGATTGGTGCTGAACACAATCGCCGTTTAAGCTCATTGAAAGATTTCTCACATTCATCAGTCCACTCAAAGTTGGTCAAAATACAGAGGCTTTGCAACGATGGCGTACATGTGTATGAAGCGTCGGTAATAACCACAATGCCCCATGAAAGCTTGCACTTGCTTGACATTCTTTGGCCTAGCTAGTTTTGTGATAGCTCTCACTTTCTCTTCATCAATGGATATGCCATTCTTTGACACTATGTGTCCTAGAATCTTGCCCTGCCTGACCATGAAAACACACTTTTTTGGGTTCAAGCAGACTTGATATTCTCTACATTTGTCAAAGATTTGCCTGAGTTCAGGTATGTGTGTCTGTCTAATGTTGGAATGAGCACAGAGATCATCAACATAGACTTCCAAATTCTTCCTCAAGAGCTCTCTAAACACGTGGCACATTAGTCTCTAGAAGGTTGCGGGCGGATTGGTTAGACCAAATGGCATTACCCGAAAAGAAAATATGCCCCACTCTGTGGCAAAAGCCATCTTATGTTGATCTTCTAGTGCAATGGCCACTTGATTGTAACCAAAGAACCCATCTAAGAAGTTGTAGACTTCCGTGCCTGCTACCCTTTCCAATAGATGCTCAGTGATAGGAAGCAGATAACTATCTCTGATAATCGCTGCGTTAACCTTCTTCAAGTTAATGCATAGACGTAGTTTGCCATTCTTTTTGGGCACCACTACAATGGGGGATACCCATTCAATGTGCTCAATTTCATAGATAAATCAAGCTTCAACCAAGCGGTCTATCTCTTCTTTGATCTTGGCCGCATAGTTGTCATTGTATGTGTATGGCTTCTGCTTAGAGGGTCTAGCATCTGAGGTCATGGGGATGGTGTGTGAGCATATGTCAGGGTCTACAGCTTTCAAGTCCTTGTAACTCCAAGCGAACACATCTCTATATTCTCGTAGTAAGGCTATCAGCTCCACCTCTTCATCTTCACTTAGGTCGTGTCCTATGTATGTGCATCGCTCTTCACCTTCCTCCATGGTCACTATGATTTTCTTTGTAGTTTCTTTGTTATCATAGGCCTCTCCTGTGACTGCTTCACGCCTAGGCATCCTAACCATGACTCTCCTATCTTCAACTTCATATTTCTTGAAATTTTCAGGGACCTCAAATAAGGATTCTTCTTCCTCTTGGGTGACTTCTCTCTTCTTCCTCTTCTTGCCTTCGCTCTTAGTGGTCACTTGTGTGGTTAATCTCACTTCATTCACAATTTCTTCGTGTCTCTAAGGGTGAGCTTCTACTTCATAGAAATATTCCTCATCTGATGCAACGGTTGAGTCCATAATGATTGACTCTAGATTAGAGTCACTTGCATCCTCGAATGCATTAGTATTAGGTTCACATTCTTTGATAATTGGATCACACATGATTGGCTCCATTGTGAAGACTGAGATGTCATAGCCATCCTCGTCAAAGTGGGGCATCCATTGTTCATCATTGATGGCTACATCCATAGTTGCTAAAATTTCTGCCCAATCGTGAGGTTCAAATTCTTTGTCAGGAAATATTACAGGTGCATAGGTTGGATCTTGAATGGATCTATGGGTTTCCTTCGCACCTCACTCTCTGGCGTGTTCTCTCTTTTCTTCCTCTATTGCTACTTTGCACATCCATAAGTGTGTGTCTTCATGCATCCATGAGGATCCTGATCATATGGAATGCACTGAATCTGTGTCATTCTTAGCTCTATGGATGGGATTCCATTGAATAGGCGGTAAGTCTCTATGAGAGTAATCCTTGAGATTGACTTTGGTTGTAACACTTAAGTGTTGCAAATACAATGAATTGGTTCCCCAATCTTGTACCACTTGCAACTGCCGCATAAATGGCCTTCCCAAAATCATCTCGTAGGCTTGATTCTTGCTAAAGCCACATATAGCAAAAGTATGCTCGTACTCAATACCACATGTAGTGAGAGTTATTCCTTCTAGAAATCCTAAGGGTGTCTCAATGTGACCATCAGCCATCTGTAATTTCATTCTCGTTGGCCTGAGTGCTGGCTTGCCCCAACGCTTCCATAGAGAAGTCGTAGCAATTGCAACTCTTGAACCTGGGTCCAAAATTGCCTTGGTTGTGTACCCGTGATGGGTAACAGGAAGATAGGCATTTCCTTCTTCACCTTTGCTCATGTCTCCTATCTTAGCCAGTGGTATTTCTAGCACTGTTCTATGAGATCCTACCTGGGAACGAGGTTTCACTACGTCTGGCACTTGTTTGGCTACATGTTTCCACAATTCTGGCCTAACCTTGAGTAGCTCTTCTAAAGTGAGATTGCATTGCACTTTAGTATTCCTTACTACCTCCGGATTCCTAGGTATGATAGAGTTTTCGTTTCTTATCATAACCGTGGGTGCTCTCATGTAGGTAGACTTAGTTTCCCATGGGCCTGTGAAATGGGGTAATTCCTGCAAGGAATTTGACTCAAAGTCTAATCTCTCATGAGATTGGGCACTCTCCTGCTCTCCATAAATGGAAGGAATGTCTTGTGGGAATTGATCGTGTGCATCATCCACAAATTCAATTGGAGGCGGGTCTTCACTTTCTTTAGCCCATTTCTCTTCTTGAATCTCTCGCAGGAATTCTGGTGAATACCAATTCATAGAAGAAGAGGTGTCTGGTTCAGTGGAGTTAGGCACATAATCTTCCTGGGGAGGAATGCTTATTTGATCACTTGCCCTCTCCTTAGCATGGGAGGTGGCTCCTTTTCCAAACTTTGCAAGTAACCTCTCCATTTTATCTAATTGGCCATCAAAATGCAATGGTGTTCTAGTGGGGCTAGAGCCATTGAACAAGCGACTGACTTCAAACATAGCTTGCGCCAATTCTACCATCTTAGCACAAAGTTTTGTTCTCTCTATCTCTAGATGGGTTCTAGGGTAACATTTGTCATGATCTGTCACGTTTGGCCCTTCTTGGATTCTGGCATGATATGCTTTAAGCATCATGTCTAGATCTTCAGGCGTGGGATCGGATAGCATTGATCCTACTCTGGGTGGTGGGTGGGTTACGTATGGTGGATTAGAAGGTTTGGAAATTGAAGGTAATGGGTTGGAGGGAGATGGAAATGGTGGTGGTGGGGTAGTGTGAGAGTGAGTTTGAGATGTGAGTTCAATTATCTTTGCTTTTGTTTCCCTCAAGCTTTCCTCAAGTTCGCTCATTTTCTTTGACCATTGTCTTTTCATTCTCTCCTGGCTATCTCTCCAAACTCTTGTCCTTTTCTTGGTTATACTCTCTGTCTCGCTAACCTCAGAACTCTTTTCCTGCCCTACACCTTGAGTCTACTGTAAAGCTTGTGCTCAGGTGACTACTTGCACAGGGGCAGTGGAAGTCACACTTCATGTAGGGTCTACTATTAACCCAATGACATTGATAGGAACGCTTTTTTTCATGTTGATGGGGTTCTTGGGACACTCTCGTAACAAATGCTCCTTTCCAAAATCTCGGCAAAAGCCTTGAATTATCACATATTGGGTTTGTGTAGGTGTCGGTAGAGGGCAATCACAAATGAGGTGATCTCCCTGACATTGGAAGCATGGCCCTCTAGGAAATGGAGGTCTTATCTACCTAGGCTGAGGTCTAGAGTTGGGGTTCGCATACATGACATTCGCATAATCTGGCCCCCAACTAGATTCACTGGGATCTTCATAATAGTATGACTCATTATGCTCGGGTGACTGCATGTAGTAAGCCTGTGGGCTATCAATATGTGTAGAGTCAAAACTGTGATCACTTGGGTCACTTTTAGATAGCAACAGTGCTACTAAGACTATGGCTCTGTTCAGATTTTATTCTGCAGAGGCATATTTCGCTGGAATCACATTGGTAGGAGCAGGGGGTTGCTGCACTAGAACTGGTTGAGGTCTCTACTGCCCTTGATAGGGTGGTTGGTAGGGTTGCAGGGGCCTACCATTTTGCTGTGGTGGGTACTAGGTCTGGAATCTACCCTGTTGTGGTTATGGTTGAGGGTAATTTTGCCTGACAGTTTGTTTGTTAGAAGGGAAGTCTTGTGCGGTGTGGTTGGTGTACCTTCGCTCTATGGTGCAGTACTGGCTAATGTGATTCACTTGGGGTTGGGCCATAATGGGACATACACTTGCCATATGGTCTCCTCCACAAGTATAGCACCCCTTAACTTGGGCAAATCTTGGAATTTGTTTGCTAGAGACCCCTAGTTTTTGAGCTACCTTCTCTGCAAGTTCTTCAATAGATGTGGATTGACCGGAAGTGAGGCTACTAGAACTATCTGAATCCTTGTAGATTTTTGAAAGCTCTAGTTCCTCTCTTGGATTATCCTCAATGTCTATGCAAATGCGCACACATTCTTCTATGGTACTAGGGTCCTTCAAATAGACATATGATCTAAGCTTGGTGCTCAGCAATCCATCTAAGAACAAAGCCACTTGCTTGGCTAGTGTGGGTAACTCAGGCACAGGACACCTCTCTAGGTATTGCCTAAACCATCTTCCTGCCAGTCTAACCATCTCTTGAGGTGTTTGCTTGAAGCTATGAATCAATGAGGAAGTATTATGCCATATACCACTCTTAGAAAACGCAGTGATGAAAGCTTCCAAAAGTTGGTCTATGCTCCTAAACTGCCTCTCATGTAGTGGTTGCAACCATGTAAGGGCTGTGTTTCTAAGGGTTAGACCAAAAGCATTGTAGTGCATGAATAGATCCTCAACTTTCTGAAGACTTGCCTAAATTCTACCACATGGTCGTATGGTTCTCCAGTGCCATCGAAGTAATTCTTCATGGACTTAACCAATTGGGTTGGCCTCAAGGTCCTAGTGTGTTCTCTAGGCCTTGGCAAAGGGAAATCATCAGCATTTCTTTGGCTTCTAGGGACTCTAGGTCTCTCGGTTTCTTCCCTATCCATATTTGTTCTCATCATTTCCCTTCCCAGGGGGTTGGCAAAACCTACTTCTAGCATGTCTCTACTTCTGTCCCTATGAGCTCCATGAGCTTGAGATGTTCCAGCTCCTTGGTGACCATAAGACACAGTGGATCAAGGTTGGGGAAAAACAAATTCACCCTTCCAAGTGTAGGCGTGTCTCCCATGCTCTAAGACCACAACGATTCTCTCCGAAGCATCATCTAAGTAGGTCACCTTGCTTGGGCTATCGGGACCTTTGAATTCATAGATGGTAAGTGCTCCCACTTTGTTAGACTTCTCAGGTTTATACCTCCAAAACGCCTCATCCGTCTCTCGATTCACGAGTAAATCTATGCTCCTATTGTCCTGAGGAACTTAGGGGTCAAGACAGGTTCTTAGGGTTCAAGAATTTATCTAAGGTTGCTAGTTGTTTTGCCCACATATAAGGCTCTAAGGTACCCCCTATTTGTCAGTATCAATAGGGTCAATTTTTCGATGTGTCATGATAGCTCAAGGTCGATGCCTTGGGGCTTGCGCAGATGAATTCCATACCTATTGAGCTTGTTGGGGATGGTGATGCTGTCGACACATGCAAGAATCATGCAAAAAACACACAAAAACAATAATGCACTCTCGCTCTCTCACAGACTCTCACTATGCAAATGAGGTGAATGGAATGGGATTGGCAATATGAAAGGAAGATGGAGATGGAGATGGAATTGGAGATGAAGATGGGAAAAAAATAGTAAAAAATCAGAAATAACCTACTACTTACCTTTCCAACGCATCCTCTCTATGTCTTACCATCACACGCTCGTCCTCAAAGCTCGGATCCCCGGCAACGGCGCCAAAATATGGTTTAGCTCAGTGATGAGTAGCACCTCCTTTAATGTCAATCCGGGGAGTTATGAGGATGGTATGAAGTCCTCGAACAAGTGATGGCACAAGTGTGTGAGTGAGAAGCACACCAACATGCACACACATACACACACGCGCACACAAGGCAAGAACAAAGAGAGACACAATGGAATAAGTTCTATTGCAAAAGAGTTCTCATACAAGTTCAAATCTAGAACAAGCTAGCTCCAAAAATGAGCTCTCTAGCTCTATTTATAGTTTTTGACTAGCTTTGATCATGATTAGACCTAGTGTCTGGCCTAGTTAAAAAATAGGTCCCTAAGCTAGTTTGGAGGTTGAAAGGAGCTCTGAAAATTATGAAACTTGGTAGGCAATTACTTCTAAGACTCCTGAAGCTCGAGGACTCCTCGCCTTGCACAAAATGGAGCTACAAAAAGGTGGAACGATATTTACAATGGTTTTCAATGATGAGAATCACTTTTAAAATAATGTAAGGATTGAAAAAATTGGATGGGTTGCCTCAGTGCTAGATCTGCGTGTATGCCCGTACTTGCTTCTTCCAGTATGATGCCAACAATAAGCTAAGGGAAAAAACCTCACAAAGATGGAGAAAGAGTGCCTTGTCATTTCTAAGTGTATTCCAACACACCTCTAGCAAAATATTCTAACTCTCTCTAGTTAATGCCTTCTAGCATTGTTCATTACCATTTTCTTTAATAGTGAAATATCAAAGTTAGTGATAGCCAAAGTGATCCTCAGAAGAATTGCTAGTGTTAGTGAGAAAACTATCCTATTTTAATTGTGCAAGTGAATATCTATTCCTTTTGAAGAAATGTACATCACTAAACACATCAAGAGAAGCAATGTGCCAAATGCATGTCCTTGTACTATGGCCCTATTGTGCTTTCTCTAAGTTCATTCAGCTCATTATGTGTGCAAGAAGTACAATGCTTCTCTAGAGCTTGACTTTAATAAGCGTTCTTTGGTCTCCATGCTTGTTGCTAGTTTGTTCGGTGTTGAATTTGTAGTCCTTTTGGCTTCATATGCATTGGTCACATTTCTTTGGCTTTACCTCTCCATATAAGATTATTCTTTTGCCATGCTTTTTTCTTGGGTGATCTCTTGTTGGTTGGAGTCCTTTGTTAATGACTTCTCTTTGTGTACCTTTGTTCATCGCTTGTAGAGTAGATTGTACCTTTTGAGATCAGCTTGTTTGATTGATGATGTCATTGAACATCTATTACCGTCTTTGGTATCCAAAATTGAATATGCCTTGGAGTAGATCAGTGGGTTGATCCTAAATTTGTACGTTTTCTTTTAGTTCTAGGGCCTATTGGTTGTGGCCTCTTTAGAACTGTTGATGGTCCTTGAGCTTTTCTTTATGAATCCTAATCTACTTTTCCATAGTGGTATAGATCCCTTTTAATTGCTGTACTCACTTTGGCCATACGAGTTTTCCACTCTCCACTCTTGGTATTATTGCCTCACTAGAACTCTCTTGAAATGACTCTAGACTTCGAGGGATTGGTAGCGGGACTTGCTGAGAACATGGTTTGCCAGAGAGAGAAATGTCAAGTTGAGAGGTGAATTCAACAATTTTTGATTGATTTCTATTATTTACTTTAGGCACAATAACACTTGACACATTAAGATTTTAATTACTTGGTTTAGTATGATGTTTTCCTTCCAATAGATTAAACACTTTTCTATGTCCAATTTTTAGAGAAATTAAACCTTGAGCTACACTCAGAGTTATGTCATAATTTTACATCCCTTCTTGACCTAGGATGAGCTCTTCTAGCAATTTTGAGTTATGAAAGACTAACAACATTTTGCAAGGTGTTATTTCCTAGGTGTAGAGACAAGATTATCTCATCTAATCATTTGATGTGATTGCTTCCTATTCCAATCACGTATGCTTCCATTGGCATCATTGGAATATTTAGTTTGTTCATTAATGAATGTACATAAGTTAGACATTAAAACTAAATTTTTGAATGGTGACTTGCATGAATAAGTGTATGTTTTTAAGCCCCGTGGCTTTGTGCAAAAAGTGCATGAAAACCAAGTGTGCATGTTGAAGAAGGCATTATATGGTTTAAAGTAAGCACCACCATCAAATTTCTTAGGGATAATCACTTTTGGACTTTTCTTCATGTTAGTTGTCATGGGGGTACTTGAAGAAGATTGATTTACAATGATTTTCAACGCTTGAGTTTGCCTTTGAAGTTTTGTGATTACATCGTGAATACTGTGTTATTGAATGCTTTGTTGTTCTTCTCGTATCTATTGGACTTGTTCTTGAATAACTTTAAGAACTGAAAATATCTCTTCACAAATAATCTCTATGGTTCCTGGCCTTGGTGAAGGTACTCTTGCCAAAATGTTGGTGGGAAAAGTTCAATGTATGGAGTTCCTCATCAAGAAAGCACCATCTATTTATATTTGTGTGTGGTGGGGTGGTTTGGCACCCATTAATCTCTTAGTGTCTTGAATTTCTGAGCCAAGAAATCTCAATGTAACTACATGTGTGCCTTCATCTTCATATGCAAAAGGAGAGATCCAATATCCTTCACAAAATAGTTTGAGATCTCATTGTTATTGTAGAGGAGCAATCAATAGAGGAGGTGTTAGTGGGTTGGTAAGACTAATAAGATGAGCCTGAAAGTGGAGGTAGGAGAATGAGATATTTGAAATTATTAGTTGGTCAAGGAATTCAAAGGAGGATAATTTTTCAAGCTTAGAAGTTTGATCCAAAGTTTTTACAATATTGGACTCAACTAGCTTCTTGTTTATCCTCTAGAAAAGACATAACACTCATTTGGTTAGATGAAACTTGGCATGTTCCAAACCAAAACACCAAGATTTTTCTTTAGGATAAATACCAAAACCAAAAAAGCAAGATTTTTCTTTAGGATAAACACCAAGGTTCAAAGTTAAACCAAAACACCAAGATTTCTCTTTAGGATAAATAGGGATTCAATAAAAAACTTTTATACAATATTGATAGGATGACGGCACTAATCAAGTACTCACTTGAAATTGGGGATTCAAAGACTTCCACCTTCTTTGATTGATACTAAACCATGTTTCAAAAGGTGTAGCACTAATATAATGATCAAAATAGTTAGCTCAAAGTGATTCTTGGATGAAAATATTGTAGAACACTATAATTATTCATATTTGACTAAGGTAATTGCTTGCACACCAATATAATAAATAAAAAAATAGGAGTACGTGACACTCGAACCATTTGTAAGATGAAGCTCCCAGTGCATTACCAAGGGGTTTTGTAATGATGCATAGATGTATTATCACAATTTGGCTAGAGAAAAGCCAAAACTTAGCAAGGGTCAATTAAACAAAATAAAAAGTTGATAAATAGAAAAAATTATTATGCATGCAAGATAAATACAAAATATACTTGAGGATTGGCTTCAAACGTCTTTATTTTCCTCAAACGTCTTTATTGAATATTTTTTTTTCAATTGTATAAACTCATCCAATTTTTTGTCGGTCCATTCTCTTGCATTAGTAAAATCATTAAATGCAAACAGTTTCCAAATACGTGGGCATGATAAAAATTCATGTTAAAGATTTAATTAGATAAACTACTTATGAACACAAATATAAAAGGGAAATATGTCCTAGGATACGTATTTAGTCTCCATAAGTAAAACATTAATTTTAAGGATCCTCACAACCTCTACGAGAAACTAGTCAATCTCTTGATCTAAAAGGAAAAATTACCAATCCAAATCCCTAAACAAAAGCCATAGAGAAAATTCATAAAAGTCCAATTCTTGAAAATTTTAAATTCTTCCACCTTCTTTTGCAAATTTAAATTTGAGAACAAAACACAAAAGAATATTCAACACAAAAAAATAAGATTTGTATGTTTCCTGTCCGTCGGCTTTGTTCTTGCTTAGCACCATCGCTCCTGCAGGCAACGCTCTTTTTATCGCTCTATTATTATAGATTCTACAGCGCTGAACTTCGTTTAGCACAAGCTTCTGCGCAATCGACTTGACTTCTTGGAGAAGAGAAGAGTCTCCCTAAGCGCAGGTCACGGGTTTGACTTCCGCCCACAATCACAACAATAAGCTCCACTTTTGCTTGCACTGGAAATGATATTAATAATCATATGAGAAGAATATCAGATACAAATATCTGCCCTGTCATCTTGGCTATGAGAAGTACTGCTGCATGCCGTGGACGCGGGTTTGAATCCCACCGTGAGTGCCAGATTGAAAATTATCTTCTTTATAACACAATCCTCAAGATGTTCTGCATGATCATGCAAATTTGAAATGCCTCCTCCTCTTATCTTGCAGCCGCGAGCCACAAAATTTGCGAGGATGATAATGAAACCAAGCTTGAAGAATGATATGAAATCAAAGAGTAACCTCACCAAATGATATGAAATCAAAGTGTAACCTCACCAAGGTCACCATGGAAGCTTGCCTGGTGCTTTGATACCAATGCAAGAGAACGACTATTACCACCACCACATGCTAGAGAGATGACTCTCCTCCCAACCAAATGCCTCTATATATAGCTCTCTCCAGGGGACTACCTGCTTGGGCAGGTGGATACTAACCATCCATGTGTCAGCCATGTAACTGCATGTGCACCAAGTGTCCTAGTTAGCTCAAGTGGATGCTTCTAGAAGGATCTAGATCTCTTTGGGCAAAATACCCTCCCCATGTCTCCCATGGGGATTGAACCCAAGACCTCCTCCTTCACATCCTTGAGACTTAAGCAGTAAGCTAAGTGGATCACTTGTTCACAAGAGCACAAGACCTCCTAGTAAGTCTAAACTTGAGATCTTTGGTCATACACACGGATGACCAAATGGTGTCTTGATTTCATATATGTATGAACCGGTCGGACCCCTAGATCATGAACTTACTTTATTACAGTTGCACCCAAGACCTCCTCCTGCACAACCTTGAGAATTAACCACTAGGCTAAGTGGATCACTTGTTTAAGAGAGTACATGAACTTATGCTTAAGTCTAGTCTCACAATCTTTGGCCTTAGAGGGTGACCAAATGGTGTCCGATTTTAGATCTATATGAACTAGCCACACCTTAGATCAAAGACTTTAGTTTATTACATTATGCATGTAGATCAAGCATCCAATAGCATGTTGATAGAGAGAAACATTGAATCCATACCAAACATCATGAAGAATCAACCATAAATGTGTCTCCATGGGAGTGGCAATAGGTTTGCTATAATCAAGGATAAAACATTTCAGTAATATTAGTTTTGCTTATGTACCACACATTTTCATAAAGGTTCTCTCTAGGGTGAAGTTCAAAGCTTTTCCCTTGTACCTAGCTTTGGTGGTTGAATGACTATAGGGACAGAAGGACATAATGGTCATATTCTTGGTCCTCCTCATTGTTGTGATCTCATAGGGAAGGTTGGCATATTCGCAATTCCGCTTGTTGGGTTTTCTAGATATTTGGGATTGGTTCCTCACAGAGAAAAGTGCACTTGTGACGTGCGTGGCACACTTTGTTGACTGGTTTACCCTAAGGTTGGGTTTTCAATGTTCTGTTGTCTCGTAAGAGGGTTCTTAGAAGTGGTCCCCTGATCTCTAGGTGGGAACATTGGCAAACCTAAATATCTCAATCTAGACTTGTCATGGTCATCAACAGGCCAATATCTTCTTTTATTTTAGTCTACATAGGTCACTGTAGATGAGTCTTCTGGAAAAATAGCGGGGTTGATGCCTTCTCCTTGTATAGGTGAAATGGCTTGTAGTAGTTTGTCTATTCCATTTACCATATAAACGTCCATCCAATGATCTTCTTGAGGGATTTGATATCCCCTCTGTACATTAGTGGTTACCGATTTTCCTTGAGGAATGGTAAGAGTTTCTCTGCTACCAGGTCTAGTAGGGTTTTTTGTTTCCTCATCTTCTCCTCTTTCATTCATTTTGTCTGGGTGTTCATTCACTACGTATATGTATCCTAATTTGTCCATGTAGAGTCCTCCTTCATATTTTATAGCCAGTCTTGACACAATCTCTGAGTTTGTAGAATTCTTCATTCTTGCCATAGACCTATTGAGGTCATCTAGGTAGATAGGTAGTCCATGCACATTAGTGGAAATGTATTGCAGGGACATCCTATACTCACCTTCTATTACTGACATGACCCTTTCCAAATGCACTAAGCTATGCATTTACTGACATGAGCCTTTCCAAATGCACTAAGCTATGCACTAAGCTATGCAGAGACTTTTGATGAAGGAGACCATACCTATATCATCGACAAGTGCAAATAATAGTGGATTGATAAACTCGTTAAATTATCAATCCATGAACTTAGACCATATAAGGTGTATGAGGACATGTGCTCTCTTGTTAGTTTATGGAGTGAATGAGCAAACAATGTATGTAAATTAGATATAAGTACCTCTTAGGTCACCTCTCTCACTAGAAATATGTATTCTGATACTTGTTATAGCAGTAAGCACAAATTAAGCCATATCTCTCAACTCTAATACCTAGATATAGTCGAGTTCCTTTCGAAGCCCTCGATGAGAGGCATCCAATGATGGTATTTACAACTTAATCTGACAAGCGTACTTTAAGTTACATGCAAAATATAGATTGGTAAAAAAAACCAACTCTTGCTCCAGAGCACACCAAGCTTCACACACACACTACAATACTGAAAAGAGTAGGGGATGGGGCAGACACCAAGTCTAGGCATAGATTTCATGCATCACACAAACATGCAAGCTAATAGAGAAGAAGACACATAAACAAGAAGAAGTGAATTCGAAATTCTAGCTTGTATTTACAAAGAAAAACTAGTCAATCTCTTGATCTATACTACCTCTAATCTAGAAGTAACATACACGCAACAACAATATTCATGAGAAGAGGAGGAATTTATAATGAAAAGGCATTTATAACGAAAAGGAATTTAAAATGAAAAGGAAAAATTACCAATCCAAATCCCTAAACAAAGCCATAGAGAAAATTCATAAAAGTCCAATTCATGAAAAGTTTAAATTCTTCCACCTTCTTTTGCAAATTTAAATTTGAGAACAAAACACAAAAGAATCTTCAACACAAAAAAATAAGAGTTGTATGTTTCCTGTCATGCCAAAAAACGTGTCTTTCAGAAGTTCCAATTATGGTTAAAAGATTGAAACTGAAAAACACACCCTAGGGGCTCCCATCATCCCAATCAGCGAAATTGATTGATCTCTTTATCCAAAGAGTCTTCAAGTAGTACTAGAATGCCATCAAGCAAAACACAAAACCTCTAGGGATTATAAGTTCGACTCAAGGAGCAAGATCTTCAAGGCCATAGACAAGTTGAAGAGGAGTAAAATTCAACGAAGACCTTATAAGAAATCATATATCCCCATAAAACATTTGGTAAAAAGTTATTTGTGCCATCAACATAATAATTCTATAATGATTAGTGTTTCCAAAGCATTTTTACATGAAGTAAACTTTATTTATTTGGCTTTATGGTATTGGGCATCTGAAAATGTTGTCAATAAAAATCGCAAGGTATAGGTAATTCTCAAATGAAGCTATCTTCATAGTACCATAGACATCATTATAAACAGGCTATCACCTATGTGCAACACTAAATGAACCATGTTTGGGGAAGGAATAATACTGAATTTTACCTAAGTAAAACCCTCACAAACCCAATTTGAATGGGAAACCTGTTTTGAGCAGAGTTGTTTTGTAGTTTCTCCCCGAGGGGCAGCCTTCCACCCACTTCCACAGCTCATCATCAGTTGTTTGCCCAACTGAGAATTTGCAGACCAGAAGCCTAGGAGTGGCTTCACTCGAGAAATACACGTTGCCATTGTGACCGAAAATGTTGACTGAATTGCACGCGAAGTGTACGTAAAACTCATGGGGCATCCTAGCAGCTTCACTCCATTCCAAGGTCGTGAGATCAAGCTTCAAGATGATCAACGTTATGCATGAGTCGGTTGCAGAGGAATACCCGAGACCACCTATCAGCAGAAGACAGCCATCACTTGACTCCAGGAGGCATGGCTGATGTGGAATGTCCAGAATTTCACCCCAATGCGGATGATAAAGTTCCGACCAAGCCTCTTTGCTGCAGCACGCATCATCCAGCTTTGTATATGCAATCCTCCAAATCCATTTCCATGGTGAGAGCGGCGTGTTGTGCAGACCATACAAGGAACTATTGCAAAACGTAGGGTTCTGAGGCACACAAGGAAGCAGTGTTTCGAATTCCACCCAAGCGGAAGTCAAAGAAGAGAACAGAGCTACTCCATCCACCAAAAGAATTGCTATATAAGAAGAAGAGGTTAGCATCCTAAGATCTCTCGCATTGGAAAGTTCATAAGTGGGTTCTTCATTCCCAATTGCTTGATCCAATAATTGGAACATCTATTCAAGGCCTCTTCTTTATCATCGGCTTCTGTACCTAGTGGACCTATTTTTGTAAATATATGCTTTTCTTTGAAAATGGAAAGAAAAGTTTGAGAACAAGGGAAAAGTTTTGAACTTCTCCCTAAGAAGAGACGTTGTGAAAAGGTTTGCAACATTATCATGTGTGTGTGGGTACGTAAGCCAAACTAATAGTACAGAGTCTCTCCCTAACAAATCAGTCTGTAAAATTAAGTAATCTCAAAACTCTGTGAGAAGCTTTGAGCTTCTCCTTAGGTAGAGCATTTGTGAAAATTTATGTAACATTATCTTGTGTGGGCACATACGACATATTGATTTCTCTTTTATAGGGTCTCTCCCTATACTAGAGCATTTGTGAGAAGCTTTGAGATTCTCCTTAGGTAGAGCATTTGTGAAAATTTATGTAACATTATCTTGTGTGAGCACACACGACATATTGATTTCTCTAGTATAGTGCACCTTGAATTGATTTGTGTGATCATGGAATACAGGGCTCCTTGCAACTCCCAGTGCACACTAACTATCAATAAAGATTGTGGTGGCAAAAGATTAACCAATAACCAATTAATTAGCCAAAAGGTGCACACACTCATAAATAGTTGTATAAGCTACCTCATACTCATCCTCACAACTAGAAGTGGCCACAATGGGTTGCTTCTTGCTCATCCAAGATATGTAGAACCTACAAAGCATGAAGGAAAAACCACTAGTGTGCACATGACTATCATAATAACCAACCCAATTTGAGTAGAAGAAAGCATGTAAATATATACATGATATACTCAGATGTGGTGGTACTTTGTACTTACGTATATTTTTCAGCTCTTACTTTAGTTTTATTAATCTCCAATAGAGAGTTTTGTTCCATCCATATGTCTTCTCTGTGTGTCTTACTGCATTTGTGCTCCTTGTGTGTGCTTCTTGTGTGTGTCTCACACTTCTACACACACCCAATATGGATGGAAGCAAGCACCACTTGAAAATAATCATGCCTACTTGCTAGCACATGGATTTGAGAAAAGTGAAAAAGAGATCACCTTATATGTTAAGTGTGTAGATGATGTACTTATATTCACTGTTGTATATGCTTTTTCTTAAGGAACTTCAATCATTGAGATTCAATCTTTTAATGTAGCCTTAATTAATTGAAAGTGTAATAAAAGGCAAGCATAACCCCCATGAGAATCTGGAATCCCACAAAGTAGGGGTTAGACAACTAATAACTGCTAGGATATTGAGCTCAAAGGCCCCGAAGCTAGCAATTGGGAAGGCACAACCCTAAGGCTAGATGACATAGCTGGCTTGAACTGCCTAAAGATCCAAAATTTGGTGTAAATTACTTAAAAGTAAAAAAATCCTCTCACATGGGCGAGTTTAAATCCATCTCAACAAATATGCATAGAGGGTGTTCCACTATAGCCTGTAGGGTTGATCTCTTGCCCCCACTATAGCCTGTAGGGTTGAATATTTTCCCAATTGCTTGATCCAATAAGTGTCAATCCTTGGCAAGTAAAAAGTTCCCATGTATAGGGAAAATGTTCACATCAAAGCTGCTCAAGGTACACATAAGTGTAATGAATCCCTATGAAGCGAATGATGTGAACACATACAATGAGTGAGAGATCAGCCCCTGCTAGGAAATAAGCCTAAGTGTTTGCAAAATGCTTCAAACTTTTCTCGTGGAAGAGCTTTGGTGAATATGTCTACCTCGTCATCTTCAATAGGCATATATAACAAATCAATATCTCTTGCATGAAGATGCCCTCTCACATAGTGATAATGCACCTCAATATATTTAGTCCATGAATGAAACACTAGATTTCTTGCAACAACCAATGCACTCTGATTATCATATGCATCGCAACATCAATCTCCATGCAAATAACCATCACAGGTATCTCAACCATATACACTCCACTGTAGCTGTGAAAAGTTCCTTGTACTGCATCACAACTCAATGCTGCCACTATATGCTTCTTCTTACTCAACCAAGATATGCATGTCTCCAAGGAAAGAGAAATTACCATTAGTGGACATGCGAGTATCATAACAATCAACCCATCGCTATCTTTAAAATTATCTGAAAAAGAGGTTAGCTCATAAGCACGTTCTTAATTCCTAATTGCTTTATCCAATGATTGGAACATCTATTAAAAGCCTCTTCTTTATCATTGTGTTATGTACATAGTAGAATTATTTTAGTAGATATAGGACTTTCTTTGCAAATGGAAAAAAGAGTTTGAGAACAAGGGAAAAGCTTTGAACCTCATCCTAGAGAGAACCTTTATGAAAAGGTGTACAATATTATCATGTGTGGTACATAAGCAAAATTAATTCTCTAGTATTAGGTCTCTCCTTGATAAATCAATCCATAAAATGCAACAATCTCAAAGCTTTGTGTAAATACTTGAACTTCTCCTTAGGCATGGCCTTTGTGAAAACTTCTATAATATTATCCTGTGTGGGAACATAAGCCAAACTGATTTCTCTAGTAGAGAGTATCTCTCTCACATAATGATAGTACACCTTGATGTGATTTATGAGAGAAATGAACACAAGGTTCCTTGCAACTTCCAACACACTCTAACTATCAATAAAGATGGTGGTGGAAAAAGATTGACTTACACCCAAACCAGCCAAAAGATGTCAGTCACACACACTCCACGATAGTTGTGCAAGCAACATGATAGTGGCCGGACAATGAGAAGTGGCCACAATACGTTGCTTCTTGATCAAGCAAGATATGCATGAGCTACCTAGCATGAAAGAAAAACCACTAGTAGGCACATGACTATCATAGCAACCAACCTCAATCTGAGTTGAAGAAATCATGTAAATTCATACATGATATACTCATATGTGGTGTTAGTTTATTTTTCAGCTCTTACTTTAAATTTATTGATCATGAATAGAGAGAGCTATTCCAACCATCTGTCTTCTCTCTGTGTCTTGTTGTGTTTGTGCTCCTTTTGTGTGCTTCTTGTGTGTCTCTCACACTTCTACACACACCCAACATGGATGGAAGTAAGCACCACATGCTTTGTATGAAAATATTCATGCCTAGGTGTTAGCACATGGATCTGAGAAAAGTGCAACAGAGATCACCGTATATGTTTAGTTTGCAGATGATGTACTTCTAATCATTGTTATATATATATATATATATATATATATATATATATATATATATATATATATATATATATATATATATATATATATATATATATATATATATATATATATATATATATATATATATATATATATATATAAGGAAGTTCAATCATTGAGATCTACTCTTCTCGTGTAGCTTGATTTAATTGAAAGTAGAACTAAAGGCGAGCTTCTAAATGTTTTTTCATAAAAATCAAAATAATGAAGACTTTGTTTTCTTTTTTAAGTAGAGTTCGAAAAGAGTCTACTACTTGAGCTTTAACTTTGAAAGAAAAAATGTACAGAATGGGCATAGTACTTGTAGGATCCGGCGTATCCCATAAAACAAGGATAAGATAAGGTCACAATTAGATATAATTGGCTTAGACTGACCAAAACCTTTACATGTTCAACGCGAGGATTGAACACAAGACCTCCACTTCAAGAGGCTAGTGTTTAACCAACCCACTTACGACACATAGACAAACTTTGTATTTTCTTATTCTTAAGTTTTTTACTATTAACGATGAATGAAAAAATTAAAAAAATATTGATGAATGAAAACATAAAAAAAAACTTCAAGATTTTTACTATTAGTGATGATAACTTTTTCTTGCGAATATGAAAAGCGTTTGATTTGCTTCTCCTCATTCCTTTGAAGTCTCGTAAAGGAGTAACACCGAAAATATGAAAAATTATTAGTGATATTTGCTTCTCTCATTCCATTTCTTATTTCAACTTCTTTCCATTTCTCGAAAAATGTTACCCAAAGGAATCAAAGAATGCCTAAACTACTCGAAAGAAAAGGTGATTGAAAATGCAAAGGTCAAAAATCAAGAATTAACAAAAAATCAAGAATTAAAAAAAATCAGTGGAAGAGATTCTAAGTTTGATTTGAATTATTGTAGGAAAGACAAAAACTCGAACATAAGAGGGATCTTCACCTCGAGTAAAATGGCCAAATCGGAAAACCAAGAAAAGGAAGGTTAGAATTAGAGTTCTTTTTAAAGATGAGAAGTTGGACAAAATATCCGAAAAAGAGGTTAGCATTCTAAAGTCTCTCGTAGTGGAAAGTTCATAAGTGGGTTCTTCATTCTAATTGCTTGATCCTCTTTGTCATCGACTTATGTACGTAGTAGACTTATTTTAGTAAATATAGGCTTTGCTTTGCAAATGGAAACAAGAGTTTGAGAACAAGGGAAAAGCTTTGGTAGAGACTTTGTGAGGTCTACAACATTATCCTATGTGGATACATAGGCCAAACTAATTTCTCTAGTATAGAATCTCTCCCTAACAAATGAATCCATCAAATGAAGCAATCTCAAAACTTTTTGAAAAGCTTTGAAGTTCCACTTAGGCAAGGTCATTGTGAAAATTTGTGCAGCATTATCTTGTGTGGGCACATAAGACATACAAATTTCTTTAGTAGAGAGTCTCTCCCTCACATAATGATAGTGCACCTTGATGTGATTTGTGTGATCATGGAACACAAGGCTCCTTGATTCTATCCTAAGACATTATAGAAAACAAATAAGATAAATGGAACTTATACTGATTGAACTTTTAAAGTTCAAAAGGTAGTTGTTATGTTCCATATATTGCATCTCTCGTAAAGATGCAAAGTCTTAACAAAACATGGAGACTTTAAAATAAACTCTTCTTTTTAGAGGATTAGAGAGTTATTTTTGGTTTTATTTAAGCTAATTGTGGCTTACGAAGAAATCCTAGTCAAAGTGACCTTTAGGAAATTGGGACATTTGCTAAAGATAAGCCATTAAATGAAATATTTTAGTTAACTATTTCATTGATTGAGAAGGTATATCTTTTGGACAAGTTATTTATAACGCTTTGAGTCTTGTCCAAAAATCAAGAATTTCTTTTAAAGAGCATTCAAGTAACATTTCCTTAGTATTATTTGATTCCTTGGAAGGAATCTCAAGTTCATGATAGACTAAATTCTCCCTAGATGTGAGAAAGGAATTCTTCAAATAACTTTGATAGCAAGTAGTTCCTAAGAAATCCCAAACCTTTGATAGTGCTTCTCTAGTCTAACAATTGGTATAACCTTAAGGTGTATCAATGTTAATGACATTCTTAGTTTTAGAATCTAAAAAATATTAGCATATTATGGACTTAAGGGAAAGATCCCTTAAAACTCGTATGGGTAAGCAAAGACATGTTCCATAGTTCAAGATATCTTGATAAACCTAAAGTCTTTATTCTTGTCGCAAGGTCAACTAGACTTGATCAACCTTGGCAATGCTTGTCCAAGAACTTGCGATTGGAACTACTTCGATGTTTGCCTAAGTATTGGCAATCAGATTCTTTTTGGAAATTTTTTCACTCACATTCCATTTATCCAATGGAAAGTGTGAAACAAATAAGCTTGGAAATCATGGAATTTTTTGCAATGATCGATTCTTTCAAACAATATCCAGAAACTTTACTGATTCAGTTGTATTCTTTTCCAAAGTATCAAACTAGAGACTAGATATCACCTTTTGGATATGGTTTCCCATGCCACTATGAAAGTTTAAGTTGAACTTTCATTTATGTGATATTGACTCATATTCTTGAGTTTAATACAAGATTCATTATTATTGGTCAATCTTTAGATGTTAATAGAGTCCTTTAAACATATTTCACCAATCAAAACTATCTTTAAATTCCAAACATCTATTGATGATTGATCCAATAGTAATGCTACTATGAACACAAATTTGAACTTTATAGCTTGTTTATGAAAATTTCATGGATTGGAGATCCATTTCTTGGAACTTTCTATTCCTAAATAAAAAGTTCACATTTGCTTCAAGTCCTTAGGAACTTATCTTATTTCCTAAAGATTGTTTAGTTAGTTGCATCATTTACCAGAGATGCAACTATAAAACCTAACATCCTCTTATTGATGTCAAAGATCAATTGATGTTGAGGTTCAACCTTTGATTTCCATCACTCCTTGGGATGAAATCAAATGAAAAATTATCAAAGCTTCATAGTCTTTTGTGGCACCTTTATATCTTGGCAAAACATTTATATCCTAAGGAGGTTTTGCCTTCATCATCTTTCGGCAAAACATCCATAACCAGTAGATGTTTTGCTCTTATCTATTTATACACCTTTTATTAGAACATCATCATTCCTTGATCCTATCATATATTATGAATTTATGTGTATTTTGGGAAGATTTCATGAATCAATTAAGATCCTTTACTTGGAACGTCTGCCTTCCCAAAAATAAATTCATCTCGAACATGGTAGGAGAATGATCTCACGAGGAATAGAAGGCTAGAATATTTCATTTTAGTGTTTTTCTTTTAGGAAATATCTCAATTCCTAAAAGTCACTTATCGAGGCTTCATCGTGATATACGAATCTTGAAACCACAAAGAAACTTCTTGGAACTTTCAAAATCTTCTAAATAGAAGAGTGCTTCCAAAGTTTCCATGTTTTCATGGCCCTATGCATCATTACCCAAGATGCAAAACATGAACGAAACACAAATCTATTGAACTTCAAAGTTCAATTTGTATTTAAGTTCATCAATTTGGTTGTTGAGTTCCATGGAATCGAAGAGTGCTCATGGAACTTGGAAACATAGCTAAAGTTATCATCCAATCTTGGGATGCTTGGGAAGTTACATAAATTACGTAACTAATGAACTAAAGCTTATCCGCATGACTTTCTAAAATCATGACTTCCTCAGTACATCCGGGACTTAGAGGCATCATACATTGCAAAAGGTTTGCAAGTAATTAAATTTTTCTTGGTCATCAACAAAATTCAATACTTAACTTTCTCCTACTGCTTACTTATACCTAGTAAGACATCAAGCATACATAATGTTCATTAAGTATTTATTTTTGATAACGGAGTATCAACTTGGGAAGGAATCGACTAATTACTTGACCTGCAAACTAGAACTAGTATGTATTTGCAATTAACTAGTCCTCTGTCTTCCCTAATGTCAAACCATGAGCTTTATAAAGTAAGATAAATACTAAGACAGTACATTTTCATATCTACTTGTAAACAACATACCTTTCTATCATGCGAATGCATATGCCTACAAGAAAATCCATATGCTCACATGCGTATGCATGCATGATCTTTGCATGCCCAAAAAATAATGCAACAATCATGCATGAGCTTGGTGCATGACTTTTCCTTGTACTAAGAATGTATATCATGCAATCTTGATGCATGTATATCCTTTCCTTTGTCCTAATGCATTATGATATAAAAACATATCCTCCTGGTGCAATGAAAAGCTTACTCAATGGAAAGGAAATCTGGAATTAAAGTACCAAAATACATTCTTTGATGCACAAGGATCCTTTTTGTAAACCAAGTCTTTCCTTAATGCAAACTAATGCTTGGAATGAGAAGTGGATTTTTTTATTATCCTAATCTATACTTAATCAATTGAAATCTTGACTATTTCAATGTGCATCTAGGATTAAATGTAGAATAATGAAAACAAAATAAATCAAGCATCAAGGCCAAGTAGAAACTCAAAAATACTTAGCTTTGATCATAGCTTCGTACATCCCTTTGATGAACCTCTTCGTTTACTCCATGAGTTCCTCAACTATATAGAGATTGAAGTTTAGAATCCAATATCTTCATATGAATAGCTTGATGACTTCTCATGGTAGAAGCCCAATTCAAATCGAAATCCTTTATTGTAGTGCATAGGATGCTTAGGTCTGCTCCGTGAGGTTCAGAGTTTGAGACCCAATTCGCACCCCTTTTTGATGATCAATGCCTTTGCTTCTTCAGTGCAGAAAGATGAAAGTGGACGCCTTCTTAACGCAGATGAAGGCGAATTGAATCCGGTCTGCCAACAAACTCCCCTTTTTGCTTGTGCTCGATGCTCAATGAGCTTCTACAGACATGGTGTTCTGATGAGCTCTTCAGGTCCTTGTAAAAGCACATAACCAGAGTGATCCCTTGGATAAATGAAGGCAACCTCAAATTGAGGTTATGGGTTTGATTCGAGAGACTGGCAACCTGCAACGCTCTTTTTATCGCTCTATTATTATAGATTCTACAGTGCTGAACTTCGTTTAGCACAAGCTTCTACTCCACAAGAGGACACGCAATCGACTTGACTTCTTGGAGAAGAGAACAATCTCCCTAAGCGCAGGTCACGGGTTTGACTCCCGCACACAATCACAACAACAAGCTCCACTTTTGCTTGCACTGGAAATGATATTAATAATCATATGAGAAGTATATCAGATACTGTGAAGAGATGGATAGGTATGTGCTTGAAGATGAAGAGGTGTCGCAAAATCCTTGATCTACACCAGCCAAATGAACTCCAGGAGTATATGGTGGGCCCTTTTAGCTTGCCAATGGATGTATTAGACACCCTATGTACCTTGGAAGATCACTCTCAAAAAGATAGATCAAAACAGATAAGTTGGAGTTAGCTCAGAGGTGAAAACTTGCTATTCTTGGTTCATACACCTGTCCAGTGTTTTACATAATTCTCTGAGAACAGCAGCAATTAGCTCAATTCCTCTTGAGGAAGTCTAGGCAACTTAAAGAGCTAACTTTCAAGAGTAATCTCATCAAAAATAATGAACCACACACTGAGAATGAGTTTTAACAAGTGATGATATCATCCCGATTTTCACGGGCTGCTACAGAAATAGACTAGTGAGCCGAAAAATCAACATAACTCAAAATGTAGAAATCCAATGATTATGAAAATTTGTATGGTTATACTAGACAGTAAGCTGAATCCAACAAAGCTTTAAATCACTGAATTTGGATAAGTAACCACTGAGAAATGGCTCTGAAAAGATGAGTGAAAAAGTCGGGTACCTGACAGAGAAGTGAAGATGAACAGACCCTGTTGACTTCAAATGAACATAACTGAAGATTGCAACATCCAAATGACATGAAAATTTGTGAGCATATAGTAGACTTATAGAGCTAACTTTACCAAGTTAAATCACTGAAAATGATGCACCAAGCTCAGAGAAAACATCTCTTCAAGCTGACTGAGAAAACTGAGAGTAATGGCAGTGACTAGTACACTTCACAAGAACATGGAAAGATGAACTCAAATAATCATGAAAATGAAAGTATATTGCTTGTACAATACAATGACTTACTGATACATATGTGTGCCGTGTAATCACACCTTGATATGGCATAAAGCTCAGCTCTTGGAGGTCTTCACATAGGTCTCTCTAACCACGACTAAAACTGCCATCTATTTATAGTTGAGTTTGGGAGGCTAACTTCCCTCAATCACTCTCCAATCAATCAATGATTGATTTGATTCTCTACCTACCACAAATCACGAATTCGTGGCTCCTCTTTCCATTCTTGATCAAGTGAACTCAACCACTTAAGATTCTCTTACTTTTACATTAAGTAAACTCTTCAAAAGTTACAAGAGGTAGTTCACAAGTGAACTTTACATAGTCTTCTTTTTAAAGCTTCTTCTAAGACTTTGTGAGACTCAAGCCAATACTTAGGCTTGTCATAGACTTGCTCCAACAGCTCCCCATCAAGCCAAGTATGCTTGAGGTCTTCAATCTTCCAAGATTACCTGCAAACCAATCATAGCCTTGAATTTGCAAAGCTTTGTACCATCCAATGCTTTGGTTAGAATATCTGCACATTGTTGATGAGTGGACACATATGATATTTGAATCTCTTTGCTTAGAACCTTTTCTCGTACATAGTGATAATGAACTTCAATATGTTTAGTCCTTGCATGAAAAATAGGATTAGCAGCCAAGTGAATAGAACTCATATTGTCACCAAAAATAGTTGGAGTTTCAAACTCCAATCCAAGATCTTTGAATAATGTCTTCATCCACATAGCTTCTTGTGTAGCTATGGCAAGACCTCTATATTCAGCTTCAGTAGAAGAGAGAGCAACTATGGGTTGCTTCTTGGATGACCATGAAATAAGCTTTGAACCTGCAAAGGTAAGATAACCTGAAGTGCTCCTTCTATCTTCCTTGGAGCCAGCCCAATCTGCGTCAGAAAATAGCTTCAAACCTAAATCAGATACATAAGGATAATAAAGTCCTTCATTTATGGTTCCTTTGAGATACTTGAGAATCCTTTTGGTAGCATCCATATGTGGTTTCCTTGGTGTGTGCATAAATTGACTTAGCACACTCACACCGTAACATATATCTACTCTTGTCAATGTGGCATAGTTGAGACTACCCACTAGACTTTGATATGATGTGATGTCCTCTATGAGTTCACCTTCATGTGAGCTCAATTTGTGATTGACCTCCATTGGAGTACCTGCAATCTTACAATCTTGCATCTTGAATTTTGCCAACATGTCCTTAATGTACTTTCTTTGAGTGAGAAACAAACCATGATCTTTATAGACAACTTCCAAACCTAGGAAGTAGGTAAGTGAACCCAAATCACTTATCTTGAACTCTTCTCTCATCTGATCTTTGATCTTCTTCATACCATCTGCATCATTTCCTGTCAATATAATATCATCTACATATACACATAGGTAGATGACCTCAGAATTACTCTTTTTAATAAAGAGTGAAGGATCTGCCTTGCTTGGTTGAAAGCCTTTGTCCTGCAAGAATGAAACAAGCCTGAAATTCCAAGCTCTTGGAGCTTGCTTGAGACCATACAATGCTTTGTTAAGTTTACACACATAATCAGGATAAACTTGATTCTCAAAACCAAGTGGTTGTGCCATATATACCTCTTCTGTTATCCAACCATTCCAGAATGCATTCTTTACATCTAGTTGAAGTATCTTCCAATTCTTGGAAGAGGCAATACTAAGCAAAACCCTAATAGTAGGCATCTTTGCCACAGGAGAGAAAGTCTCCTCATAATCAATTCCCTGAGTTTGTGCAAAGCCTTTTGCCACAAGCCTTGCCTTATACCTGTTAATTGAACCATCAGAATTATTCTTGAGTTTATAGACCCATCTTGAGCCTATTACCTTCATGGATGAAGTCTTAGGGCACCAAATCCCAAGTGTTGTTTTCCTCAAGTACTTCAATCTCTTCCTTCATTGCATGCTTCCATTCTGTTTTTGCTTTGGCCTCTTCAAATGATGATGGCTCCTCTTGGTTTATGTCCTGTGCTATGTAGATAGAATGTTTAGTTACTAATGAGGTGTCAAACCCATACCTTTCTGGTTTTTTCTTTTCCCTCATAGATCTTCTTAGGCAATGATGTGATGATTCTGCTTCATGTCCAAGTTCCTGCAATTTTGCTTTACCTTTAGACTTCCATGGTTTGATCTTTTCCATGTGAGATTCTTCATCATCCTCTGAGGTGTCTTGTTCTTCAATCTTTGATTGTTCTCTACCAAGCTTTGGAAAATCTTCTTCAAGATCATACGGTAAA
This sequence comes from Ceratopteris richardii, assembly GCA_020310875.1. Lineage (NCBI taxonomy): Eukaryota > Viridiplantae > Streptophyta > Polypodiopsida > Polypodiales > Pteridaceae > Ceratopteris > Ceratopteris richardii. The sequence continues at coordinate 92,171,168 of CM035423.1, forward strand.
TTGATCTTCCTGCATGAATCTTCATACCATGAATTGTTCTCATCAAAAACTACATCTCTGCTTACCAAGAATCCTTTGTTGGTAGGGTTGTATAACCTGTAGCCCTTTTGATTGTTGTCATATCCAATAAATACACACCTTTCTGCCTTTGGATCCATCTTGCCTCTAACCTGTGAAGGAACATGAGCAAAAGCAATACATCCAAAAATTTTACAATGATCTAAGCTTGGTCTTCTTCCATTCCAAGCCTCATATGGAGTCATCCCATCAAGGGATTTTGAAGGCAACCTGTTAATCAAGTAAGTGGCTGTAGATACAGCCTCAGCCCATAAGTAATTAGGTAAATGCTTTTCATTTAACATAGACCTTGCAGCTTCAACAATTGTCCTATTCCTCCTTTCTGCCACTCCATTTTGCTCAGGAGTGTACCTTGTAGTTACCTCTCTTTAAATTCCTCTTTCTTGAAGAAAAGAATCAAAATCATGAGAGAAGTATTCTCCCCCTCCATCTGACCTTAGCCTTTTTAGTGATTTACCTGTTTGATTCTCCACAAGAGCCAAATATCTTTTGAAACATGAAAAAACTTCATCTTTGTGTTTCATAAAGAATAGGATAGTCCATCTGCTGCAATCATCAATAAAGGAAACATGATACCTTGATCCAGATATTGAAGCTTCCTTGCTAGGTCCCCATACATCTGTATGAACCAACTCCAAGAGATCTCCATGCATATAACCTTTCTTCATGAATGGTAACCTGTGAGACTTTCCAAATTGACATGCACTGCACTTATAAATCATATGTTGTTTTGACAAATTAGGAAGTCCAAGTACACTTTGGTCCCTGCAGATTTGCTTTATGACCTTTCACCAATATGTGCTAACCTTTTGTGCCATATTTCCAATTCTGTGAGTGTCTGACTACCATAATTAAAGAGAGCAATGTTTCTAGTGTCCTGTAATTCAAATGTGAACAATCTACCTGTCTTTTCACCTTTTGCAATTCTTCTGAATCCTTGACTTGGATCTTCAACAAATGCTCCTGCTTTTGTGAACCTGACTTGCAACCCTTTCTCTACTATCTGCCCAACACTTATCAAATTCTTTGTAATGGTAGGGACATAGAGTACCTTACTGAGTAGGTTGATGTTTCCATCAGGTGCTTTGACATTGCCTATTTTCTCCACAGGATGTTTTGTATCATCTCCTGTTTGTACCTCATGCTTATTCCTTGGATCTTCTAAATCTGATAGGAGTGCCACATTTCCTGCCACATGATTTGAACAACCTGAATCTATGTAGAAAATATGCTCATCAAATTTACCTTGTGGCATAGCCATGTTCATGATCAATAATGAATCCTCTTTGTTTGAGTCTTCTGTGTAGTTATTGTAGTCTCTCCTTCCTTTGTAGCCTCCTTGATAGTTTGAATGATTGTAGTTGTTGTAGTTGCCATGGTAGTTGTTGAACCTTCCTCTTGAGTAGCCATAACTTCCTCTATTGTATCCTCTGCCTCTTTGATTCCTGGGATTCCTAAAGCAATTTTTAGTTGTATGATTAGTTAATCCACAAATAGAACATGAGCTGGAGTCTTGGGATCTCCCCCTGCCTTGTCTACCTCCTCTTTCTCTACCTCTGCCATGTCTTCCTCTACGTGCATAGTTAGCTTGATATGTACCTGCTTCATCATCCACTTTCTTTGCCTTTCCTTTGTTATCTTTAGACTTGCTTTTATCCGTGTATAAAGCTGAAGATTGATTACCTTTAGAGCTTTCTCCATTTTTGATAAGCTTTGCCTCTTGAGTAAGTAGTTGTCCAATGAGTGTGTTGAAATCAGGTACATGCATGTCCATGTACAAATCCATAGCTGTGGTGAATGCTTCCCACTTATCATCTGCCTTCAAGCCATTCATGACCTGCCTTACAATTTGCTCTTCATCTATTACCTCTCCAATGCTTCCCAACTGATCCGCTATGTCCTTGAGCTTTGTGACAAAATCAGTCACATTTTGTTTGGGAGCCTTCTTGAGAGTTGTGAACTCCAGCCATAGTTGATGCTTCCTAGCTTTGGTACTTGAAGAAAAGAAAGCTTCAAGTGCATCCCACACTTCCTGAGATGTCTTACAACTTCTAATGTGAGGCAACAAAAAATCTGAGATAGAGTTGAGGAGATAAGACCTTGCAAGTGCATCCTTGGAGCACCATGTGCTCAATCTTTCTTGCTCTTCTTGTGTTGGTTGACTTTTGTTCCTGAAACTTGGCATAACTTCATCTCCAGCCACATAACCATATAAACTTCTACCTTGGAGATAGGCTTCCATTCTTAATGACCAAGCTCAGTAGTTACCTCTGTCTAATTTGTCAATTGATGAAGGAAATCCATCTGCCATGTTGTCCAACCTTGCTATGATACCACTGTGAAGAGATGGATAGGTATGTGCTTGAAGATGAAGAGGTGTTGCAAAATCCTTGATCTACACCAACCAAATGAACTCCAGGAGTATATGGTGGGCCCTTTTAGCTTGCCAATGGATGTATTAGACACCCTATGTACCTTGGAAGATCACTCTCAAAACGATAGATCAAAACAGATAAGTTGGAGTTAGCTCAGAGGTGAAAACTTGCTATTCTTGGTTCATACACCTGTCCAGTGTTTTACATAATTCTCTGAGCACAGCAGCAATTAGCTCAATTCCTCTTGAGGAAGTCTAGGCAACTTAAAGAGCTAACTTTCAAGAGTAATCTCATCAAAAATAATGAACCACACACTGAGAATGAGTTTTAACAAGTGATGATATCATCCCGATTTTCACGGGCTGCTACAGAAATAGACCAGTGAGCAGAAAAATCAACATAACTCAAAATGTAGAAATCCAATGATTATGCAAAATTTGTATGGTTATACTAGACAGTAAGCTGAATCCAACAAGCTTTAAATCACTGAATTTGGATAAGTAACCACTGAGAAATGGCTCTGACAAGATGAGTGAAAAAGTCGGGTACCTGACAGAGAAGTGAAGATGAACAGACCCTGTTGACTTCAAATGAACATAACTGAAGATTGCAACATCCAAATGACATGAAAATTTGTGAGCATATAGTAGACTTATAGAGCTAACTTTACCAAGTTAAATCACTGAAAATGATGCACCAAGCTCAAGGAAAACATCTCTGCAAGCTGACTGAGAAAACTGAGAGTAATGGCAGTGAGTAGTACACTTCACAAGAACATGGAAAGATGAACTCAAATAATCATGAAAATGAAAGTATATTGCTTGTACAATACAATGACTTACTGATACATATGTGTGCCTTGTAATCACACCTTGATATGGCATAAAGCTCAGCTCTTGGAGGTCTTCACATAGGTCTCTCTAACCACGACTAAAACTGCCATCTATTTATAGTTGAGTTTGGGAGGCTAACTTCCCTCAATCACTCTCCAATAAATCAATGATTGATTTGATTCTCTACCTACCACAAATCAAGAATTCATGGCTCCTCTTTCCATTCTTGATCAAGTGGACTCAACCACTTAAGATTCTCTTACTTTTACATTAAGTAAACTCTTCAAAAGTTACAAGAGGTAGTTCACAAGTGAACTTTACATAGTCTTCTTTTTAAAGCTTCTTCTAAGACTTTGTGAGACTCAAGCCAATACTTAGGCTTGTCATAGACTTGCTCCAACAGATACAAATATCTTCCCTATCATCTTGGCTACGAGAAGTACTGTTGCATGCCGTGGACGCGGGTTTGAATCCCACGGTGAGTGCCAGATTGAAAATGATCTTCTTTATAACACAATCCTCAAGATGTCCTTAATTCAACAATTTGATTCTCATTAGGACCAGTAAGTAGCATGTCATCAATATATACAACAATGTTCATGTGTGATGGTTTAAGTGGTTGGTGTCTTCACCTCTTCGGTTGGGGGCAAGAGAGCAACCTTGCAGGCTATAGTGGAACACCTCTCAACACATATTTGCCAAGATGGATTTAAACTAGCCGATATGAGAGGATTTTTGTACCTTTCGGTAGTTTAAACCAAATTTTGGGCCTTTAGGTAGTTCAAGCCAACTATATCATCTTTCCGTATGGTCATTCCTTCCAAATTGCTACCTTAATGGACCTTTGGGCTCAATATCCTAGTAGTTGCTAGTTGTCTAACCCCTACTTTGTGGGATTCATGATTTCCCATGGGTGTTATGCTTGCCTTTCATAATACTTTCAATTAATTAAAGCTATACCAAAAGATTATATCTCAATGATTGAAGTTCCTTAAGAAAAACATATACAACAATGAATAGAAGTACATCATCTACACACTTAACATGTAAGATGATGTCTCTTTCACTTTTCTCAAATCCATGTGCTAGCAAGTACGCATGATGATTTTCATACAAAGCACATGGTGCTTGCTTCCATCCATGTTGGGTGTGTGAGACACATAAGAAGCACACACAAGGAGCACAAAATGTAGCAAGGCACATGGAGAAGATGGATTGATGGAACACCTCTCTCTATTGTTGATTAACAAAGCTAAACTAAGAGTTGAATATTATCCCTAAGTACAAAGTAGCACCACATATGAGTATATAATGCATGTATTTACACCCTTTCTTTGACTCAAATTGGGTTGGTTGCTATGATACTCATGTGCACATTGTGGTTTTCCCTTCATGCATGGTAGTTCATGCATATTTTGGATGAGCAAGAAGCAACCCATTGTGTCCACTTCTAGTTGTGAGGCCGCATATCAGGTAGTTTTCACAACTATTTATGAGTGTGTGTGATCGACATCTTTTGGCTAATTTGGGTATTGGTAAATATTTTGTCAGCACCATCCTTGTGTTCCATGATCACACAAATCACATCAAGGAGCACTATAGAGAAGTTTTTCTATCTTATGTGCCCACACAAGATAATGTTGCATAAATTTTCACAATTGCTTTGCCTAAGGAGAACTTCAAAGCTTTTCAGAAAGTTTTGAGATTACTTCATCTTATGGAATTTTTCATTCGTCCTTAATAGTAAAAAACTTAAGAATAAGAAAATACAAAGTTTTTCTATGTTCGTAGGTGGGTTGGTTAAACATTGTCCTCTTGAAGTGGAGGTCTTGTGTTCAATCTTCGGGTTGGACATGTAAAGGTTTTGGTCAGTATAAGCCAATTATAACTAATTGTGACCTTATCTAACCCTTGTTTTATGGGATACACGGGGTCTTGTAGTTACGATGCCCATTCACTTGTACATTGTTCTTTCATAGTTAAATCTCAAATAGTAGACACTTTTCGAACCTCTATTTTAAAAAGAAAACAAAGTCTTCATTATTTTGATTTTTGTGAAAAAAAGATTTACAAGCTAGCCTTTAATTGTACTTTCCATTAATTCAAGCTACACTAGAAGAGTAGATATCAACATATAAGGTGATGTCTATTGCACTTTTCTCAGATCCATGTGCAAACTTAACATATAAGGTGATCTCTATTGCACTTTTCTCATATCTATGTGCTAACAGCTAGGCATGAATATTTTCATACAAATCACGTGGTGCTTGCTTCCATCCATATTGGGTGTGTGTAGAAGTGTGAGAGACACACAAGACACACACACACAAGGAGCACAAACACAACAAGACACATGGAGAAGATGGATGGTTGGAATAGCTCTCTCTATTCATGATCAATAAATTTAATGTAAGAGCTGAATAATAAAGTAACACCACATCTGAGTGGCTCATGTATGAAATTATATGCTTTCTTCGACTCAGATTGGGTTGGTTTCTATGATACTCATGTGCCTGCTAGTGGTTTTTCTTTCATTCTAGGTAGCTCATGCATATAGTGCTTGAGCAAGAAGCAACCCATTGTGGCCACTTCTCATTGTCCGGCCAATATCATGTTGCTTGCACAACTATCGTGGAGTGTGTGCAACTGACATCTTTTGGCTGGTTTTGGTATAAGTGAATCTTTTTCCACCACTGTTGACCTAAGCATCAACTTAGGGACTTGCGGAGAAGGAGACTATACCTCAATCCCCTCACAAGTGCATATAGTGGGGATACACGCTTTTAATTATCAATCCAAAGAGCATACAAACCTAACCGAGTGTATGAGGACATGCAATCATGTAATGGTCAATGCAAATGAACTACTCAAAGAATGAAAATGAGGCAAAGACTTATCCAAACAAGCTCCAACTGTTGGTCAAGGCGAAACGATACTTGGTGCAGCAGCCGTCAGTATTTTGGACTTTTCTCCCAGCTCCGAACTCCAAATATAGCGAATAGCATATGCGTTTCGAAGCTCTCGAGAAGACGCATCTAATGGCAGTGGTTTCACTCAATTCCGACGCTCCTACTTCAAGTTATGAGCGAAATACTGAGTCACGGAAATACTTTCCCACACTTCAGCACTTCCCACACCTCACACACACCTTTCCTACAGCCAAGAAACACTCTCAAGGATAGACAACACTCACAAGCACTCTTTCCAAGCAATACACATGCATCCAAGCTCGCGAAGAAGAAGTTAAGGAGGGAAGAAGACACAAATTCGAATTTCTGTGCTCTCTCTTCTCACAATGGCAAAAAGTTCTTTACAAAGAGTCACATTTGACTTATATACTAGTGCCCTAAAAATGGTCCTTTCACACAAGAGACCGGCACTTTATTCACTAAGAGACTAATTTCCTACTATTGTACATGGGTATTCTCTACTTTTCTGTGGGGATGCATCTAGAGGACTCCTCTAGTGCATTTACATGGGGAAATATATTACAAGGATGAATATGATACAAAAATATGTAGTCCAAATCGGAAAAATTTTGGGGCCCGTCTTTTTCTCTGCTTTGTGCGCTCTTTAGCTCTGCAACACTCTCCCCCTCTTCGTCTCTGTCGTCCCTTGACAGACTTTGCTTCGCGCACGCGCCCAGTGGTCAGTATTGTTTGATTCTTGATCTTGCATTACGTTTTAGAGGCGCTCTGATTTGTCCAGGTTGCACACATTGGACCTGGTTGCATTACTCCAAGCCGATTGATTCGGTTTGCCACGCACGCCATTAGTGCACATATGCGGATGTAGCTCGTAAGCCTTGATCTGAATCCTCTGTAACTCACGAGGTTGAAGCACCCACATATGTGATACTTGTTGGCCCTGATTCCTCCTTTTAGCGGCGTGCTTTTCCTTGGTGTGTGCGCCCCTGCGGGGCTTCCTGCAGAGATGCATCTTCAAATCTTGCTTTTTAGTGAAGCTGTTTCTTTCGTTGTTTTCTTCTTTTCTTCTTTTTACTTGTCTCTCCCTCGACACTTCCCCCCTCCTGGACTCTGTCGTCCCCGACAGGCTTTGATAAGCGACGAGAATATGTTCGATATACTTGTTGCTCTCTATCATTTAGCAGATTGGCTTCACGTATCATGAGCTGTTTCCACTGTTCAGCTTTTACTCCATCGTTGGGCGGTTGTCTGTGATCTGCGAAGAAGCTTAATTCATATGCCACAAGTCTGGCATTCAGATTGGATGACATCTTCAAAAAAATTTCCGAATCTATTTCAAAAAATCCTGTAAAAAATGCTTCTTCAAATGTTTGCATATACGGACTTGGCAAAAACATAAGTCTGGAATAGTATGCCATTATTGTTGGTCGGCTAGGCATGACTGATAGATCAAAAATGAGGATGTCAGTTCCCTGATTAATTCCGATAAAATTCAGAAATGTGTATGCCGCATGTTTGAAGACCTTCAAAACTGTAAGTAGCATACTAAGTATTTTATTTGTCATCTTGACCGCTAAATCTGGTACTGTCGCATAATTTTGTAGCCAAAATTCTATTGTCTTTACCATATAATCCTCTGTTGGCAAATAGTTATGTGGCGGGCTAGGTAACATAGGATAATTTAGCCACTGTTTATTAATAGTGCCGCTGCGTTGTAAATCCAAAAATTCCTTGGTATCCCTTCTACGTGGTATTGGACAAAATGAGGGGTTTACCTGTAATAGATATGGTGCGGCTTGCCAATGCACCCGTAGTGTGGGATGTTTCTCCAAAAATTTTCTCCGCCACACTGGTTGTGCAGCTTCAAACTCTGCTTGAGTGTATGTGAATGTGTCATTCTTGAAGTTGAGCTGCTCATCTGGACTTTTTTGTGTAACCTTCTTTATATATTGCCTTGCTTTCTCTTTCAACAATCCATATGGAATGTTGAAAGGCTTCATGATCTTTTCTAAGTCTTTACCTTTGATCTTTGCTTCCTTCATGACCTTGATTACTTCATTTTCAAAATTTTCTGTCAATCGGGACACCACTAGTGCCCGTTCCTTCTGACTTATTTCTGCAGTGTATGGCATCGGATGATCATTATGTATGTCGGCCAACTGCTCATGTATTGGAGAATGATAGATCGGTTGAGATAGAGGGCTTACCTCTACCTCGTCAGTAGGATGTTTCTTTTTTGGCACTACTGATGTCCCGATCGGTTCTTTGTCTTTCTTCTGATTCTTTAGCAATTCAATGCATTCATCTTTTTCCTTTATCTTTTGTATGGCTTCATCGAGTGCTTCTTTGGTCGCTAGAAGTTCCTTACCTATATCAGCTACGTGATCCATGTTTTCACTGTAGCTCTGTACCAGTTTTGCCTGTGCCGTACTCAGCTGCCTTTTGAGCTCACTTATTTCCTGATTGTGCCGCCGTTCTGATTCTTCTTGTACTTCTTTAGCTTGTCGTAGCAACTCGGCATACTCTGCTATCTGTTCTTTTAATTCCTGTTCTTTAGTTTCTGAGGGGCCCTGTTGTATCAGTGGTTGATCATATAATAAAGATTTCATTAATTCTTTATTCCTATCGCGCAAGCTGTCGTTCTCTTCTAGATATAGCTTGAGTTGTTGCTCTAATAGCACGCTTCGCATCTTCATTTTTTCTTTCTCAGCCTCGCTTGCTTTGTGTAGTTGTTGCAACTCTTCCAGTTGTGTCTGCAGCTTTTGATTTTGGTCGATGGATACATCATATTGTGTCTGGATTGCTAGCACTTCAGTATTTTTGTTTGCCAATTCTTTTTGTGCTACAATTAGCTGTGCCGATAGCTGTTCGCTCATGAGTTGAAACTGATTTTTTTCTCTTCTTGCTTGGTCATATTCGCCATCTATATCCATCATTTGTTGCTGAGTGTCCATGGCCGTTTGAATCATCTGTTTGACTACAGGTTTTAACTGCGTGACATCTACATTAAGCCATGTTTTAGGTATTGTTGGTTCTTCTCCGGTATTCACGTCTTTGCCTTGAGCAATGTGTAATGTGGTGTCATGGGGCTGCCTGATCTGAAGCTGGATCCTTGGCTCAACCACCACGTTTTCTTGATTCCCTTGAGGTGTGTCATCTGGCACCTCGATCACAATTTGTTCTTGGTTTTGTGGCTCCTTTGCTTCCTTCTTCAATGGAGTCTGTTCTTCCTCTTTGATTGGTGGTTTGACGTATGTCGCTTTGGTTGTATCTTCCTTGATGCTGATTTTTGTAGTGTCATTCAATTGAATGACGTGCTCCTGTTCATTAGCATCATCCACCTTCTTTTCTTTTTCCTTTTGGTTGTCCGGTGTCACTTCCACTTGATTGATTTCTGGTCCTTCTTCTTCATAAGTTTCTGTCCTGATATCAGTATCTAGAGTGTCTTTCTCAGGACTGGATTCTGTATTCGTACTAGAATCATCGATGCCCAATTCTTTGTATCTTCCAGGTTGTTTTGGAGTCTTTTCTGTACTTTGTTTTTGTTTTACTTGACTCGCTTGTCTATAATGATGTCCTTGGACATTTAGATTCACCTGCCCTTGCATATACTGGTGAGTCTCCTCCAAGGCAGTAGACAAATCTCTTTTTGTAATTGGCATTTGTACTACGGGGATTGTGGGTAGCACATGTGTTCTCTTTGATTGTGGCGTAACTTGGGCTTCCTCCTCCCGTAATCGTTTTGTACCCCTCATTGGTTTTTGTGAGCTGGTTCCAGCTTGTTCAACCAATACAACTGCTTTCTTTTTCTTAGGGACCGTAGCGGATTTTGCATACTTTGCTAGCCCCTCTGATGTCGACATCTCTTGTAAGCAGTGTTTCATGTCTAGAGCTTCATATATCAGTAAAGTCAAAGCTGAACCACCATTCAGGAACTTCTTCTGCCCCCATTTCTTCTGGGCTTCAAATAATCGTTCTTGTACATAACGTGTTAGGTTCACTTTGCTGCCTATCTGTCTCATGGCATGCGATAGGAGTTGTACTACAATCTTTTGCGGTGCAGTGTATCTGTTCATGCCAGGAAAACAAAAGTGTTGATGTACCAAACGTACAGCATCTTCAATATCTATTCTGTTAATCTCCAGGAATGATCTTTTCTTGGGGTCATGGCATTCCTCTTTGACATTAGTAATTCCTTCTTGATTCCATCCAAAGGCTTTATTGATCAATTCATGAGTGAATTGAATTGTCTTCCATGTGCCCACTTTATCCAACACCTTTGCTTCCGGAACCGAAATCTTCGTTGCAGCCGGCTGCATAGTATTCATTACCTGAGTACATCTTTGAAAGTCTGGTACGTATATAGGCATCTTCAAGAACGCTTCAATTCCAGCTTGAGTCCATACGTCCTCGATATGTGGTAACCCTTGTATTATTGTCTTGAAATCTTGTGACATGATAGGGAAATAATGATCCCTGTCCATAATCTTGATGGTTGCCATAAAGAGAAGTTCCGAGATAGGTTGGTCATCACGAAACCAATGTCCTCTGACCTTTGTTATTGACCCCAATGGAAGAAGTAGCACCTCTTCCTGCTGCGTAGCTTCTGAGTCAGAAGATGTCATCTGCACTCAATATAGAGTATGAATTAGTATCCATATGTTTTTTTCAGAAATCCTCCTCCATATGTTGATTAATAATTCGATGTTGCTCCGAGTGTATGGTGCCGTCCCTTTCCCGTGGGTGTGAGAAAGGTAATACCTGGATTTTTGTTCATGTATTTTTATATTTTTTGCTGAAAAGAAAACATAAAAGTTAGTCCATAGCCGAAGCGGTTAGTAATTTTTTTTTTGGGATAATATTTTTATGTATGTACAAGTGCTCTCCTATTTCCAAAGGGAAAATGTGCGTGACTATCCGGAAGTAGAAGAAAGACGTGCCAAATGCTTGGCCTTGTAATGTGGCCCTATCATGCATACTTTGGATCTTGATAACTCCTTATGTGTGCAATTGGAAGTAGTTTCTTGATGTATGCAGCTCGTCTTGTCTTTCGGCACCCAAATTTGCTTCACTTGGATGGAATGTACTGTATTCTCCACCTCTTTGATGAATGTGGTTCTTCTTCGGTAGTACGTCTGCTTATTCTGTTTTGGGAATCTCAAGTTGGTTTGTATTGCATCTGTAGATTCCTTCTTTCTCCAGTAGGTCTTCTTTCTCGGCTGGTGTGCCTGTTGACCATGTTGATGGTGATTGCTCTTCTGAGGATGCTCATTGTTTTGGTTGGTCGTTCTTGAAGTACATGACTTTGGGATCCATATTTGTGTTCGATCCGGTTGTGCAGTTATCAGTTTCTTTGGGATCCATCTGCTAGTGAGTCGTGGTTGACTGAAGTGTTCGAAATTCTTTGTCTTCTTACTCACTTTGACATGCTGATGTCGAAGACTTTCCTGTTGTTGAAGATATGCCTTCTTTTGATCCTTTCTTATCCAAGCTAGTGTAGAATGTGGAATAGGGTATACTCTCATAGGTGAAGACTTCCATTCTTGCAAAGGAGTATTCTCTCTTGTGCCTGGTGCCTCACTAGGCTTTGTTTCAGGTTCAAGTGCACTCTTGTGGCTCTCTATACTCAAAGATGGAGTGCACACAGAACTCACGGTATTCCCACATGAAGTACTTGAGGATGGGGTTTCTATAGTGCTAGTGAACTTACAATTATGACTTTGTTCATTGGAATGAACTTCTGGCTCTATATTAGCGGCTTTGAGTGGTCGTTCGTCTAGCAAACTAAATACCTCACGAGGTCCTATTCTTGCAGAGATGTACCCTAACGCTAATTGAATGGTAACCTCATATTCATAGATCCAATCTTGACCTAACACAACATCTTCAAGCAGATCCTGATCCTGACACACTAAGAGTCTCTGCTCCATAGTGTTGTTCCCCATATGTAAAGGTAAAGTTATCTCACCTATACATTGAGTGATTTTTCCTCCTATTCCTATTAGCTGTGCCTTCGATGGGCGTAACTCCTCTTTAAGTCTCTGAGACAAAGAAAATCTCATGCAGCTTATGGCTGCTCCTGTGTCTATGAGAGCATCCACTAAGTGGTACTCTTTTCGTCCTGCTCCCAGATTCAAATATGGTTGTCTTCTTTGTTGCCCTGAGTTCTCAGTGGCTCTAAAATTAGCCATTGGGATGAGTTCTTCTCCTGCTCGATATCTCTCGTCTCTTTCTCTCATCCACTCTTTCCGTTTTCTGATACGTTCTAGGGCTTCCTGTCTCGCTTCCTCTCGTATTCGTTCTTCTTCCTTTTTCCTACTTTGAGCTCTTAACAGTCGCGCTAGCATTTGATCAGTCAAAGGCTCCATGAATCTTTTCACTCTGCATCCACTGATGTAGTTGGGAAGAATGTCTCCGTCTAGTGTGGCGAGATTGACTGCACCACTAGTAGAGATTCGATTTATAATCAGGGGTCCATACCCGCGTTTTTGGAGCTTCTTTGCATGTTGTTTGAGGGTGTATACTAGGACTAAGTCGCCTTCTTTTAGTCCCTTGTCTTTTATATGTGCATCATAATAAGCCTTTTGTCTTCGTTTAGCAGCATAAATGCCTGCTACCGCTTGCAATCTAGTCTCGTGCAGCTTTTCAATTTGATCTAATTGCTGAGACAATTCATGACCGTTCCACTCATATTGCTGGGCCACTTTCAATGTAGGTACTAAGAAGTCAATTGGCAAAATTGCATTCTGCCCATACACTAGGTTGAAAGGTGTAGTTCCAATGGCCGTTTTATATGCCACTCGGAAGGCCCAAATTGCGTGATGTAATTGTTTGTCCCAATCTGACCTTCCATTATTGACAATCTTTGTCAATACAGTACATAGTACCTTGTTGGAACTTTCAGCTTGTCCATTAGCTTGAGGGTGGTATGGGGCTGATTTTTTATGAATCACAAGAAAGTCATTCATTAGCGACTCAATGACCTCGTTTAGGAAATGCGTTCCTCGATCACTCACTATCTCAATCGGTAGTCCAAAGCGTGTGAAAATGTGCTCAAAGAGAAATTTTGCTATGGTCTGAGCATCATTCTTTCTAGTGGCTTTTGCTTCTACCCACTTAGTCAAGTAGTCGGTGGCTATGATGATGTACTCCGCATGTGATCCTTTGGCCTGTGGATTGATAGGTCCTATGAAATCAATCCCCCACTTAGTAAATGCTCTTGCACAAAACATGGGTCTTAAAGGCATGTCATCTCTTCTAATGGGATATTTCGCTCTCTGGCATGTTTCGCAGCTTCTCACATATGTCTCTACATCCATATGTAGAGTTGGCCACCACAAGCCTGCAAAGAGAATCATCTTGACCGTTCTGTCTGCTGAGAAATGTCCTCCCGCAACTCCTGCATGTGCCATTTCTAAGACAGAGAGATATTCATTTTCATGAATGCACATTCTTAGTTGGTTATCCTTCCCGCGTTTAAAGAGCTGTTTTCCTATGATGGCGTAATCTTTACTCTGTTCTTCAAGAGCACGTTTCCTTGCTAAGGTAGCTCCGTCAGGGTACTCTCGAGTTTTCAAGAACTTTACTAGAGGCATGCTCCACCTTGGTGCTATTGTAGAATAGCATAATGTAGAGTTCTCGTCTGGGATTTGTTCCTGACAGGTTTGACAGGTTGACACATAGTTATGCGCATCTCGTTGCATGGTTGGCCAATATATACCAAATCTCTTGAGAGTTTGCCACGTTCCATATGCATTCAAATGAGTGTTCCATTGGTTTATGTGTGCTTTCTGAAGCCACATTTCTTGTTCCCCTTCTTCCACGCATCTCATCAGCAGACCGCTTGAATCCTGGTGATACAAACTTCCCGCAATAATGTGAAGGTTTTTGGTCCTCCAGAGATCTTGCTTTTGGTTTGGCGTGATCCCATCTTTAGGTCCATGTGTAAGTATCGGAATCAATTTTTCGGCCCATTGAGGACATACTTCGAGGTTAAAAAGATAAGTATCTGGCAGATCATCAGGAACTCCTATGGGTGGTTCTCCATGGGTCATACGAGATAAGTGGTCTGCCCTTATGTGGGTGTTTCCTTTCTTGACTATTACCTAAAAATCAAATTCCATTAGCAATAAAAACCATCGTACTAGTCGTCCGGTATTGCAAGGCTTGTTGACTAAGTACAATAGGGCTTGATGATCAATGAAGAATTTGAATTTGTTTGCCAGTAAGTAATGTCTGAATTTCTTGACTGCGTAAACCATCCCTAGGCCTTCTCTCTCCGTAGTAGTATAATTGCGTTCCGCATGATTTAACTGTCTACTGGCATAGGCTATCGGGTGGTCTAATTTACCTGTATCAGCTGGTTGAGCTAAGATGCAACCAATGGCAAACTTGGAAGCATCAACATGGATGTGAAACGGTTTATTCCAGTTGGGGACTCGAAGAATGGGTGCTGAACTCAATCGATTCTTTAACTCATTAAAAGCTGTTTCACATTCTTCGGTCCAATTGAATTGAGTTAATAATGCATAAAGAGGTCTAGCAATTATGGCGTACATATGTATGAATCTTCGATAGTAACCACAATGTCCCATAAATGCTTGCACTTCTTTAGCAGTTTTAGGTCTTGGTAAATCCAAAATTACTTTAATTTTGTCTTCATCTGTTGAAATTCCATTCTTAGAAACAATATGTCCTAAGATTTTCCCTTGTCGCACCATGAAGACACATTTTTCAGGATTGAGGCATACTCGATATTGTCGACATTTGGCAAAAATCTTTTCTAGTTCAGGGATGTGCTCTGATCGTATAGCTGAATATGTACAAAGATCATCCACGTATACCTCCATGCTTTTTCTCAGAAATTCCTTGAACACATGACACATCAATCTTTGGAAAGTAGCTGGGGCATTCGTTAAACCAAAAGGCATGACTCTAAAGGCGTATACTCCCCATTCAGTTGCAAATGCAGTCTTATGTTGGTCCTCAGGAGCAATAGCTACCTGATTATACCCTGAAAAGCCATCCAAAAAACTATAAACTTCCTTCCCTGCTACCCTTTCCAAGAGATGATCAGTGATTGGTAAGGGATAGCTATCCCTTATGGTTGCGGCGTTTACTTTTTTCAAATTGATGCACACTCTTAACTTTCCATTCTTCTTTGGTACAACCACCAAGGGTGACACCCATTCCGTGTGCTCAATTTCATAGATGAATCCAGCATCTAATAACTTATCTATTTCTTCTTTTATCTTGGCTGAATACACATCATTATAAGTATATGGTCTCTGTTTTGAAGGTTTGGCCTCGGATGTCATGGGGATTCTATGCGCACATATAGATGGATCTACTCCCTTTAAGTCCTTATAAGTCCAAGCAAAGACATCCCGGTATTCTCTTATGAGTCGAATTAACTCTTGTTCTTCTTCCGCTGAGACATCCTGCCCTATGAAGGTACATCGTTCCTCTCCTCCTTCCATAGTTACCACTATCTTTTTGGTCTATTCCTTATTATCATATACTATTCCAGGTTGTGCTTCTCTTTTAGGCATTTGAATAGCAATTTTCCTTTCTTCCACTTCATATTTTTTAAAATGGGCTGGTACCTCAAATTGGTCTTGAAGTTTGTTTTCTTCATCTTCTACTTCCCTTTCAATTTCTAATTCTTCTTTTTGTGTGAGTTCCTTATGTTTTTCATTGGCAGTGATATCTATGTTGGTAGTACTAATCCCTAGATTCATGGGTTCTGGTTCCATTTCAATGCTCTCGTAGTCCTCCTTCCAGTCTTTCTCGATCACTTCTCCTTCTTCCGCCTCCTGAAGGACTACCATATACAAACTAACATCATAACCCTCTTCATCGATACATTCGTTCATGGTCACTACTTCTTCGTTTACACAGACATCGAGGGTAGCTAAGATCTCCATCCAACCGTGAGGTTCGAATTCTTCATCCGGAAATACTTGTGGCATATAGGCTGGATCTTGTACAGACCTCTCTATTCCTTGTTTCTGCTGCCATCCCTTTCTTCTCTCTTCTTCCTTCTTTGCAGCTTGACATATCCATAGATGAGTGTCCTCGTTCATCCAGGATTGATCACTAGAACCTGCACTATGAACAGATTGATCATCTTCCTCCTTATGGATTTGATTCCATTGTAGAGGTGGCACATCTTGATATGTATATGTGTGTAGGTTTATCCTAGTGGTGGTTCCTGCGTGTTGTAGGTACACTGCATCTTTTCCCCAATCTTGTACGACCTTTAGCTGTCTCATGAATGGCCTTCCCAAGATCATTTCATAATTGCTTGGCCTTTCAAAGTGACATATTGCTAAAGTATGTTCAAATTCTACTCCACACGTGGTGAAGACTACTCGTTCCAACAATCCTAAGGGTCTCTCCGTATGTCCATCTGCCATTTGTATTTTCATGCGCGTTGGTCTCAATGCTGGTTTTCCCCATTTCTCCCAAATTTCTTTGGTAGCAATGCCAACACCAGCTCCTGAATCTAGTATGGCTTTGGTAGTGTAACCCCTATAGGTGATTGGCAGGCATGTATTTCCTTCATCTCCTTCGCTAAAGTCTCCTACCTTATCCACTGGAATTCTCACTGTTTTCACTTCGTCAGCTACTTCTTCCTTTTCCTCCTTGACTTCCCATTGATTGATCAATTTCTCTTTTAAATGTGGTTTTACCTTTAACAGTTCCTCGAATGTTAGGGTACATGGGATTTTCACCTCTCTAAGACGTTGTATGATCTCCGATGTTTGAACTGATGGATTCGTTTCTCGTCTCGTTATTGATGGAATGCGATATAGCTCTGAGTTGTGCTCGTACTCCCCGGTGTAGTTGGGTAGTTCCTTTACATCTTCCTCTTCCTTGTCACTTGCATCCATTGGAAAAATTTCTTCTGAATTTAGTTCAGGTATTGAACCCTCTATTTCATTTTCTGCTTCTAATTCTTCAAAGGGCGGTTCCATTCCTTCTACCTTTTTCCACTTGTCCTCTTGAACTCGTGCCCATAGATCCTTAGTCCAGTCTCCTTCTATTTCAGGGACTATGGATCCTTCCTTTCTCTCATTACCAATTTCATCATTCAGAGGTCTATTTACTTCAGGCTTTTCCTGTGTGTCTAGGCACTCTTGGAATTTTTCTTCGGAAATTCGGTTGTTTGGTAAAGGTGATGCGGGTTTTTCTAATGTTTGTTGGGCAACTTCTATCAATTTTTTGCAGATTTCCAGTCTTTCTTTCTCTAAGTCGCCTCTCGGATACTCTCTCTCATGTTGTTCTATGGTAGGTCCTGCTTTTATTCTCGCCTTGTATGCCTGAATCCACATGGCTAATTCTTCAGGCATTGGGTCTGCTAATACTGATCCTACCTCCTCACTTTTATTCTCATTTTTATTTTCTTCTTCCACTTGCGGTTCCTTCGTTGGTTTCTGTTTACTCTTTTCGTTTTCCTTCTTTTGTAATAACTTTTTTTCTTTTATCCTGTCTCTCCGGTTCTTCCATCTTTGTGACCTTTTACTGGCGATACTCCTTTCTGGCTCTTCGGAGTCTTCCACTCTGTGAGGGATGGGTGTATTTCCTTCTTTGTCACTTTGATTACTTTCGTCTGTTTTATCACGGTTCTCTCTAGCCTTGGCTCTTGTTATAGCTTTTAAAGGTATGGTGTACTCTTTGTCGCTCCCTGATGATTCAATCACTTCTATCACATTAATCTGCACATTAGATGTGACTTTGTTGGGGTTCTTAGGACAATCTCTGAAAAGATGTTCCTTACCACAATCGCTACAGTAGCCTTCCCAAATTCGTTGTGGTGGTGGTGGGTTTGGTAATGTGCATTCTCTAATATAGTGGTCACCTCCACATCTGTAGCATGGTCCTCTGGGTACTGGCTGTCTATTCATAGGTCGAGGTGGCATGGTCGCTCTAGGAGCTGTGTACATTAAGGGTACATAATCCTGCTCGTGTCCGTAAGAACTGTCCGGTATTTCCATGCCATAAGCATAAGGTTCATGCAGTTGTCCATATTCCATTATTGAGCTCTCATAACTAGGGTATGCTCCTTGACTAGGGTCATAAAATGAGTCATATGGTTCACTACTAGTCACAGGTGTGGCTGGCACTAAAGCCCTCTCCAGGTTTTCCTCTGGTTGCGCTATCTTAACTGGGACAACGTTCTGAGGGTGGGGCGGTTGTTGTCCTAGCACTGGTTGAGGTTGTGTATATCCCTGATATGCGTATGGTCGTGATATTGGTGCCTGCGACTGATATGAGGGATATCTAAAGGCCTCTCCTTCCTGCTGGTTCTGCGGGTATCCAAATGGTCTCACATAAGGTTGGGTGGGTCTCGTTTGCCTATTGTAAGGGCAGTGCTCGGTGCTATGGTTTGTGTATCTCTGCTCTATACTGCAATATTGTAGCGGTCCGGGGACAGAGGGTCTAGGATGAGCATAGGCAGGTGGTGAGACTACTCCCCTAGTACACAACTGGGAAGGATGATCTCCTCCGCACTGCATACATCTTCTAAGCATAGGCATCCTCATGGGATTAGTGGGATAATTCCTCTGTCCTTGAACGTTCAGTTTTTTTGCTATTAAATCTGCTATTTCTTCCACCTTGTTTTTGGAGTTTGATGTGCTACTGGCTGATTCTTCACTTTTCAAACTACCTTGGGGTATTTTCAAGTCTTCTGCAAGGTTATCTTCTAGGTCTATACATTCCTTCATACATTCTTGCAACGTTTGAACTCTCTTTACATACACTAATGACCTCAAGGTTCCGTTCAACAGTCCTTCTAAGAACAATGATACCATTTTGTTTTGCGTCGGTCTCTCTTCTACGGGGCATCTATCCACATACTGCTTGAATCTCCTTGCTGCCAATCTTACTGACTCGGTAGGGACTTGTTTGAAGCTGTGGATTAATGACGAAGAATTATTTTTAATCCCAGATTTGGTAAATTCTTCAATCATTTCTTGATATACCTGCTCCATGTTCTGAAAGGTATTCGGGTCCAATGGCTGAAACCAAGCCAAAGCTGTGTCTGACAAGGTAAGGCCAAAAGACTCAAACTGAATCATGAAGTCGTCTACCTGCTCGGCTCTAACTACTTGTTTAAATTCTGCTATGTGATTATAGGGTTCACTAGAGCCATCATAATGATTTCTCATGCACTTGGCCACTTGGATCGGCCTTAGTCTCCTTCCTGCTTCAGGTTGTCTAGGCATTACAGGGTAATTTGGCCTTCCTATTGGTATGCCTGGTCCTCTCACTACCTGCGGTCTGACTGGAGCATGAACTCCATGTCTTGGGTCTATAGCTGGTTGTGGCCGGTAGTTAGGATTAATGGCAGGCATTGCAAAATGCACATGTGGCCTGACAGGGATCTGGGTTTGTTGAGTTTGCTGTGTTTGTCCCGACTGTTGAATTGAATCATTTTGAGAAGTTCCAAGGGGATTCCGTGAAGTAGTGGCTTGGTCCCTAGGGGGAAACACTGGGATGTTCTGATATTT
Organism: Ceratopteris richardii; assembly: GCA_020310875.1. Lineage (NCBI taxonomy): Eukaryota > Viridiplantae > Streptophyta > Polypodiopsida > Polypodiales > Pteridaceae > Ceratopteris > Ceratopteris richardii. Next base: position 92,190,898 of record CM035423.1, read on the forward strand.
CAGCTCAGCTCTCTCTAACTCTGTTATTGGCCAATATCTTCTGTGGTTTTTATCCAAATATGTGATGATGGTGGGGAACTCAGGATCTTGTAACTCATAGATGGTAACTGGATTAGGAGCAGCTTCCCATATAGAGGAATGGGCTCTGAGCAGGTGCTCCATTCCGTTGATCAAATACACATCTATTAGAGTGTCGTCCTGGGGAATCAGGTCTCCTCTCCACAGTTTAGTAATTGTAGATCTCCCTCTAGGCGTTGTTACTTGCTCTTCGTTTCCACCTCCATTTAAGCTCGAAGCATTATTCTCCTCACCACGCTCATTAATGACTTCCGGGTGTTCTATGACCACGTATTGAATGTCTTGTTTGTCCATGTACAGTCCTCCTATGTACTTAACTGCTGGCCTAGGCACGATGTAGGCTTCTGAAGCCTTCCTCAGTCTGGCCACTGATCTGTTTAGACCATCCAAATAGATAGGGATCTCATTGTGGTTGGTGTTCACATACTCCAAGGAAGTTCTGTATTCTCCCTCAATGATTGACATCATGCCAATCATGGGTACAGTGTTTTGCATATCCTCTGAAGCCATGGGAATTTCTCCTTCTGACTCACTGGAGGTCTCAGAATAGTGTGAACGGCTGGTTGGCTCGGCTACACTTCCTACAGAAGAAATCACACTTCTTCGGCTTCCTAGGGTTCTTCCGGATCTCAGGTTCATCCACCTCACAACTCTGGTCAGTCCTTGCTAGCCTCTGGTCTCTTGAACTTAGAACTACAGCTTAGAATTCTAAGGAATTTTAGGCTGGAAAATGACTGAAGGAAAATTTCAAGTCACGATACTTGACTCCTAAATCCACGATACACGACCTCTGTCAAAACGATCGCTGACTGACACGATACTTGGACGAAACGATCTCTGCCTAAACGATCTCTGGCTTGGAACGATACACGATCTACGACCTTTGACCAAAACGATCGCTGGCAAACGATACTTAGGTCCAAACGATACTTGATCAAAATGATCGCTAGCAAAACGATCTTTGACCAACGATGCTCGGATAAAACGATACTTGAATAAGACGATCTCTGACCAAACGATCTTTAAGTAAAACGATCTCTCGTAAAGCGATCTCTAGATAGAAACGATACACGACCAACGATATCTGATAGAAGCGATCGGCGATACTTGACCCGAAACGATACGCGATCTCTCACTAAACGATACACGATACTCGAAATGAAACGATCGACGATCTTCACAAGAAACGATCTGCGATATCTAACTGAAACGATACCGATCTGTAACAAGTATCGTGATCTCTGCCAAACGATCTTTGCAGTGAAACGATCGACGACACTTGTGACAAAACGATACGCGACCTTTGACAAGTATCGCGATCTCTGGATAACGATACTTGGCAAGCGATACACGATCGACGACCTTTGACCAAAACGATCTCTAACGAAACGATACTGATCTCTATCTGAAACGATCTACGATCTCTCACGAAACGATCGACGACCGCTCGGAAATATCGCGATACTCAACCGCAGGAGCAAAACGATACTCGACCGCGGGAGCAAAACGATACTTGACCCTTAGCCAATTTTTGACAAAGATTTTTTAAGTTTTGGTTTGATGCCCTTGTTTTATGCACTCTCCTCCCCCTTCTCCACTCTCTGGATCACTCAAAACTCAACTTTTAGCCTCAGTAAAACCCAAACGATCTCTGACGCAGGTCGTTTCAGACTGAAATTGATTTTTTTGAATGATGTTAAAGGATTAGCACTTGATAGTCTCACCTCTGATGCACTTTCAACTCCTTTCTCACTTCCCGTTGCTTTGTAAAGCTCCAGCTCGCCTCGTGCTCACAAACGATCGCTGGTACAGTCCTCACGATACTCGACAGTTTACCCCACGATACTTGTTCAGAAACAAGTGGTTCTCAAAATGACAATTTTTGGTTTTTATACTTGGTTTTTTCCTATCTACTGAAAATGAAACAACAAACAAGAAGTGAAAGCCACTCTAATCTACTCCCTTACTCTTCCTAATCTCCTCCTACCACTCACTTCCCTAAACTAACAACTCACTACACACACTCCAAGAATGAGAAGTAGCAAGTGCGGCTGAAAATGACTTACCAAAGAAGAGAAGATTTCCGCTCCTCCACTTACTTCAAAGCAAAAAGCTACTTACCATCACACGAATGCCTCGGTTTGATTCGTCACTCCCCGGCAACGGTGCCAAAAAGTGTGTTGACCTAAGCATCAACTTAGGGACTTGCGGAGAAGGAGACTATACCTCAATCCCCTCACAAGTGCATATAGTGGGGATACACGCTTTTAATTATCAATCCAAAGAGCATACAAACCTAACCGAGTGTATGAGGACATGCAATCATGTAATGGTCAATGCAAATGAACTACTCAAAGAATGAAAATGAGGCAAAGACTTATCCAAACAAGCTCCAACTGTTGGTCAAGGCGAAACGATACTTGGTGCAGCAACCGTCAGTATTTTGGACTTTTCTTCCGGCTCCGAACTCCAAATATAGCAAATAGCATATGCGTTTCGAAGCTCTCAAGAATACGCATCCAATGGCAGTGGTTTCACTCAATTCCGACGCTCCTACTTCAAGTTATGAGCGAAATACTGAGTCGCGGAAATACTTTCCCACACTTCAGCACTTCCCACACCTCACACACACCTTTCCTACAGCCAAGAAACACTCTCAAGGATAGACAACACTCACAAGCACTCTTTCCAAGCAATACACATGCATCCAAGCTCGCGAAGAAGAAGTTAAGGAGGGAAGAAGACACAAATTCGAATTTCTGTGCTCTCTCTTCTCACAATGGCAAAAAATTCTTTACAAAGAGTCACATTTGACTTATATACTAGTGCCCTAAAAATGGTCCTTTCACACAAGAGACCGGCACTTTATTCACTAAGAGACTAATTTCCTACTATTGTACATGGGTATTCTCTACTTTTCTGTGGGGATGCATCTAGAGGACTCCTCTAGTGCATTTACATGGGGAAATATATTACAAGGATGAATATGATACAAAAATATGTAGTCCAAATCGGAAAAATTTTGGGGCCCGTCTTTTTCTCTGCTTTGTGCGCTCTTTAGCTCTGCAACAACCACCATCTTTATTGATAATTAGAGTGTGTTTGAAGTTGCAAGGAACCTTGTGCTCCTTGCTCGCATAAATCACATCAAGGTGTACTATCATTATGTCAGAGAGATATTCTCTACTAGAGAAATCAGTTTGGCTTATGTTCCCACACAGGATAATATTATAGAAGTTTTCACAAAGGCCATGCCTAAGGGGAAGTTCAAATCTTTTCAGAAAGCTTTGAGATTATTGCATTTTATGGATTGATTTATCAAGGAGAGACCTAATACTAGAGAAATTAGTTTTGCTTATGTACGACACATGATAATATTGTACACCTTTTCATAAAGGTTCTCTCTAGGGTGAAGTTCAAAGCTTCTCCCTTGTTCTCAAACTCTTTTTTCCATTTGCAAAGAAAGTCCTATATCTACTAAAATAATTCTGCTATGTACATAACACAATGATAAAAAAGAGGCTTTTAATAGATGTTCCAATCATTGGATAAATCAATTAGGAATTAAGAATGTGCTTATGAGCTAACATCTTTTTCAGGTAATTTTAAAGAGAGCGATGGGTTAATTGTTATGATACTCGCATGTCCACTAATGTTAATTTCTCTTTCCTTGGAGACATGCATATCTTGGTTGAGTAAGAAGAAGCATATAGTGGTAGCATTGAGTTGTGATGCAATACAAGGCACTTTTCACAGCTACAGTGGATTGTATATGGTTGAGATACCTATGATGGTTCTTTGCATGGAGATTGATGTTGCTATGCATATGATAATCAGAGGGCATTGGTTGTTGCAAGAAATCTAGTATTTCATTCATGGACTAAATATATTGAGGTGCATTATCACAATGTGAGAGAGCATCTTCATGCAAGAAATATTGATTTGGTATATATGCCTATTGAAGATAACGAGGTAGACATATTCACAAAAGCTCTTCCACGAGAAAAGTTTGAAGCATTTTGCAAACACTTAGGCTTATTGCCTAGCAGGGGCTGATCTCTCACTCATTGTATGTGTTCACATCATTGGCTTCATAGGGATTCATTACACTTATGTGTACCTTGAGCAGCTTTGATGTGAATATTTTCCCTATACATGGGAACTTTTTACTTGCCAAGGATTGACACTTATTGGATCAAGCAATTGGGAAAATATTCAACCCTACAGGCTATGGTGGGGGCAAGAGATCAAACCTAAAAGCTATAGTGGAACACCCTCTATGCATATTTGTTGAGATGGATTTAAACTAGCCCATATGAGAGGATTTTTGTACTTTTAAGTAGTTTACACCATTGGATCTTCAGGGAGTTCAAGCCAGCTATGTCATCTAGCCTTAGGGTTGTCCCTTCCCAATTGCTAGCTTCGAGGCCTTTGAGCTCAATATCGTACAAGTTATTAGTTGTCTAACCCCTACTTTGTGGGATTCCAAATTCTCATGGGACTTATGCTTGCCTTTTATTATACTTTCAATTAATTAAAGCTACATTCGAAGATTGGATCTCAATGATTGAAGTTCCTTAAGAAAAAGCATATACAACAGTGAATATAATTACATCATCTACACACTTAACATATAAGGTGATCTCTTTTTCACTTTTCTCAAATCCATGTGCTAGCAAGTAGGCATGATTATTTTCAAGTGGTGCTTGCTTCCATCCATGTTGGATGTGTGTAGAAGTGTGAGACAGAGTATATCATGTATATATTTACATGCTTTCTTCTACTCAAATTGGGTTGGTTATTATGATAGTCATGTGCACACTAGTGGTTTTTCCTTCATGCTTTGTAGCTTATGCATATCTTGGATGAGCAAGAAGCAACCCATTGTGGCCACTTCTAGTTGTGAGGATGAGTATGAGGTAGCTTATACAACTATTTATGAGTGTGTGCACCTTTTGGCTAATTAATTGGTTATTGGTCAATCTTTTGCCACCACCATCTTTATTGATAGTTAGCATGCACTGGGAGATGCAAGGAGCCCTGTATTCCATGATCACACAAATCAATTCAAGGTGCACTATACTAGAGAAATCAATATGTCGTGTGTGCCCACACAAGATAATGTTACATAAATTTTCACAAATGCTCTACCTAAGGAGAATCTCAAAGCTTCTCACAAATGCTCTAGTATAGGGAGAGACCCTATACTAGAGAAATCAATATGTCGTATGTGCCCACACAAGATAATGTTACATAAATTTTCACAAATGATCTACCTAAGGAGAAGCTCAAAGCTTGTCACAAAGTTTTGAGATTACTTAATTTTACAGACTGATTTGGTAGGGAGAGACTCTGTACTATTAGTTTGGCTTACGTACCCACACACACATGATAATGTTGCAAACCTTTTCAAAAAGTCTGTTCTTAGGGAGAAGTTCAAAACTTTTCCCTTGTTCTCAAACTTTTCTTTCCATTTGCAAAGAAAAGCATATATTTACAAAAATAGGTCCACTAGGTACAGAAGCCGATGATAAAGAAGAGGCCTTGAATAGATGTTCCAATTATTGGATCAAGCAATTGGGAATGAAGAACCCACTTATGAACTTTCCAATGCGAGAGATCTTAGGATGCTAACCTCTTCTTCTTATATTTTTTCCAACTTCTCATCTCTAAAAAGAACTCCAATTCTAACCTTTGCGTTTTCTTCTTTGGGTTATCAAAGACATAAATTTCCTTTTATTGGCTTTTCGATTTGATCTTCTTACTGGAGGTGAAGATCTATCTGATGCTGGAGTTTTTGTCTTTTGTACAATAAGTCAAATCGAAGTGAGAATCTTTTCCATTTTTTTTTTTTTATTCTTGATGTTTCATATTTGCGTTGTAATGGAGCGATTTACTTTTCCTTTACGAACGCTTTTCATATTCGCGAAGCAAAAAACGCGTCAGCTCAAAAAGCAAAACTGGAATGAGCGATTTACTCGATGACGGCGCGCGTCAGCTCAAAAAGCAAACTTGAAGGCAAAAGCAGGCCTTCCAAACGTATGTTAATCGGTGTAGTATTTATAGCCGTCTTATGAGCTTCTCTGCCTGGCGTTTAACAGAAACCAAGAAGGGTCAAGCAGCATGGATCTGCCTAACGACGTTTTGGAATCTGTTTTCTTGCGTCTTTCAGTGTTTGAAGTTGCTCGAAGTAGTACAGTTTGCAAGTCATGGAATGCCGTGCTTTGCAGTCGACAGTTTTTTATGACACATGCAGAGTCAAACAACGATGATTGTGTTGCACTCTTCAGCCAGGAAGGAAGGAAGCTTGTTCTGTACAATGACGCATCGCCTTCATGGCATTCTCTTTCTCTCGATTTCTTGCCCGTGGAATTTACCGACGTCATCACAGCAGCTGGTGGTCTTGTGTGTATCGCAGGACAATCTCATGGAACGTACAATATCTGTGTCGCTAATCCTGTGACTAGAAGCTACAAGATGTTACCTCACATAGATAAAATGCCATATTTGCCTGCAGGAGCGATGGTGCTAAGCAAGAACAAAGCCGACGGAGAGTGCTCGTACAAAATAGCAATTCTTTTGGTGGATGGAGTAGCTCTGTTCTCTTCTTTGACTTCCGCTTGGGTGGAATTCGAAACACTGCTTCCTTGTGTGCCTCAGAACCCTACGTTTTGCAATAGTTCCTTGTATGGTCTGCACAACACGCCGCTCTCACCATGGAAATGGATTTGGAGGATTGCATATACAAAGCTGGATGATGCGTGCTGCAGCAAAGAGGCTTGGTCGGAACTTTATCATCCGCATTGGGGTGAAATTCTGGACATTCCACATCAGCCATGCCTCCTGGAGTCAAGTGATGGCTGTCTTCTGCTGATAGGTGGTCTCGGGCATTCCTACGCAACCGACTCATGCATAACGTTGATCATCTTGAAGCTTGATCTCACGACCTTGGAATGGAGTGAAGCTGCTAGGATGCCCCATGAGTTTTACGTACACTTCGCGTGCAATTCAGTCAACATTTTCGGTCATAATGGCAACGTGTATTTCTCGAGTGAAGCCACTCCTAGGCTTCTGGTCTGCAAATTCTCAGTTGGGCAAACAACTGATGATGAGCTGTGGAAGTGGGTGGAAGGCTGCCCCTCGGGGAGAAACTACAAAACAACTCTGCTCAAAAGAGGTTTACCATTCAAATTGGGTTTGTGAGGGTTTTACTTAGGTAAAATTCAGTATTATTCCTTCTCCCAAACATGGTTCATTTAGTGTTGCACATAGGTGATAGCCTGTTTATAATGATGTCTATGGTACTATGAAGATAGCTTCATTTGAGAATTACCTATACCTTGCGATTTTTATTGACAACATTTTCAGATGCCCAATACCATAAAGCCAAATAAATAAAGTTTACTTCATGTAAAAATGCTTTGGAAACACGAATAATTCTAGAATTATTATGTTGATGGCACAAATAACTTTTTACCAAATGTTTAATGGGGATATATGATTTCTTATAAGGTCTTAGTTGAATTTTACTCCTCTCCAACTTGTATATGGTCTTGAAGATCTTGCTCCTTGAGAACTTATAATCCCTAGCGTTTGTGTTTTGGTTGATGGCATTCTAGTACTTGAAGACTCTTTGGATAAAGAAATCAATCAATTTCGTTGCTTGGAATAATGGGAGCCCCTAGGATGTGTTTTTCACTTTCAATCTTTTAACCATAATTGGAACTTCTGAAAGACACGTTTTTTGGCATGATAGGAAACATACAAATCTTATTTTTTTGTGTTGAAGATTCTTTCGTGTTTTGTTGTCAAGTTTAAATTTGCAAAAGAAGGTGGAAGAATTTAAACTTTTCATGAATTGGACTTTTATGAATTGTCTCAGTCATGAAATGGACTATGTATGGATCATGAAATGGACTATGTATCCATAGTAGTAGGCATTTTTTTTTTGTCAGTCATGGAATGGACTATTATGTATCGATAGATCATGAATTAAGATGTGAAGGTCGAGAACATCGATCTATGAAAATAAATTCATGTGATTGTATCTTAAAAATGAAATGTTATCCAACAATTCCTGAAATGTTATTAGTGATACATGATACTTCATCCATATGATATTCAAAGGTAAAAAAACACACTTGTTGCTTGAAAGATAGAAACCCTAATTCTTTCTTGAAAGAGTAAATCTTCTTTAGAATCTCCCGAATTTTTTCTTTCAGCATGGAAATGTGATTTTTCTTTAGAATCTCCCGAATTTTTTCTTTCAGTAAATATAGGCTTTTCTTTGTAAATACAAGCTAGAATTTCGAATTCACTTCTTCTTGTTTATGTGTCTTCTTCTCTATTAGCTTGCATGTGTGTGTGATGCATGAAATCTATGCCTAGACTTGGTGTCTGCCCCATCCCCTACTCTTTTCAGTATTGTAGTGTGTGTGTGAAGCTTGGTGTGCTCTGGAGCAAGAGTTGGTTTTTTTTACCAATCTATATTTTGCATGTAACTTAAAGTACGCTTGTCAGATTAAGTTGTAAATACCATCATTGGATGCCTCTCATCGAGGGCTTCGAAAGGAACTCGACTATATCTAGGTATTAGAGTTGAGAGATATGGCTTAATTTGTGCTTACTTCTATAACAAGTATCAGAATACATATTTCTAGTGAGAGAGGTGACCTAAGAGGTACTTATATCTAATTTACATACATTGTTTGCTCATTCACTCCATAAACTAACAAGAGAGCACATGTCCTCATACACCTTATATGGTCTAAGTTCATGGATTGATAATTTAACGAGTGTATCAATCCACTATTATTTGCACTTGTCGATGATATAGGTATGGTCTCCTTCATCAAAAGTCTCTGCATAGCTTAGTGCATTTGGAAAGGCTCATGTCAGTAAATGCATAGCTTAGTGCATTTGGAAGGGGTCATGTCAGTAATAGAAGGTGAGTATAGGATGTCCCTGCAATACATTTACACTAATGTGCATGGACTACCTATCTACCTAGATGACCTCAATAGTTCTATGGCAAGAATGAAGAATTCTACAAACTCAGAGATTGTGTCAAGACTGGCTATAAAATATGAAGGAGGACTCTACATGGACAAATTAGGATACATATACGTAGTGAATGAACACCCAGACAAAATGAATGAAAGAGGAGAAGATGAGGAAACAAAAAACCCTACTAGACCTGGTAGCAGAGAAACTCTTACCATTCCTCAAGGAAAATCGGTAACCACTAATGTACAGAGGGGATATCAAATCCCTCAAGAAGATCATTGGATGGACGTTTATATGGTAAGTGGATAGACAAACTACTACAAGCCATTTCACCTATACAAGGAGAAGGCATCAACCCCGCTATTATTCCAGAAGACTCATCTACAGTGACCTATGTAGACTAAAATAAAAGAAGATATTGGCCTGTTGATGACCATGACAAGTCTAGATTGAGATATTTAGGTTTGCCAATGTTCCCACCTAGAGATCAAGGGACCACTTCTAAGAACCCTCTTACGACACAACAGAACATTGAAAACCCAACCTTAGGGTAAACTAGTCAACAAAGTGTGCCACACACGTCACAACTGCACTTTTCTATGCGAGGAACCGATCCCAAATATCTAGAAAACCCAACAAGCAAAATTGCGAATATGCCAACCTTCCCTATGAGATCACAACAATGAGGAGGACCAAGAATATGACCATTATGTCCTTCTGTCCCTATAGTCATTCAACCACCAAAGCTAGGTACAAGGGAAAAGCTTTGAACTTCACCCTAGAGAGAACCTTTATGAAAATGTGTGGTACATAAGCAAAACTAATATTATTGAAATGTTTTATCCTTGATTATAGCAAACCTATTGCCACTCCCATGGAGACACATTTATGGTTGATTCTTCATGATGTTTGGTATGGATTCAATGTTTCTCTCTATCAACACACTATTGGATGCTTGATCTACATGCATGATGTAATAAACTAAAGTCTTTGATCTAAGGTGTGGCTAGTTCATATAGATCTAAAATCGGACACCATTTGGTCACCCTCTAAGGCCAAAGATTGTGAGACTAGACTTAAGCATAAGTTCATGTGCTCTCTTAAACAAGTGACCACTTAGCCTAGTGGTTAATTCTCAAGGTTGTGAAGGAGGAGGTCTTGGGTGCAACTGTAATAAAGTAAGTTCATGATCTAGGGGTCCGAGCGGTTCAGGCATATATGAAATCAGGACACCGTTTGGTCATCCGTGTGTATGACCAAAGATCTCAAGTTTAGACTTACTAGGAGGTCTTGTGCTCTTGTGAACAAGTGATCCACTTAGCTTACTGCTTAAGTCTCAAGGATGTGAAGGAGGAGGTCTTGGGTTCAATCCCCATGGGAGACATGGGGAGGGTATTTTGCCCAAAGAGATCTAGATCCCTCTAGAAGCATCCACTTGAGTTAACTCGAGTTAACTAGGACACTTGGTGCACATGCACTTACATGGCTCACACATGGATGGTTAGTATCCACCTGCCCAAGAAGGTAGTCCCCTGGAGAGAGCTATATATAGAGGCATTTGGTTGGGAGGAGAGTCATCTCTCTAGCATGTGGTGGTCGTAATAGCCGTTCTCTTGCATTGGTATCAAAGCACCAGGCAAGCTTCCATGGTGACCTTGGTGAGGTTACACTTTGATTTCATATCATTTGGTGAGGTTACTCTTTGATTTCATATCATTCTTCAAGCTTGGTTTCATTATCATTCTCGCAAATTTTGTGGCTCGCGGCTGCAAGATAAGAGGAGGAGGCATTTCAAATTTGCATGATCATGCAGAACATCTTGAGGATTATGTTATAAAGAAGATAAATTTCAATCTGGCACTCACTGTGGGATTCAAACCCGCGTCCACGGCATGTAGCAGTACTTCTCATAGACAAGATGACAGGGCAGATATTTGTATCTGATATACTTCTCATATGATTATTAATATCATTTCTAGTGCAAGCAAAAGTGGAGCTTGTTGTTGTGATTGTGGGCGGGAGTCAAACCCGTGACCTGCGCTTAGCGAGACTCTTCTCTTCTCCAAGAAGTCAAGTCGATTGTGTGTCCTCTTGTGGAGCAGAAGCTTGTGCTAGACGAAGTTGAGCGCTGTAGAATCTATAATAATAGAGCGATAAAAAGAGTGTTGCAGGCTGCCAGTCCCTCGAATCAAACCCATGACCTCAATTTGAGGTTTCCTTCTCTTATCCAAGAGATCACTCCGGTTGTGTGCTTTTACAAGGTGAAGAGCTCATGAGAACACCATATCTGTAGAAGCTCATCGAGCATCGAGCACAAGCAAAAAGGGGAGTTCGTTGGCAGACCGGATTCGATTCTCCTTCATCTGTGTTAAGAAGGCATCCACTTTCATCTTTCTGCACTGAAGAAGCAAACGCATTGATCATCAAAAAGGGGTGCCAATCGGGTCTCAAACTCTGAACCTCACAGAGCAGACCTAAGCATCCTATGCACTACAATAAAGGATTTCGATTTGAATTGGGCTTCTACCATGAGAAGTCATCAAGCTATTCGACGAAGCTATGATCAAAGCTAAGTATTTTTCAGTTTCTACTTGGCCTTGATGCTTGATTTATTTTGTTTCATTATTCTGCATTTAATCCTAGATGCACATTGAAATAGTCAAGATTTCAATTGATTAAGTCTAGATTAGGATAATAAAAAAATCCACTTCTCATTCCAAGCATTAGTTTGCATTAAGGAAAGACTTGGTTTAAAAAAAGGATCCTTGTGCATCAAAGAATGTATTTTGGTAGTTTAATTCCAGATTTCCTTTCCATTGAGTAAGCTTTTTATTGCACCACGAGGTTATGTTTTTATATCATAATGCATTAGGACAAAGGAAAGGATATACATGCATCCAGATTGCATGATATACATTCTTAGTACAAGGAAAAGTCGTGCACCAAGCTCATGCATGATTGTTGCATTATTTTTTGGGCTTGCAAAGAACATGCATGCATACGCATGTGAGCATATGGATTTTCTTGTAGGCATATGCATTTGCATGATAGAACGGTATGTTGTTTACAAGTAGATATGAAAATGTACTCTCTTAGTATTTATCTTACTTTATAAAGCTCGCGGTTTGACATTAGGGAAGACAGAGGACTAGTTAATTGCAAATACATACTAGTTCTAGTTTGCAGGTCAAGTAATTAGTCGATTCCTTCCCAAGTTGATACTCCATTATCAAAAATAAATACTTAATGACCATTAAGTATGCTTGATGTCTTACTAGGTATAAGTAAGCACTAGGAGAAAGTTAAGTATTAAATTTTGTTGATGACCAAGAAAAATTTAATTACTTGCAAACCTTTTGCAATGTATGATGCCTCCAAGTCCCGGATGTACTGAGGAAGTCATGAAGATAACTTATAATGATTACTCTAAGTATAGGTGATATTTAGAAAGTCATGCGGATAAGCTTTAGTTCACTAATTACGTAATTTATGTAACTTCCCAAGCATCCCAAGATTGGATGATAACTTCAGCTATGTTTCCAAGTTCCATGAGCACTCTTCGATTCCATGGAACTCAACAACCAAATTGATGAACTTTAATACAAATTGAACTTTGAAGTTCAATAGATTTGTGTTTCGTTCATGTTTTGCATCTTGGGTAATGATGCATAGGGCCATGAAAACATGGAAACTTTGGAAGCACTCTTCTATTTAGAAGATTTCGAAAGTTCCAAGAAGTTTCTTTGTGGTTTCAAGATTCGTATATCATGATGAAACCTCGATAAGTGACTTTTAGGAATTGAGATATTTCCTAAAAGAAAAACACTAAAATGAAATAGTCTAGCCTTCTATTCCTCGTGAGATCATTCTCCTACCATGTTCGAGATGAATTTATTTTTGGGAAGGCTGACGTTCCAAGTAAAGGATCTTAATTGATTTATGAACTCTTCCCAAAATACACATAAATTCATAATATATGATAGGATCAAGGAATGATGATGTTCTAATAAAAGGTGTATAAATAGATAAGACACTACAACATATTAGGGGCATACTAACGTTGCCCATACCGACGGTCACCCCTCGGCGTCGGTATGACCGTTGAAAATGCTTGAAAAAACACGGATGCAATACCGACGGTCATTTAATCGTTGGTATAGACGGCGTCGGTATGAGCACCGGTATAGGCATTGATATTTACTGAAAGTTACCGACGCTTATACTGACGCTTATACCGACGCTCATACCGACGCTTATACCGAGGCAACTTTTAGCCGGGCCCAAGAGCAAAAATTCGACATCTGCTTGCATTTTGAACCAAAGTTTGCTACTGTCGAGTTTGCGCGCGCGAACTACATTCCGAACCTATTGTGTACACACATCTCTCTCTTTCTCTCTCTTTCTCTCTCTTTCTCTCTCTCTCTCTCTCTCTCTCTCTCTCTCTCTCTCTCTTTCTCTACATCTCTGTTTCTCTAGATCTGAAATTTTGGTAAGAATTGCACATACTGTAGCACCCTTTCTCTTTCTTTGTGTTTTCCCTTTTCTAATTTCTCTTCTCTTTCCTTTTGCAGGAGCTTTTTGGCATCAAATCTTTGGAATTCGACAAAGGGCAACATTAACTCGACCTTGATGACAATGCTCCAAACAATTACATCGATGTAAGTGATTGTTTTGTTTTCGATTGATATAGAGTGAGATAGAGAGAGAGATGAAAGAAAGAGAGAGATCTAGAGAAACATAAAGAGAGAGAGAGAAGGAGAAAGAAAGAGAGAGAGATGAAAGAGAAAGATAGAGAGAATGTGAAAGAGAGAGAGAGAGAGATGAAATAGAAAGAGAATGAGATAGAGAGAGAGATTCATACATACATACACACACATATGCATAGACATACTCACATACATATTACATACACACATGCGTATTTCATACACACTCACATACATATTACATACACACATGCATATACATACACATACATATTACATACTCACATGCATACACACATATACATACATACATGCATATTACATACAAACATGCATATTACATACACAAATGCATATTAGATACACACATGCATATACATACACACACATATTCATTCTCATACTCACATACATACATACATGTATACACACATATACATACACTCATGTACACACACACATGTATACATACACACATGCATATGCATACATACATACACACATATTTGCATGTACACACACACATACATACATACACACATGCATATTACATACACACTCACATATGTATACACACACATATGTGCATACACACATGCATATGCATACATACATACACACACATATGCATGTACACACACATACATACATACACACATGCATATTACATACACACACACATATATATACACACTCACATATGTATACACACACATGCATACATGCACATACACATACACACACATCACATATACATACACACATACACACATATACATGTTTTAGGGTTAGGGTTTGTTGATATATTTAGGTAGTGATGTGTGTGAACACTCTAGGACCGCCGGGGCACTTTTTTCCCTCTTTAGGAGGTTTTTTCCCCCGGCTTGTATATACGCCTATTGCCCTAATGGGCTACTTATCTTTGTACATTCTCTAGTAATACATTCAGTCTTGTGTGTTGTGCTCCAAGCTTCTTCTTCTTCCTTGTGCTGTTCGCGTGCTTCCGCAGACGTCTAACTCCAACAATTGGTATCAGAGCAGGTCGTTGCTTCTTCTAGGGCGCCGTCGACACTCCTCCGTTTGCAGTCTCAGATTCGCACAAAATTTGGTGAGCATACTCAGGGTGTTTCCGAGCTCGTTTTGGCCTCCGAACGCACTATCGCAGTGCTTGTGCAGGCTATTTCGTCCTTTTGTGCCAAAGGTATATACCAGTTTCTGTTCGCCAGTTTAAGCGTCTCAAAGTCTGCTACAGGTCTAGCAGAACTCGTGTGGGCAGTTCTGTTCAACTTTTTGAGATACAGTCAATTTTCTGCATCAAGGTATTTTAGTCACCGGCCATGGCTGAAAGCAGTGATGTATTCCGTATGTTGGCTATTGAGGATAAGTTGGATGGTACCAACTACCCATTATGGGCTTATATGATGCGACATGTACTAGTTGCAAAAGGATTGTGGAACATTGTGCAGGGTGTTGAAAGACGTCCTGTTACACCTGTAACGACAGGTACTGCATGTAAGACAATAGTTACGCAATATAACACAGGAGCAATAGCAGAGAAGATAACAGATATAGGAGAATCTCAACAATTTTCTACTAGCAGCAAGTACAAAGATGATGGCGTTGTCCACCCGTGCGCTCTCAAGGTAGAGCTTAAATGGTGATCTAGACAACTCTAGATAGGGAGATACAAGGTAGAGGTATGCTGGCTCAACTCAATGTCTTAGGTAGTGCAGAAGTCATGTATATATAGGATCATGGGTGGCCTGCCATGGACGGCTATACATGGGCGGTAGGGCGTGGGCGGCCACCGCCCGCGTAATTGCCATACACGGCTTAGACTGGTTGAACCGACCTAACAAATATAATGATTTCTGACTCCGACAGGGAATATTCCATGCCTTACAAAATGTGCATACAATCATGAGGGGTAGACATTGATCATACTCTAACACCCCCCTCAATGTTTACCGATGATAAATCAAAGTAGGTCTCGGTCCTATGCCCATCTGTTGAAGATGCTTGTTGAGCTGCTCTCTTCCAAGTGCTTTAGTGAATATGTCAGCACAATTTGCCTCTGTTGGGCAATATTCTAGCTCCACAATTTCATCTTCAATTAGCTCACGAATGTAATGGTACTGTACTTCTATGTGCTTGGTGCGAGCATGAAATACTGGGTTCTTTGCAATAGCCATACAACTTTGATTATCACACTTGAGTACAATTGGCATATTTGATGGAAAGCCTATATCTGCAAGAATTCTCCTTAACCAGACTGCCTCACAAGAAGCAAAACAAGCTGCTTTGTACTCTGCTTCAGTGGAGGAGAGTGCGAGAGTTGGTTGCTTCCTACTTACCCAAGAAAATATTCCTGAACCAAGTGAGAAACAATATCCAGAAACTGATTTTCTAGAATCACAATCTCCAGCCCAATCTGAATCACAATATCCTTGGAGTGTATCACCTATGGTATACAAAATACCAAAATCCAAGGTTCCTGCAATGTACCTTAGAATTCGCATTCCAGCATTCCAGTGACTCTCCTTAGGTTTGTTGGAAAACCTGCTTAACACTCCAACAGCATAGCAAATGTCTGGTCTAGTGTTGCACAGAAAAATAAGACTTCCAACGAGCTTCCTATACTTCTTAGCATCTACATCAGGCATGTTATCATCCATAGATAGCTTATGATTTACCTCCATAGGTGTGCTAGTTGGTTTGCAGTCCATCATTCCAAATGCCTTGAGAATTTCTTTGGAATATTTTTGTTGTGAGATGAAAATGCCATCCTTCCTTTGCCATACTTCAATTCCCAGACAAAAATGGAGTAGACCTAAGTCTGTCATTTCAAACTCAGTTCCCAAGCTGATCCGAGTTTGATTGATGAGTTCCTGATGATCTCCTGTAATGATCAAATCATCTACATATACAATGACAACAACTAGCTTGCTATCCCTTTTCGTTACATACAAGTTAGCATCAGAAGTACTTCTTTCAAAACCCATATTTTTGAAAAAATGATCAATTCGTTGGTACCAAGCCCGTGGAGCTTGCTTAAGTCCATACAAAGCTTTCTTCAACCTGCAAACTTTATTTTCTGAATTGGGCACCTCAAAACCTGGTGGTTGAGATACATATACCTCCTCCTTGAGGTGACCATTCAAAAATGCAGATTTGACATCCATCTGGAAAATAGGCCAAGACTTTTGTGCAGCTACTGCAAGTACCGTCCGAATAGTTGTCATGCGTGCTGTTGGTGCAAAAGTTTCTTGAACATCAAATCCTTCAATCTGTGAAAAACCCTGTGCAACTAATCGTGCCTTATACTTTTCTAATGTTCCATCAGCTTTATACTTAGCTTTCCAAATCCATTTAGTACCTATTACCTTCTTCTTTGGCGGCAAGTCGACTAGATCCCATGTATCATTTTTGAGTATACTATCATACTCAGACTGCATTGCCGCTCTCCAATCTGGATCATCAATGGCTTCTTCAATGGTGGTAGGTTCCTTTATCGAACCCATGATATCTGCCATTAGAGCCATGTTAACAATGTGTTCTGAGGCTCTTCTTTGCTCCTCTATTCTCTTTGATCTTCGTAATCCATCCGATGATGATTCTGGTGCATCTACATGTGGATTGTAATCATCAAAGAGCTGTTGTGCCCACTTCGGTAGTGGCTTACGCTGTGCAGCTACAATTGGTTGGCTTTTTATTGAGGAAATTTCTCCATCAGATGTTTCCTCCTCCTCAACTTTAACCTGTCTTTTGATAGGCACAAGGTGAGATATTTCTCCGTTTGATGAGATAGTAGATTTACCTTTATCTTCTACTAAGTGTGGTCGTTCATCAAACACCACATCTCGGCTGACAAAAATCTTCCTTGCCTCAGGATCCCATAACCTGTATGCTTTAGACTCTTCACTATATCCTAGGAAGACACACTTTTTGCTTTTTGAATCCAACTTTGATCTTGTTGAATCAGGAATATGTGCATAACAGAAACAACCAAAAATTCTGAAATGCAAAACTGAAGGCTTTTTACCAGAATATGCTTCTTGAGGAGTCATCCCCTTCAGAGCTTTTGTGTAGCTTCGATTGAGGATGTAGACTGCTGTATTGACTGCTTCTGCCCAGAATGAATCAGGCATGTCTTGAGCCTTTAACATACAACGAGCCATTTCAACTACTGTCCTGTTCCTGCGCTCAACAACGCCATTTTGTTGAGGTGTATGAGCTGTGGTAAGTTGCCTTTTCACACCATGCTCCTTACAGTAATTGTTGAATTCTGTTGACAAGAATTCACCTCCTCTATCTGTTCTAAATTTCTTCAGTTTCCTTCCTGATTCACTTTCTACATACTTATGCCACGCTTTAAATTTTTCAAAAGCATCAGCCTTCTCTCGAATGAAATAAACCCACATCTTTCTACTATAATCGTCGACTAACAGTAAGAAGTAGAAAGATCCTCCTAAAGCAGGTGTAGACATTTTACCGCAGAGATCAGCATGTACCAACTCTAGAGGAGCTTGAGATCGATTGCTGGTCTCTCTTGGAAATGCCTTTCGTTGTTGCTTGCCCATCATACAAGCTTCACAAGGTTCCTGCAACTCTGAAAATGCAGGCAAATGAGCAACCATCCCTGTTCGTTGCATCTCCTTCAAAACTGCAAATCCGAGATGCCCAAATCGTTGGTGCCATAACCTGCTTACATCTTTATCTTCTGTAGCAGTTAAAGCACTTAACTCATACAAGTTATCCCGTCGTGTGCCTTTACCTACAACATTACCTGATGAATCCATGATTTCCGCACCACTCTTATTGAAGTGAACTTCGAGTCCACGATCTGTTATTGCAGAAACTGACAACAAATTTCTTTTGAGTGTAGGTACATAGAGAACATCGGATAACTTTTTCTCAACACCTGGAGAAGTGATAAAAGAGATGGTTCCAGTTCCTTCAGCTGGACACTTGGAGTCGTTTCCCACCACTACATTGATGGATTCCCGCAGAGGCACTAGGGAACTATACCAATCCTTTTTACTAGTCATATGGCGAGAAGCTCCACTATCTAAAATCCATGGCTCATCAACACGAGCTTGAGCAGATGAACATACCTCTTCAATAGCTACCCAAAGTTCCAGCTCTGTGTTGTTTGCAGACTCTTTGTTCTTCCATGATGATTTTACAGTCCCATTCCGTTCATCAGCTTGCTTCTTTCTGCAATCCTTGATGGCATGGCCTTTCTTTTCACAATAGAAGCAACTTCCTGTGAACTTTTTCTTCTTTGGCTTCTTCTTTGATCCCTCTGAAGAGCCTTTACCTTTTGCATTTGCTGAGAATGCAGCATCAGTTGTACTTTGCCGATTCTTCAGCCGCATCTCTTCTTCTAAAAGCATGGCACAAAACTCTTCAAATGTAAGAGGAGTTGGCCTTACCTGAGTGTTAAGGGCTGTTACTAATCCATCATACTTTGCTGGAAGAACACGTACAGATCTTCGAGCTAGCTCTTCTGGTGTTATAACAACACCAACTGCAGCCAATTGATCTTGAAGATGCTTTAACCGTTTGATAAAATCTTCAGCCTTTTCAGAATCAGAATGCTTTTCATTTGCCAACTGATTTTCTAAATTCTGTATCCTAGTGTGGTTCTTGGTCTCATATTGTCGAGCCAATATGCCCCAAGCCTCATGTGCTTTAGTAGTATGTTGAACTAAAGTAAGCACAGAATCACTTACACTAGTGACAATCGCACATAATGCATCAGCATTCCGCCTCTTCCAAGCTCGTAGAAGATCTGGATCTGGCTGAATCATCAATCTTGAATTTGCTGGATCTTCAACTGGTATAGGCTCTGGATCCAATCCCATCGGTCCCATGACAGTGTCAAGTAATTCATAGGAGTCCAAAATTGCAGAAATTTTGAACTTCCAGAGTGTATAGTTGGTTCCATCCAGCTTCCCTTCAGTGAATGCAGGTGGACGAATTCGAATAGGTGCAGCATTAACATTAGGTGAAGCACCAAGACTAGTGTTCGACGATGAAGCCATCATGTAATCACTCGAATAATCTACTGATATTCTAGTCTGCTAGTAGGCTAAAATAATGATACTTCTCAAGCTATTCGAACCTTATAGCTCTGATACCATGTAAGACAATAGTTATGCAATATAACACAGGAGCAATAGCAGAGAAGATAACAGATATAGGAGAATCTCAACAATTTTCTACTAGCAGCAAGTACAAAGATGATGGCGTTGTCCACCCGTGCGCTCTCAAGGTAGAGCTTAAATGGTGATCTAGACAACTCTAGATAGGGAGATACAAGGTAGAGGTATGCTGGCTCAACTCAATGTCTTAGGTAGTGCAGAAGTCATGTATATATAGGATCATGGGTGGCCTGCCATGGACGGCTATACATGGGCGGTAGGGCGTGGGCGGCCACCGCCCGCGTAATTGCCATACACGGCTTAGACTGGTTGAACCGACCTAACAAATATAAATGATTTCTGACTCCGACAGGGAATATTCCATGGAATATTCCCTTTACCGTCGCGCCGGGGGCGCTGCCCCCGGACCCCCACCAGGGGGCCCGCTGGCCCCCTGGGACCCCCCAGCCAGGGGGCCCGCTGGCCCCCTTGGACCCCCCAGCCGGGGCTACTCACCGCTGCCCCGGACCCCACAATTGGGGACCCTGGTAACTCCCTTTCCTTATAATATCTTACATGGTCCAATATGACCTTCATCCAACATTCAAGTTGGGATTCCCATCAATTGGGTAATGCACGCTTGGCTTCTCCTCATAAAGGGGGCCTTACAAAATGTGCATACAATCATGAGGGGTAGACATTGATCATACTCTAACACTGCAAATACAGGTGTTGGAGCTGATGACGATGGTGTCGAAGATGATATTCCGCAGATTCCTGTTCGTGCTGCTGTTTCTGTTGCACCTACTGCAGAGCAGATTCGTTGGGATGGCAGAGATGCCCAGGCACATGCATTGATAGCTTTGTCTGTCAAACGTGCCATTATTCCTCACATTCGCTCTTGCAGAACAGCAAAGGATGCTTGGGATACACTTACCACTTTGTACCAGGCTAGGAATGAGGCTCGTGTTGCTTACCTCCGAAAACAGTTGGAGAGTGAGCACATGAATGAAGGTGATTCGATGGACAGTTTTCTTACAAAGATCAAAGACCTGAAGGAACAATTGATTTCTGCTGATGAGGTTATACCAGATAGCTCACTTGTGCAGACCGTTCTGAATGGCCTTCCTGATTCATATCAGATTTTTGCCTCTACTCTTCGATTGATGATGAAAGGCAATCCGAATGCCTTGTCATTTGAGGAATTAGTCTCTGTTCTGTTGCAGGAAGATCAGTCCAGGCAGAACAGGTCCATTATGCGTGTTGCAGATCAAGCTTTCCTGGCTAGTCAGAAGGGCAAAGGAAAATGGAGCTCTTCTACTAGTAAGCAGAAATATGCAAATGCTGCACAATCGAAGAACCAGGATAAAGATGAGAAGAAATCAGAAAAGCAGAAATTAATTTGCAAGTACTGTAAAGGAAATGATCATATTATAAAGAACTGTCCAAAACTGGCTGCTAAAGAGGCAAAGAAGAAAGAGGCTGGAATGGTTGTTGCAGAGGCCTCTACACCAAAAACAGAGTCTGCAAATCTTGTGCAGGAAGAAGAATGGGCGTTTACTACTGTCTGCAGTTTTGACCCATCTTCTCATGATCAGTGCATGTCTGCAATAGACTCAGATGTTTGGTACTTTGACAGTGGGGCGACCAAACATATTACCTCGCAGCGCAGTTTCTTCTCTTCACTCGAGCCTGCCCCTACAGGGAATACTGTCACATGCGCCAATAACTCCTCTTATCCTGTTATGGGAGTTGGTAAGATCATTCTGACTACTGCTGATGGTAGTTCTTTCACTTTGTCAGATGCTTTATTTGTGCCAGGGATCAAAAAGAACCTGTTATCAGTTTCTGCATTAGCCAAGATTGGCTTGGTTGTGAAATTCGTTGATGACAGGTGTACAGTCCATGATCTCTCAAATGGCGATTTGATTATTGCTTCTGGCATTTTATGTCGTGGGCTGTATAAGCTCATAGACTATGAAAGATCTGTGAATGATTCGGCATGTGCAGTTCATGATTCTCAGGCTATGTCAGATGCAAAGCTTTGGCATGCACGCTTTGGTCATCTGAATTTTGCTAGCTTGTTACGCCTGCAGAAATCTGAAATGGTGTCCTCTTTGCCCAAACTTGAGGCACCTGGAAAACATGTTTGTGAAGGCTGTATTTTGGGCAAAATGCAGCGTTCTTCCTTTCCAAAAGATGGTTCAGTTCGGGCTATGCAGAAACTGCAGCTTGTACATAGTGATGTCTGTGGTCCTATGCAGACACCCTCTTTTGGAAATTACCTTTACTTCGTGACTTTCATTGATGATTTTTCCAGGCATGCATGGGTATATCCACTCAAAGCAAAGTCCGAAGTGTTCATGTGCTTCAAACAGTTTTTGGTTTTGGCTGAAAATCTGTCAGCATGTAAAATGGGCACCCTCCGTTCTGATCGAGGGGGGGAATATATGTCTTCAGATTTTAATGCATTTCTGGCTGAACGTGGGATAAAACACCAGTGTACAGTGTCGTATACACCTCAACAGAATGGAGTTGCTGAACGAAAGAACAGGTCACTCATGGAGATGGCGAGGTGCATGGTCAAAAGTCAGGCTTTACCACATAGTTTCTGGCTTGAGGCTGTCATGTGTGCAGCATATGTACTGAACAGGTGTCCCACCAAAGCGTTGCAGTCTATCACTCCATATGAGGCTTGGCATGACCGCAAGCCATCTGTTGCTCATCTGCGTGTTTTTGGTTGTTTGGCATATGCATTAGTGCCTGAACAACATCGCAGAAAATTGGATGATAAGGCAGTAAAATGTATTTTTGTTGGGTACAGTTCTGAAAGTAAAGGCTATCGTCTGTATCATCCACAGACTAAACGCATTCTGGTTAGCCGTGATGTTGTCTTTGTGGAAGATGCTATTCAGCCATTGCTTTCATGTACTAAGGAGACATCTGTTAGCTCCAAAGACATGTATGATACTTTGATGCCTCTTTTTACAGGTGGACAGGCTAGCGCTGGTCCCAATGAGGCAACTTCTCAGCCTTTGCAGGTTTCATATGATGATGCAGATCATTCCATTTCTGATGCAGATTTACATGATGCACTTGTTGATGAGAGAGCTGATATTGAACAGGCAAAAACTATGCCAAAATGGCTGGTGCAGACTTTGCGTGACAGCAAATTAGATGCACCTTTGTCATATCGTACTCGTTCAGGCTCTCATAGTACCTCCTTTGCATCAGATTGCTATGCTATGGCTGCATCTAGTCTCTGTGATGAGAATGAGCCTGTTTCTTTTGATGAAGCACACAATTCAGAAAATTGGAAGGCTGCTATGCAATCTGAATATGATGCTATAATGAAGAATGGTACATGGTCTTTATGTGACTTGCCTCCTGGCAAGAAGGCCATTGGCACTAAGTGGGTATACAAGCTGAAGCGTAAACCTGATGGTACAGTTGACAGGTATAAGGCTAGGCTTGTTGCAAAGGGTTATGCACAGGAAAGAGGCATTGATTTTGATGAGACCTTTGCACCTACATGCCGTATGACTACTGTTCGGAGCATTTGTGCACTTGCAGCCCATCATGGTTGGAATGTACATCAGTTGGACATTAAAACAGCATTTCTAAATGGTGACTTGCATGAAGAAGTGTATGTTTTCCAGCCCCGTGGCTTTGTGCAAAAAGGGCATGAAAACCAGGTGTGCAGGTTAAAGAAGGCGTTATATGGTTTAAAGCAAGCACCACGTGCTTGGTATGAGAAAATACATGCCTATCTGATTGCACATGGTTTTGAGAACAGTCCAACTGAAAGCACCTTATATGTTAAGCGTGCTAATGATGTGCTTCTGATCATTGTTGTCTATGTAGACAAAATGCTGCTCACTGGTCCTCTTGAGAAGCATATTGCTGATTTCAAGGCTGATTTGCATGCCTCATTTGAGATGTCTGATTTGGGGCATTTGCATCACTATTTGGGCATTCAGTTTATGCAAGTTGATGGTGGAATGGCTTTGTGTCAAACGAAATATATTGACACATTATTGCAGCGTTTTGGCCTTGAAGACTGTAAGCCTATTGCCACTCCTATGGAGACAGGTTTACGATTGAGTCTTCATGATGCTGGAGATGCATTTGATGCTATTCTCTATCAGCAGGCTGTTGGATGCTTGATTTACTTATGCATTACTCGGCCAGATATTCAGTTTGCTGTCTCACAGATGAGCAGGTTTATGCATTGCCCAGGAGTCACGCATTGGAAAGCGGTTAAGCACATCTTTCGCTACTTGAGTGGTACTCGGCTACTTGGGTTGTTTTATCCCAAGGGGGGATCACTACCGCCAGATTTGCATGCTTTTTCTGACTCAGATTGGGCTGGTTGCTATGACACTCGTGTGTCCACCAGTGGTTTTTGCTTCATGCTTGGTAGCTCATGTATATCTTGGTTGAGCAAGAAGCAGCCTACTGTGGCCACTTCCAGTTGTGAGGCTGAGTATAGGGCAGCTTTCACAGCGACTGTTGAGTGTGTGTGGCTCAGACGCCTTATGGCTGATTTGGGTGTTGGCCAGTCTTCTGCCACCACCATCTTCACTGACAGTCAGAGCGCATTGGCAGTTGCGAGGAACCCTGTGTTCCATGCTCGCACTAAGCACATTGAGGTGCATTATCACTATGTCAGGGAGAGGTTCTCTGCTGGGGAGATCAGCTTGGCATATGTGCCCACGCAGGAGAACATTGCAGACCTTTTCACGAAGGCTCTGCCTAGGGAGAAGTTTGAAGCTTTCCGCAAAGCTTTGGGCTTACTTCCTTTTGTGGAGTGATTTCCACATAGCTCGGCACTTCCTTATAGATGAGTGCCAGCTCCTTGCTCACCGCATCACTCCCAGGGGGGATTTGTTGATATATTTAGGTAGTGATGTGTGTGAACACTCTAGGACCGCCGGGGCACTTTTTTCCCTCTTTAGGAGGTTTTTTCCCTCGGCTTGTATATACGCCTATTGCCCTAATGGGCTACTTATCTTTGTACATTCTCTAGTAATACATTCAGTCTTGTGTGTTGTGCTCCAAGCTTCTTCTTCTTCCTTGTGCTGTTCGCGTGCTTCCGCAGACGTCTAACTCCAACAGGGTTTATGAATTTCTCTTTTCTTTTGTTTTGCAGGAGATTTTTGGCATCAGTTCTTTGGAATTCGACGAAGGAAAACACTAAGTGGACTTTGACGACAATGCTCCAAACAATTACATCAATGTAAGTGATTGTTTTGTTTTCGATTGATATAGAGTGAGATAGAGAGAGAGAGAGAGATGAAAGAAAGAGAGAGATACATACAAACATATTTGCATGTACACACACATACATACATGCATACACACATGCATATTACATACACACACACACATATAAATACACACTCACATATGTATACACACACATATGTGCATACACATGCATATGCATACATACATACACACACATATGCATGTACACACACATACATACATACACACATGCATATTACATACACACACACATATATATACACACTCACATATGTATACACACACATGCATACATGCACATACACATACACACACATCACATATACATACACACATATACATGTTTTAGGGTTAGGGTTTTAGGCTTAGGGTTATGAATTTCTCTTTTCTTTTGTTTTGCAAGAGATTTTGGCATCAATTCTTTGGAATTCGACGAAGGAAAACACTAAGTGGACTTTGACGACAATGCTCCGAACAATTACATCAATGTAAGTGATTGTTTTGTTTTCGATTGATATAGAGTGAGATAGAGAGAGAGAGAGATGAAAGAAAGAGAGAGATACATACACACATATTTGCATGTACACACACATACATACATGCATACACACATGCATATTACATACACACACACATATAAATACACACTCACATATGTATACACACACATATGTGCATACACATGCATATGCATACATACATACACACACATATGCATGTACACACACACATACATACATACACACTCACATATGTATACACACACATATGTGCATACACACATGCATATGCATACATACATACACACACATATGCATGTACACACACATACATACATACACACATGTATATTACATACACACACATATTAATAGACACTCACATATGTATACACACTCACATATCTATACCCAGACATGCATACATGCACATACACATACACACACATCACATATACATACACATATACACACATATACATGTTTTAGGGTTAGGGTTTTAGGATTAGGGTTTTTGAATCTCTCTTTTCTTTTGTTTTGCAGGAGATTTTTGGCATTGATTCTTTGGAATTTGACAAGAGATGATGTCAATTGGGCTTTGACGAGAGCGTTCAAAAGAATTACATGGATGTAAGTGATTGTTTTGTTCTTTATTATAAATAGAGATAGAGAGAGAGAGAATAAGAGAGAGAGAGAGAGAAAGAGGGAGAGAGAGATGAAAGAGAGAGAGAGAGAGATAAAGAGAGAGATATAGATAGAGAGAAAGAGAGAGACAAAGAGATACATACACACAGATGCATGGTTCTTGGGTAGCTAAATCAATAGCGGAGTAGAAGGGCCCATAAGTTCGCTTCTGGAGGTTAAGGATGGCTACTAGGAATTGCAACGTGGATCTTTTAGGTTCGGGGCGACAGAGAATTGCGTATTCATTTGAGGAGTATCTAGGGAACCGTTTGATCATGGTTGCCATTGGCAGATTCGGGCCATTTTCCCGACCTTGCCGAGGAAGTCGAAACGCATCAGCAAATGCCTGGAATGTGATTACGGTATGGGATGGTAGGGAGGTGATCCGCCAACTCTGCTCATTGGCAGGTGTTTTAGCGATAGCAACGATAATCTGGGCAAAAAATGGGTGGGATTCCACTGAATGCCAAGGTTCAGCGAAATTGGATAACCCACGGGTGCGTAGGAACTCTCCTACCTCGGCAGGGAGTCCGTCACTGAAAGCGGCATAGTTTGCCAGAGCTTCCATGGTGCACACAGTAAACGCAAGCACAAAACGCAAACGCACAGGGTATACATAGTCACACAAATCACGCAAGCACAATAGCAATTTTCGGCGAAACGGAGAAGGTTAAGTAGATGCGCTTTAGTGGGAGACAAAGGAAATTAGCAATCATGGTGCGACGTTGAGATGATAGCTTCATAACTTCGGTAGGCATGCATGAGCAGAGTCGATAACGCACGGCGGCTGCTTGACATAATTAGTATCAAACGTGGATATTTACATACTAATTATTTTAAGTGCACAAAACAAAAGGGAATAAAATAAAAGAGAAGGAAAGAAAAGAGAACGCCACAAGACGCGACCACCGTGAAACGTTTCAGTGCGGGTTAGATGTTTGTTGATACGGCCGTAGCTTCGAACTGTTGACGACTTTCAGAAGAGGATTTTCGGTCAAAGTAGTCAAACAAAATGTTGCTGGGCCCACTTGTTCAGCAATCCAGTAGGGACCAAACCATCATAACTTGAATTTGCGAGCAGAGCGATTCGACTTTGCATTGTAAAATAGTACAAGTTGTCCCACCGTAAAGATTGGGGTTTTTAGGTGGCGATCATGAGTTCAAGCTTGTCTTAGCTGTACTTCCTGCATAGTTAGAAAACTTTGCCATCGGTGCTCATCCAGTTTTCTGAGTGTATCTAGCCGGAATGATAAAGAATCTTGTGGTATTAATTTCTGACTGAGAGCCACACGTAAGCTTGGCACAATAATTTCCATGGGTGCTATAGCTTCCAATCCATAAGCTAGTTTGAAGGGTGTTAGACCTGTTGCTACCTTATAGGTAGTTCGGTATGCCCATAGGACTGCAGGTAACAGTTGGTCCCATCTTTCCGGTGCTTCCAAAATGAGTTTTTGAAGCATATTCAGCAGGGTCTTGTTTGTACTCTCAACCAAACCATTAGCACGAGGATAATAAGGAGAACTAAACTTATGTGTGACGTGGAACGAATGTGTGAGTACTTTCATTAAATTGTTGACAAAATGAGTGCCTTGATCTGTAACAAGTTCCAGCGGTAAGCCAAAACGTGGAAAGACATCGTTCAGTAGACATTTTGTTACCGCAACAGCTGTAGCAGACCGTAAAGCCCAGGCTTCTGCCCATTTGGAAGTATAATCAGTACATGTCAAAATATAACGATTATTGCTGAGTATTGCTGGCGGTGTAATAGGTCCGATGAAGTCTAGACCCCACTTCTGAAAAGGCTCTAATGGCAAGACAGGTTGTAGAGGGAAAAGATGACGTTACAGGGGCTGTCCAAATCTCTGACAACTATCATTGCTTGATAAACTGTAATACATCCCTGTACATAGTAGGCCACCAAAGTCCACTCTCCAAAATTTTCCGGTGTGTTAAATCTGCAGCAAAATGTCCGCGAGATGGAATTGAATGATCCAACATAATGACCAAGTTAACTCCATGTGGTGGAACACAGCGAAGTAGAACTCCTGTGTAATCCATATAGTATAATTCTCCAGCAATTAACTGAAATTTGCGACTATACACTGCAATTTTCCTACGCATTGCAGGAGAAGCCTGAGAAGGAAGGTATCCATCAGTAAGGAATGTTAATATCTGATCATAATATGTAGATGGCATAGGTGGGTCTTCCATTTCATCATTGGTTGGTTCGGAAACATAAATTGCTGGCGTTGTGTCATCTATACCAACTAGAGCTTCATCGGAATCTAAACGAGAAAGGAAATCTCCTAAGGCATGTGAACTGACTGGCTGATGAACAGCTTCGTAGTCAAACTCTTGTAAAAGCAGAACCCATCGTGCTAATCGACCTCCTAGATGCTGTTGCCGAACTAGATAGACAAGTGCAGCATGATCTACATGAAAAGTAAATTTACGGCCCAGCAAATAATGTCTGAATTTCTTGACAGAATATACTAGACCCAGACATTCCCTTTCTATTACAGAGTAATTCTTTTCAGCAGGGGCCAATCTTCGACTTGCATAGTACAGTGGTCTGAACCACTTATCGGTTTGTTGCATTAGAACGCTGCCAATTGCTATATCTGAAGCATCAACAAATACATGAAATAGGCGATCCTAGTCAGGAGGCTGTAGGATTGGAACCTGTGTTAGTAATCCCTTTAAACGATCAAAAGCAACTTGACATTCCTGAGTCCATTCAAATTGTCGAGGAGTCTTGGTTATTAATTTGTTCAGTGGTATTGCCAAATGAGCAAGCCACCGTAAGTGCCGACCATGCCATCTTACTTGGCCCATGAAGCGCATCACTTCCTTAGGTGTAGTGGGCACAGGTGCTTCTAACACAGCTGTAATTTTATCCAGGTCGACTTGTATGCCCTATGCTGATACAATGTGGCCAAGTAGCTTTCCACATGAAATTGCAAACACAGATTTGTTTGGGTTCAAACAGAGTCTGTATTCTCTGCACTTTTCAAAGCAGCATCGTAAATGGAGCAGGTGTGCTATCATTTTTCCAAATAGCGAAAAATCATCAAGATAAACTTGCATAAACGAGGTAAGGTAAGGGGAGAATATTTCCTGCATACACCTCTGAAAAGTACTTGGGGCATTTCTTAATCCAAACCACATTACGGTACAAGCAAAAACACCCCAATTGGTAATGAAAGCGGTCTTTGGTATATCCTATTCAGCCATTCTAACTTGATTATACCCACTATATCCATCTAGGAATGAATACATTTCATGTCCTGCTACTCTATCAAGCATCGTGTCAAGGAAAGGTAGTGGAAATGGATCAGGCACCGTAGCTTCGTTCAGTTTCCGGTAATCTACACATATTCGTAGCTGCTTATTCTTTTTAGGCACAATAACAATGGGTGATATCCACTCAACATGCTCTACTGGTACAATAAATCCAACCTTTAATAACCTATCCAGCTCTGCCTTTACCTGTGATGCATAGTTCGGATTCATCCGGTAGCTGGGTTGCTTGATTGGTTTTGCTTCTGGCTTCAGCATGACCCTGTGTTGATAAATGCGCGGGTCCAAACCCTTCATATCTTTGTAATCCCATGCAAATACATCAAAAAATTCTCGAAGTAGTTGGATTAAATCTGCTTAAAATAACTCAGGTAAGCTTTCCTTTATCTTAATAGGACGTGGATTTTCTTCATTCCCTAAATTGTAGGTGGTTAGCTGATCTTCTGGAACATAGAATTGTCGAGGCTTCTCTATATCCTCAGCTGGCTTAAAGAGTTCTTGTAGATCAGCGTCATCTATGGTAGCCTTATCTTCTTTTGTATCTTTTTCTGTTACAGACATCACCGTATAAACTGCAGGATTCCAATTATCTACAACAAATTGTAGATCAACAGTTCCTAGGAAGATCAAATCAATGTTATTTTTCAGAAACTCTTCTTCTTCATCATCTGACAACCCATCTAGCATATGGACTGGTTCTGCAAAATACGGTCTAGCATGCAACTCGCAAGGTTGTATAGCATCTAATTTTACAACGTATTTACGATTATTATCTTTGAAAGTGAGTTCTTGTGCAGACCAATCTTGTATCACCTTAGCGTGCTTCAACCAAGGATGGCCGAAAAGGAGATTATAATCAAGGGTGAATTTCGGTAATTCTAGTATGACAAAGGTCATTTTAAATGTTGTACCTTGTAAAGTTATTGGTACATTTTGCACAAGTCCTACGGGATGAACTCTTGATTGGTCGGCCATTCTGACAAAAAACTGAACTGATTCGATTTCGGTCCACCCTAACTGTGCAGCAGTAGCAATGTTGACACCAGATCCTCCATCAATTAGTACCTGTGTGATTTTATGATTTTTATACTATACCGTAATTAAAGGAACTGAATGATAGACTATAGAATTAGGTTCTGATTGCACTGTTGCTGTTGCTGGAATGCAAGAAGGCACAGGACTGAACTGTTGTTGAAAGAATTGTTGTCAAACTCCCGATACTAGTGCAAGTAATTGGCCCAGAGGAAGAGTGATGGATGCTTTGGATAAAATTTCCTAGGCCTTTTGTGATTGGATTGTATTTTCCATAGATTCTGAAGATGATGCACCTGCTGAAGATTATGTGCCTGCTGCTGAATTGGAATCCTGTTTTTTTGTTCCTTCCTTGGTTAACGGATCCTGGGTCACCGGAATAGGATCTGGGAACACTGGAGGTTCTGCGGTGGTCCATTGACTATCCTTATCATACATCCTTTGTTGTTCACGTATGCTTGGTTTAAATACTTCTGCCGCTGGTTGCAGTTGCTTACCGGATCGGGTCTGAATTACTGCAGCTTGCATTTCTACTGGTGTGATTTGTACCATATTAGTCATTGGGTTTTGTCGTTCTTTCTTCCTCTGATCATACTCAGCTGCATCCTTACAAAATCTTCTATTATGACCAAATTCACCACAAAAATGGCAGCGCGGTGGTGGCAAATTGGGATTTTCCTGTGCTGGTCCGGCCTGCCAGCGATTTGCATTGTAGTTATTATTTCTCTGTCCTCTGTAATTTCGATAGCCTTGTTGCTGGTTGTTTCTAATTTGCAGAGGTACATAATGATTGGCTGGCTGTCCTGGTTCCTGTATAATAGCATTGACAGTTGCGGTTCCCTGCACTTTGGCGTTGTATGCACAGTTTTCGGTGTTGTGTCCGGTCATGTTGCAGATAGCGCAAAACAATTGATTAAGTGCACAAGTGGTACTAGTGTGCCCTGAACTCTTGCATGTGGTGCAAAACATTTATCAGGCAGGGTCTTCCGCAACAATTTTATTTGCCTTTAACCATTCCAAGTCTTCTGTAAATCCTCCAACCTTGTTTTCAAGCTGTAAAGCCATTGCAATCACTGCATCTAGCGTCATAGCTCCTACAGACTGTATGATCATAATCTGTTTAAGTTGCGGAGTCAATCCACTGATAAACCATTGTGATGTCATCCTGTAGGTTGGCATGTGCTGGTGGTAACTGCCTCAAATGGGTTCTGAATAGATGGCATATTCCCGCACTGTTTGATTTATCTTTTGTCGATTCTTTTGCAAGTAGTCGAAAATTTCGACTGGATTCTTCTTTAGTCTGAATCTTTGCAGAAATGCATCCCTTACTGCTTCATAGGTGCCGAAATGGTTAATATCATATTCTATAAGCCATCTAGCTGCTTCGTTAGCTAATGTCGACTAGAAAACAATAGCCTTATACGCCAGATTAGGTGGATGGTTGAGCACTGCGTAACTTATCTCAAATATGCGTACATGAGCATCTAGGTCATCTCCTGGGAATCCACCAAATTTAGTATACGTTACTCCGGTTGGAGTCGGCCTTGGTGGGCATAGTTGTTGTTGTTGCTGTTGTTGTTGTTGTTGTTGTTGTTGTTGTTGTTGTTGTTGTTGTTGTTGCCCGTTCATGGCTCTGATGGTTGTATTGTGAGTATCTTCTGTATCCCGGGGCTGAATATCTGAACTATCGGAATCTCTATCATCGGCCTGTGCACTTTCCGGTTCGATAATCTTGTTCAGTATGTTTCAAATCTCGGTTTCGAACAAGCTACCTTCCTTCTTGATGTCAAATGTAGGGAAGCTTACTCCCAATAGCGGTGACTGGGCTGAAGATTCACCAAGAACTGGTAAACCGTCGTCGAAAAACTGTGATCTTTCAGCAATTGCTACCGGAGCAACACCGGAAGGTGTCGAATCTTCACCAAAACAAGGTGCTTTTTCTCCTTCACTAATTTCTTTGGCTAAGGTGTTTCTAGTCATAAACAAATTTGAATCTTTACCCAATGTTGTTAAACTAACTTCAGGCTACGTCCTGGTAGATTCTGGAGTTACTATATCTTCGATAGACTGTGCCAAAATCGTATCAGAGTGGCGTAGCATGTTCCACAGGAATATGACCGGAATCACTACTAACGTTCTTTACTTTCTTGAGAACTGGGTTGGACCTAGTTGTACTTCTACCTCCCGGAGTCGTCCTTAGCAAATTAAGTACCCCAGGTTGGTGGTTCTTTGGATACGTTTCACCGGATCGAGTAACCGGCATGTATCATCTTTTGTACTAATCGTGTACTATTACTGCCAATTTACAATTTACAGTCACGTTTCCACAACTGGTTTGCAACAATTTGATCTGTTGCCACCTTCCCACAGACGGCGCCAGTGTTAAACGTTGTATTCTAAATGTCAAAAGTGCGTTTAAATGATTATTGGGTTCTTGGGAGTGAAAGGGGTCTGTTAGACAGAGGCCCTTTACTTAGTTCCCAAACTAACCACTTACACACAACAATATACTGATGCTGAGAGCTCTATCAAGATTCTGTTGTACTTAGACATTTACACTTCACTGTTTAGCTCAACCAACGTGTACCGAATACACTCAGATGCTATATTACATCTGCGACGAGTACTAATGCAATACGCGAACTTAACACAACAATCGCAATAAGGATTCGCAGACGATTCACTTCAAACAACAGAACGAATGATCTACTGGATGTAGATGATACTCACAACCGCAATAGATACCAATAGATAACAGACAAGACGAGACACAGATACACGCAGAGCACTGAGAAAACTCCGACTCTTGGAATTAGACAAACTAACACTACAGTAGCGCTCCCTTCAATCACCCAGACAGAGAGTCTGGTGATCTCTTGAACGTCCCTTGCACGTCTCTTTTCCATTGCTTTATATAAAAGGTTACAACGTGTCTGCGTAACAACCTTTCGCGCATGCGAAACAAGATTCAGTTATTCAGTTGCCAATCCGGTGGCCGACTAACAACCCTCTATGCATATTTGTTGAGATGGATTTAAGCTAGCCCATATGAGAGGATTTTTGTACTTTTAAGTAGTTTACACCAAATTTTGGATCTTTAGGCAGTTCAAGCCAGCTATGTCATCTACCCTTAGGGTTGTCCCTTCCCAATTGCTAGCTTCGGGGCCTTTGAGCTCAATATCCTAGCAGTTATTAGTTGTCTAACCCCTACTTTGTGGGATTCCAGATTCTCATGGGATTTATGCTTGCCTTTTATTATACTTTCAATTAATTAAAGCTACATTGGAAGATTGGATCTCAATGATTGAAGTTCCTTAAGAAAAAGCATATACAACAGTGAATATAAGTACATCATCTACACACTTAACATATAAGGTGATCTCTTTTTCACTTTTCTCAAATCCATCTGCTAGCAAGTAGGCATGATTATTTTCAAGTGGTGCTTGCTTCCATCCATATTGGATGTGTCTAGAAGTGTGAGACACAGACAAGAAGCACACACAAGGAGCACAAATGCAGTAAGACACATAGAGAAGACAGATGGATGGAACAAAACTCTCTATTGGAGATTAACAAAACTAAAGTAAGAGCTGAAAAATATACCTAAGTACAAAGTACCACCACATCTGAGTATATCATGTATATATTTACATGCTTTCTTTGACTCAAATTGGGTTGGTTATTATGATAGTCATGTGCACACTAGTGGTTTTTCCTTCATGCTTTGTAGCTTATGCATATCTTGGATGATCAAGAAGCAACCCATTGTGGCCACTTCTAGTTGTGAGGGTGAGTATGAGGTAGCTTATACA
This sequence comes from Ceratopteris richardii, assembly GCA_020310875.1. Taxonomy (NCBI): domain Eukaryota; kingdom Viridiplantae; phylum Streptophyta; class Polypodiopsida; order Polypodiales; family Pteridaceae; genus Ceratopteris; species Ceratopteris richardii. Next base: position 92,225,433 of record CM035423.1, read on the forward strand.
ACTATTTATGAGTGTGTGCACCTTTTGGCTAATTAATTAGTTATTTGTCAATCTTTTGCCACCACCATCTTTATTGATAGTTAGCGTGCACTAGGAGTTGCAAGGAGCCCTGTATTCCATGATCACACAAATCAATTCAAGGTGCACTATACTAGAGAAATCAATATGTCGTGTGTGTCCACACAAGATAATGTTACATAAATTTTCACAAATGCTCTACCTAAGGAGAATCTCAAAGCTTCTCACAAATGCTCTAGTATAGGGAGAGACCCTATACTAGAGAAATCAATATGTCGTATGTGCCCACACAAGATAATGTTACATAAATTTTCACAAATGCTCTACCTAAGGAGAAGCTCAAAGCTTCTCACAAAGTTTTGAGATTACTTAATTTTACAGACTGATTTGTTAGGGAGAGACTCTGTACTATTAGCTTGGCTTACGTACCCACACACACATGATAACGTTGCAAACCTTTTCACAAAGTCTGTTCTTAGGGAGAAGTTCAAAACTTTTCCCTTGTTCTCAAACTTTTCTTTCCATTTGCAAAGAAAAGCATATATTTACAAAAAAAGGTCCACTAGGTACAGAAGCCGATGATAAAGAAGAGGCCTTGAATAGATGTTCCAATTATTGGATCAAGCAATTGGGAATGAAGAACCCACTTATGAACTTTCCAATGCGAGAGATCTTAGGATGTTAACCTCTTCTTCTTATATTTTTTCGAACTTCTCATCTCTAAAAAGAACTCCAATTCTAACCTTTGCGTTTTCTTCTTTGGGTTATCAAAGACATAAATTTCCTTTTATTGGCTTTCCGATTTGATCTTCTTACTGGAGGTGAAGATCTATCTGATGCTGGAGTTTTTGTCTTCTGTACAATAAGTCAAATCGAAGTGAGAATTTTTTCCATTGATTTTTTTTTAATTTTTGATGTTTGATATTTGCGTTGTAATGGAGCGTTTTACTTTTCCTTTACGAACGCTTTTCATATTCGCGAAGCAAAAAACGCGTCAGCTCAAAAAGCAAAACTGGAATGAGCGATTTACTCGATGACGGCGCGCGTCAGCTCAAAAAGCAAACTTGAAGGCAAAAGCAGGCCTTCCAAACGCAGGTTAATCGGTGTAGTATTTATAGCCGTCTTATGAGCTTCTCTGCCTGGCGTTGTAACAGAAACCAAGAAGGGTCAAGCAGCATGGATATGCCTAACGACGTTTTGGAATCTGTTTTCTTGCGTCTTTCCATGTTTGAAGTTGCTCAAAGTCGTACAGTTTGCAAGTCATGGAATGCCGTGCTTTGCACTCGACAGTTTTTTATTACACATGCAGAGTCAAACAACGATGATTGTGTTGCACTCTCGACAGTTTTTTATTACACATGCAGAGTCAAACAACGATGATTGTGTTGCACTCTTCAGCCAGGAAGGAAGAAAGCTTGTTTTGTACAATGACGCATCGCCTTGATGGCATTCTCTTTCTCTCGATTTCTTGCCCGTGGAATTTACCGACGTCATCACAGCAGCTGGTGGTCTTGTGTGTATCGCAGGACAATCTCATGGAACGTACAATATCTGTGTCGCTAATCCTGTGACTAGAAGCTACAAGATGTTACCTCACATAGATAAAATGCCAAATTTGCCTGCAGGAGCGATGGTGCTAAGCAAGAACAAAGCCGACGGAGAGTGCTCGTAGAAAATAGCAATTCTTTTGGTGGATGGAGTAGCTCTGTTCTCTTCTTTGACTTCCGCTTGGGTGGAATTCGAAACACTGCTTCCTTGTGTGCCTCAGAACCCTACGTTTTGCAATAGTTCCTTGTATGGTCTGCACAACACGCCGCTCTCACCATGGAAATGGATTTGGAGGATTGCATATACAAAGCTGGATGATGCGTGCTGCAGCAAAGAGGCTTGGTCGGAACTTTATCATCCGCATTGGGGTGAAATTCTGGACATTCCACATCAGCCATGCCTCCTGGAGTCAAGTGATGGCTGTCTTCTGCTGATAGGTGGTCTCGGGCATTCCTACGCAACCGACTCATGCATAACGTTGATCATCTTGAAGCTTGATCTCACGACCTTGGAATGGAGTGAAGCTGCTAGGATGCCCCATGAGTTTTACGTACACTTCGCGTGCAATTCAGTCAACATTTTCGGTCACAATGGCAACGTGTATTTCTCGAGTGAAGCCACTCCTAGGCTTCTGGTCTGCAAATTCTCAGTTGGGCAAACAACTGATGATGAGCTGTGGAAGTGGGTGGAAGGCTGCCCCTCGGGGAGAAACTACAAAACAACTCTGCTCAAAACAGGTTTCCCATTCAAATTGGGTTTGTGAGGGTTTTACTTAGGTAAAATTCAGTATTATTCCTTCCCCAAACATGGTTCATTTAGTGTTGCACATAGGTGATAGCCTGTTTATAATGATGTCTATGGTACTATGAAGATAGCTTCATTTGAGAATTACCTATACCTTGCGATTTTTATTGACAACATTTTCAGATGCCCAATACCATAAAGCCAAATAAATAAAGTTTACTTCATGTAAAAATGCTTTGGAAACACTAATAATTCTAGAATTATTATGTTGATGGCACAAATAACTTTTTACCAAATGTTTAATGGGGATATATGATTTCTTATAAGGTCTTAGTTGAATTTTACTCCTCTCCAACTTGTATATGGTCTTGAAGATCTTGCTCCTTGAGAACTTATAATCCCTAGCGTTTGTGTTTTGGTTGATGGCATTCTAGTACTTGAAGACTCTTTGGATAAAGAAATCAATCAATTTCGTTGCTTGGAATAATGGGAGCCCCTAGGGTGTGTTTTTCACTTTCAATCTTTTAACCATAATTGGAACTTCTGAAAGACACGTTTTTTGGCATGATAGGAAACATACAAATCTTATTTTTTTGTGTTGAAGATTCTTTCGTGTTTTGTTGTCAAGTTTAAATTTGCAAAAGAAGGTGGAAGAATTTAAACTTTTCATGAATTGGACTTTTATGAATTGTCTCAGTCATGAAATGGACTATGTATGGATCATGAAATGGACTATGTATCCATAGTAGTAGGCATTTTTTTTGTCAGTCATGGAATGGACTATTATGTATCGATAGATCATGAATTAAGATGTGAAGGTCGAGAACATCGATCTATGAAAATAAATTCATGTGATTGTATCTTAAAAATGAAATGTTATCCAACAATTCCTGAAATGTTATTAGTGATACATGATACTTCATCCATATGATATTCAAAGGTAAAAACACACACTTGTTGCTTGAAAGATAGAAACCCTAATTCTTTCTTGAAAGAGTAAATATTCTTTAGAATCTCCCGAATTTTTTCTTTCAGCATGGAAATGTGATTTTTTCTTTAGAATCTCCCGAATTTTTTCTTTCAGTAAATATAGGCTTTTCTTTGTAAATACAAGCTAGAATTTCGAATTCACTTCTTCTTGTTTATGTGTCTTCTTCTCTATTAGCTTGCATGTTTGTGTGATGCATGAAATCTATGCCTAGACTTGGTGTCTGCCCCATCCCCTACTCTTTTCAGTATTGTAGTGTGTGTGTGAAGCTTGGTGTGCTCTGGAGCAAGAGTTGGTTTTTTTTACCAATCTATATTTTGCATGTAACTTAAAGTACGCTTGTCAGATTAAGTTGTAAATACCATCATTGGATGCCTCTCATCGAGGGCTTCGAAAGGAACTCGACTATATCTAGGTATTAGAGTTGAGAGATATGGCTTAATTTGTGCTTACTGCTATAACAAGTATCAGAATACATATTTCTAGTGAGAGAGGTGACCTAAGAGGTACTTATATCTAATTTACATACATTGTTTGCTCATTCACTCCATAAACTAACAAGAGAGCACATGTCCTCATACACCTTATATGGTCTAAGTTCATGGATTGATAATTTAACGAGTTTATCAATCCACTATTATTTGCACTTGTCGATGATATAGGTATGGTCTCCTTCATCAAAAGTCTCTGCATAGCTTAGTGCATAGCTTAGTGCATTTGGAAAGGCTCATGTCAGTAAATGCATAGCTTAGTGCATTTGGAAAGGGTCATGTCAGTAATAGAAGGTGAGTATAGGATGTCCCTGCAATACATTTCCACTAATGTGCATGGACTACCTATCTACCTAGATGACCTCAATAGGTCTATGGCAAGAATGAAGAATTCTACAAACTCAGAGATTGTGTCAAGACTGGCTATAAAATATGAAGGAGGACTCTACATGGACAAATTAGGATACATATACGTAGTGAATGAACACCCAGACAAAATGAATGAAAGAGGAGAAGATGAGGAAACAAAAAACCCTACTAGACCTGGTAGCAGAGAAACTCTTACCATTCCTCAAGGAAAATCGGTAACCACTAATGTACAGAGGGGATATCAAATCCCTCAAGAAGATCATTGGATGGACGTTTATATGGTAAGTGGAATAGACAAACTACTACAAGCCATTTCACCTATACAAGGAGAAGGCATCAACCCCGCTATTTTTCCAGAAGACTCATCTACAGTGACCTATGTAGACTAAAATAAAAGAAGATATTGGCCTGTTGATGACCATGACAAGTCTAGATTGAGATATTTAGGTTTGCCAATGTTCCCACCTAGAGATCAGGGGACCACTTCTAAGAACCCTCTTACGAGACAACAGAACATTGAAAACCCAACCTTAGGGTAAACCAGTCAACAAAGTGTGCCACGCACGTCACAAGTGCACTTTTCTCTGTGAGGAACCAATCCCAAATATCTAGAAAACCCAACAAGCGGAATTGCGAATATGCCAACCTTCCCTATGAGATCACAACAATGAGGAGGACCAAGAATATGACCATTATGTCCTTCTGTCCCTATAGTCATTCAACCACCAAAGCTAGGTACAAGGGAAAAGCTTTGAACTTCACCCTAGAGAGAACCTTTATGAAAATGTGTGGTACATAAGCAAAACTAATATTACTGAAATGTTTTATCCTTGATTATAGCAAACCTATTGCCACTCCCATGGAGACACATTTATGGTTGATTCTTCATGATGTTTGGTATGGATTCAATGTTTCTCTCTATCAACATGCTATTGGATGCTTGATCTACATGCATAATGTAATAAACTAAAGTCTTTGATCTAAGGTGTGGCTAGTTCATATAGATCTAAAATCGGACACCATTTGGTCACCCTCTAAGGCCAAAGATTGTGAGACTAGACTTAAGCATAAGTTCATGTACTCTCTTAAACAAGTGATCCACTTAGCCTAGTGGTTAATTCTCAAGGTTGTGCAGGAGGAGGTCTTGGGTGCAACTGTAATAAAGTAAGTTCATGATCTAGGGGTCCGACCGGTTCATACATATATGAAATCAAGACACCATTTGGTCATCCGTGTGTATGACCAAAGATCTCAAGTTTAGACTTACTAGGAGGTCTTGTGCTCTTGTGAACAAGTGATCCACTTAGCTTACTGCTTAAGTCTCAAGGATGTGAAGGAGGAGGTCTTGGGTTCAATCCCCATGGGAGACATGGGGAGGGTATTTTGCCCAAAGAGATCTAGATCCTTCTAGAAGCATCCACTTGAGCTAACTAGGACACTTGGTGCACATGCAGTTACATGGCTGACACATGGATGGTTAGTATCCACCTGCCCAAGCAGGTAGTCCCCTGGAGAGAGCTATATATAGAGGCATTTGGTTGGGAGGAGAGTCATCTCTCTAGCATGTGGTGGTGGTAATAGTCGTTCTCTTGCATTGGTATCAAAGCACCAGGCAAGCTTCCATGGTGACCTTGGTGAGGTTACACTTTGATTTCATATCATTTGGTGAGGTTACTCTTTGATTTCATATCATTCTTCAAGCTTGGTTTCATTATCATCCTCGCAAATTTTGTGGCTCGCGGCTGCAAGATAAGAGGAGGAGGCATTTCAAATTTGCATGATCATGCAGAACATCTTGAGGATTGTGTTATAAAGAAGATAATTTTCAATCTGGCACTCACGGTGGGATTCAAACCCGCGTCCACGGCATGCAGCAGTACTTCTCATAGCCAAGATGACAGGGCAGATATTTGTATCTGATATTCTTCTCATATGATTATTAATATCATTTCCAGTGCAAGCAAAAGTGGAGCTTATTGTTGTGATTGTGGGCGGAAGTCAAACCCGTGACCTGCGCTTAGGGAGACTCTTCTCTTCTCCAAGAAGTCAAGTCGATTGCGCAGAAGCTTGTGCTAAACGAAGTTCAGCGCTGTAGAATCTATAATAATAGAGCGATAAAAAGAGCGTTGCCTGCAGGAGCGATGGTGCTAAGCAAGAACAAAGCCGACGGACAGGAAACATACAAATCTTATTTTTTTGTGTTGAATATTCTTTTGTGTTTTGTTCTCAAATTTAAATTTGCAAAAGAAGGTGGAAGAATTTAAAATTTTCAAGAATTGGACTTTTATGAATTTTCTCTATGGCTTTTGTTTAGGGATTTGGATTGGTAATTTTTCCTTTTAGATCAAGAGATTGACTAGTTTCTCGTAGAGGTTGTGAGGATCCTTAAAATTAATGTTTTACTTATGGAGACTAAATACGTATCCTAGGACATATTTCCCTTTTATATTTGTGTTCATAAGTAGTTTATCTAATTAAATCTTTAACATGAATTTTTATCATGCCCACGTATTTGGAAACTGTTTGCATTTAATGATTTTACTAATGCAAGAGAATGGACCGACAAAAAATTGGATGAGTTTATACAATTGAAAAAAAAATATTCAATAAAGACGTTTGAGGAAAATAAAGACGTTTGAAGCCAATCCTCAAGTATATTTTGTATTTATCTTGCATGCATAATAATTTTTTCTATTTATCAACTTTTTATTTTGTTTAATTGACCCTTGCTAAGTTTTGGCTTTTCTCTAGCCAAATTGTGATAATACATCTATGCATCATTACAAAACCCCTTGGTAATGCACTGGGAGCTTCATCTTACAAATGGTTCGAGTGTCACGTACTCCTATTTTTTTATTTATTATATTGGTGTGCAAGCAATTACCTTAGTCAAATATGAATAATTATAGTGTTCTACAATATTTTCATCCAAGAATCACTTTGAGCTAACTATTTTGATCATTATATTAGTGCTACACCTTTTGAAACATGGTTTAGTATCAATCAAAGAAGGATTATCTTTGTATGACAATGGTGGAAGTCTTTGAATCCCCAATTTCAAGTGAGTACTTGATTAGTGCCCTCATCCTATCAATATTGTATAAAAGATTTTTATTGAATCCTTATTTATCCTAAAGAGAAATCTTGGTGTTTTGGTTTACCTTTGAACCTTGGTGTTTATCCTAAAGAAAAATCTTGCTTTTTTGGTTTTGGTATTTATCCTAAAGAAAAATCTTGGTGTTTTGGTTTTCTTTTGGTTTGGAACATACTTCATCTAACCAAATGACTGTTATGTCTTTTCTAGAGGATAAACAAGAAGCTAGTTGAGTCCAATATTGTAAAAACTTTGGATAAAACTTCTAAGCTTGAAAAAATATCCTCCTTTGAATTCCTTGACCAACTAATAATTTCAAATATCTCATTCTCCTACCTCCACTTTGAGGCTCATCTTATTAGTCTTACCAACCCACTAACACCTCCTCTATTGATTGCTCCTCTACAATAACAATGAGATCTCAAACTATTTTGTGAAGGATATTGGGTCTCTCCTTTTGCATATGAAGATGAAGGCACACATGTAGTTACGTTGAGATTTCTTGGCTCAGAAATTCAAGACACTAAGAGATTAATGGGTGCAAAACCACCCCACCACACACAAATATAAATAGATGGTGCTTTCTTGATGAGGAACTCCATACATTGAACTTTTCCCACCAACATTTTGGCAAGAGTACCTTCACAAAGGCCAGGCACCATAGATATTATTCGTGAAGAGATATTTTTAGTTCTTAAAGTTATTCAAGAACAAGTCCAATAGATACGAGAAAAACAACAAAGCATTCAATAACACAGTATTCAAGATGTAATCACAAAACTTCAAAGGTGAATTCAAGAGTTGCAAATCATTGTAAATCAATGTTCTTCAAGTACCCCCATGACAACTAACATGAAGAAAAGTCCAAAAGTGATTATCCCTAAGAAATTTGATGGTGGTGCTTACTTTAAACCATATAATGCCTTCTTCAACATGCACACTTGGTTTTCATGCACTTTTTGCACAAAGCCACGGGGCTAAAAAACATACACTTCTTCATGCAAGTCACCATTCAAAAATGTAGTTTTAATGTCTAACCTATGTACATTCCTTAATGAACAAACTAAATATTCCACTGATGCCAATGGAAGCATACATGATTGGAATAGGAAGAAATCACATCAAATGATTAGATGAGATAATCTTGTCTCTACACCTAGGAAATAATACCTTGGAAAATGTTGTTAGTCTTTCATAACTCAAAATTTCTAGAAGAGCTCATCCTAGGTCAAGAAGGGATGTGAAATTATGACATTACTCTGAATGTAGCTCAAGGTTTTATTTCTCTAAAAATTGGACATAGAAAAGTGTTTAATCTATTGGAAGAAAAACATCGTACTAAACCAAGTAATTAAAATCTTAATGTGTCAAGTGTTATTGTGCCTAAAGTAAATAATAGAAATCAATCAAAACTTGTTGAATTCACCTCTCAACTTGACATTTCTCTCTCTGGCAAACCATGTTCTCAGCAAGTCCTGCTACCAATGCCTCGAAGTCTAGAGTCATTTCAAGGGAGTTCTAGTGAGGCAATAATACCAAGAGTGGAGAGTGGAAAAATCGTATAGCCAAAGTGAGTACAACAATTAAAAGGGATCTATACCACTATGGAAAAGTAGATTAGGATTCATAAAGAAAAGCTCAAGGACCATCAACAGTTCTAAAGAGGCCACAACCAATAGGTCCTAGAACTAAAAGAAAACGTACAAACTTAGGATCAACCCACTAATCTACTCCAAGGCATATTCAATTTTGGATACCAAAGACGGTAATAGATGTTCAATGACTTCATCAATCAAACAAGCTCTCAACAAGGTACAAACTACTCTAAAAGCGATGAACAAAGGACCAACATACAGAAAGAGAAGTCATTAACAAAGGACTCCAACCAATAAGAGATCACCCAAGAAAACAACATGGCAAAAGAATAATCTTATATGGAGAGGTAAAGCCAAAGAAATGTGACTAGTGCATATGAAGCCAAAAGGACTACAAATTCAACACTGAACAAACTAGCTACAAGCATGGAGACCAAAGAATGCTTATTAAAGTCAAGCTCTAGAGAAGCATTGTACTTCTTGCACACATAATGAGCAGAATGAACTTAGAGAAAGCACAATAGGGCCATAGTACAAGGACATGCATTTGGCACATTGCTTCTCTTGATGTGTTTAGTGATGTACATTTCTTCAAAAGGAATAGACATTCACTTGCACAATTAAAATAGGATAGTTTTCTCACTAACACTAGCAATTCTTCTGAGGATCACTTTGGCTATCACTAACTTTGATATTTCACTATTAAAGAAAATGGTAATGAACAAGCATAAACTAGAGAGAGTTAGAATATTTTGCTAGAGGTGTGTTGGAATACACTTAGAAATGACAAGGCACTCTTTCTCCATCTTTATGAGGTTTTTTCCCTTGGCTTATTGTTGGCATCATATTGGAAGAAGCAATTACGGGCATACACGCAAATCTAGCACTGAGGCAACCCATCCAATTTTTTCATTCCTTACATTATTTTAAAAGTGATTCTCATCATTGAAAACCATTGTAAATACCGTTCCACCTTTTTGTAGCTCCATTTTGTGCAAGCCGAGGAGTCCTCAAGCTTGAGGAGTTTTAGAAGTAATTGCCTACTAGGTCTGAACATGATCAAAGCTAGTCAAAAACTATAAATAGAGCTAGAGAGCTCATTTTTGGAGCTAGCTTGTTCTAGATTTGAACTTGTATGAGAACTCTTTTGCAATAGAAGTTATTCCATTGTGTCTCTCTTTGTTCTTGCCTTGTGTGCACGTGTGTATGTGTGTGCATATTGGTGTGCTTCTCACTCACACACTTGTGCCATCACTTGTTCGAGGTCTTCATACCATCCTCATGTCTCCCTGGATTGACATTAAAGGAGGTGCTACTCATCACTGAGCTACACCATATTTTGGTGCCGTTGCTGGGGATCCGAGCTTTGAGGACGAGCGTGTGATGGTAAGACGTAGAGAGGATGCGTTGGAAAGGTAAGTAGTAGGTTATTTCTAATTTTTTACTATTTTTTTCCCATGTTCATCTCCAATTCCATCTCCATCTCCATCTTCCTTTCATATTCCCAATCCCATTCCATTCACATCATTTGCATAGTGAGAATTTGTGAGAGAGCAAGAGTGCATTATTGTTTTTGTGTGTTTTTTGCATGATTCTTGCAGGTGTCGACAGCATCACCATCCTCAGCAAGCTCTGCAGGTATGGAAATCATCTGCGCAAGCCCCAAGGCATCGACCTTGAGCTATCAGGACACACCAAAAAATCGCCCCTATTGAGAATCTAAGTGCACCACGACACAGCGCAGCCTGAGAGCTCCTTGGATAACTAGGTTGATCAGTAGAATTCACCATATTCCGGTCTATCGTGACACACCAAGCTATCGCGACACACCAAGCTATCGCGACACACCAAGCTATCGCGACACACCGAGGTATCGCGACACACTAAGGTATCGTGACACATCGAGGTATCGCGACACACCGAGGTATCATGACACACCGAGGTATCGCGACACACCCAAGTATTGCGACATGCCGAGGTACCGCGACACACCCAAGTATCGTGACACATCGAGGTACCGTGACACAACCAAGTATCGTGACACACCGAGGTATCGTGACACACCGAGGTATCGCAACACACCCATCTATCATGACACATCGACCCGAGCTATCGCGATACACCGGCTTTACACATAATTTTTTAAGGGGTGTAATTGTGTAATTGTGGTAATTTTGGGCTTGATACTGACAAATAGGGGCTACCTTAGAGCCTTATATGTGGGCAAAACAACTAGAAACCTTAGATAAATTCTTGAACCCTGAGAACCTATCTTGGCCCCCAGGTTCCCTAGGACAATAGGAGCATAGATTTACTCGTGAATCAAAAGACAGATGAGGCATTTTGGAGGTATAAGCCTGAGAAGCCTAACAAAGTGGGAGCACTTACCATCTATGAATTCAAAGATCCTGACAGCCCAAGCAAGGTGACCTACTTAGATGATGCTTCGGAGAGAATCTTTGTGGTCTTAGAGCATGAGAGACACACCTACACTTGGAAGGGTGAATTTGTTTTTCCCCAACCTTGATCCACTGTGTCTTATGGTCACCAAGGAGCCGGAACATCTCAAGCTCATGGAGCTCATAGGGACAGAAGTAGACACAGGCCAGAAGTAACTTTTGCCAAACCCCTGGGAAGGGAAATGATGAGAACAGAAATGGATAGGGAAGAAACCGAGAGACCTGAAGTCCCTAGAAGCCAAAGAAATGCTGATGATTTCCCTTTGCCAAGGCCTAGAGAACACACTAGGACCTTGAGGCGAACCCAGCTGGTTAAGTCCATGAAGAAATATTTTGATGGCACTGGAGATCCATATGACCATGTGGCAGAATTAGGCAAGTCTTCAGAGCGAAACAAGGTGAGGATCTATTCACGCAATACAATGCTTTTGGTCTAACCCTTAGAAACACAGCCCTTACATGGTTCCAACCACTACATGAGAGGCAGTTTAGGAGCATAGATCAACTTTTGGAAGCTTTCGTCACTGAGTTTTCTAAGAGTGATATATGGCATAATACTTCCTCATTGTTTCATAGCTTCAAGCAAGCACCTCAAGAGATGGTTAGACTGGCAGGAAGATGGTTTAGGCAATACCTAGAGAGGTGTCCTGTGCTTGAGTTACCCACACTAGCCAAGCAGGTGACTTTGTTCTTAGATGGATTGCTGAGCACCAGGCTCAGATCATATGTCTGTTTGAAGGACCCCAGAACCATAGAAGAATGTGTGCGCATTTGCATAGACATTAAGGATAATCCAGGTGAGGAACTGGAGCTTTCAAAAATCTACAAGGATTCAGATAGTTCTAGTAGCCTCACTTCCGGTCAATCCACATCTATTGAAGAACTTGCAGAGAAGGTAGCTCAAAAACTAGGGGTCTCTAGCAAACAAATTCCAAGATTTGCCCCAGTTAAGCGGTGCTATACTTGTGGAGGAGACCATATGGAAAGTCTATGTCCACTATGGCCCAACCCCAAGTGAATCACAGTAGCCGGTACTGCACCATAGAGCGAAGGTACACCAACCACACTGCACAAGACTTCCCTTCTAACAAACAAACTGTCAGGGAAAATTACCCTTAGCCATAACCACAATAGGGTAGATTCCAAACCTAGTACCCACAAGAGCAAAATGGTAGGCCCGAGCAACCCTACCAACCACCCTATCAAGGGCAGTAGAGACCTCAACCAGTTCTAGTGCAGCAACCCCCTGCTCCTACCAATGTGATTCCAGTGAAATATGCCTTTGCAGAAGAAAATTTGAACAGAGCCATAGTCTCAGTAACACTGTTGCTATCTAAAAGTGACCCAAGTGATCATAGTTTTGACTCTACACATATTGAGAGCCCACAGGCTTACTACATGCAGTCACCGGAGCATAATGAGTCATACTATTATGAATAACCCACTGAATCTAGTTGGGGGCTAGATTATGCGAATGTCATGTACGCGAACCCCAACTCTAGACCTCAGCCTAGGCAGATAAGACATCCATTTCCTAAAGGGCTATGCTTCCAATGTCAGGGAGATCACCTCATTTGTGATTGCCCTCTACCGACACCTACACAAACCCAATATGTGACAATTCAAGGATTTTACCCAGATTTTGGAAAGGAGCATTTGTTACGAGAGTGTCCCAAGAACCCCATAAACATGACAAAAATCGCTCCTATCAATGTCATTGGGTTAATAGTACACCCTACAGGAAGTGTGACTTCCACTGCCCCTGTCCAAGTAGTCACGTGAGCACAAGCTTTACAGCAGACTCAAGGTGTAGGGTAGGAAAAGAGTTCTGAGGTTAGCGAGATAGAGAGTATAACCAAGAAAAGGACAAGAGTTTGGAGAGATAGCCAGAAGAAAATGAAAAGACAATGGTCAAAGAAATGAGCAAACTTGAGGAAAGCTTGAGGGAAACAAAAGCAAACATAATTGAACTCACATCTCAAAATCACTCTCACACTACCCCACCACCACCATTTCCACCTCCCTCCAACCCATTACCTTCCATTTCCAAACCTTCTAATCCACCATACGTAACCCACCCACCACCTAGAGTAGGATCAATCCTATCCGATCCCATGCCTGAAGATCTAGACATGATGCTTAAAGCATATCATGCCAGAATCCAAGAAGGGCCAAACGTGAAAGATCATGACAAATGTTAACCCTAGAGCCGATCTAGAGATAGAGAGAACAAAACCTTGTGCTAAGATGGTAGAATTGGCGCAAGCTATGTTTGAAGTCAGTCGCTTGTTCAATGGCTCTAGCCCCACTAGAAAACCATTGCATTTTGATGGTCAATTAGACAGATTGGAGAGGTTACTTGCAAAGTCTCGAAAAGGAGCCACCTCCCAGGCTAAGGAGAGGGAAAGTGATCAAATAAGCATTCCTCCCCAAGAAGATTATGCGCCTAACTCCACTGAACCAGACACCTCTTCTTCTATGAATTGGTATTCACCAGAATTCCTGCGAGAGATTCAAGAAGAGAAATGGGCTAAAGAAAGTGAAGACCCTCCTCCAATTGAATTTTTGGATGATGCACACAATCAATTCCCACAAGACATTCCTTCCATTTATGGAGAGCAGGAGAGTGCCCAATCTCATGAGAGATTAGACTTTGAGTCAAATTCCTTGCAGGAATTAACCCATTTCACAGGCCCATGGGAAAGTAAGTCTACTTGCATGAGAGCACCCACGATTATGATAAGAAACGAAGACTTTATCATACCTAGGAATACAGAGGTAGTAAGGAATACTAAAGTGCAATGCAATCTCACTTTAGAAGAGCTACTCAAGGTTAGGCCAAAATTGTGGAAACATGAAGCCAAATAAGTGCCATACGTAGAGAAACCTCGTTCCCAGGTAGGATCTCATAGAACAGTGCTAAAAATACCACTGGCTAAGATAGGAGACATGAGCGAAGCTAAAGAAGGAAATGCTGATCTTCCTGTTACCCATCACGAGTACACAACCAAGGCAAGTTTGGACTTAGGTTCAGGAGTTGCAATTGCTACCACTTCTCTATGGAAACGTTGGGGCAAGCCAGCACTCAGGCCAATGAGAATGAAATTACAGATGGCTGATGCTCACATTGAGACACCCTTAGGATTGCTAGAAGGAATAACTCTTATTTTTTTGTGTTGAAGATTCTTTCGTGTTTTGTTTTCAAGTTTAAATTTGCAAAAGAAGGTGGAAGAATTTAAACTTTTCATGAATTGGACTTTTATGAATTGTCTCAGTCATGAAATGGACTATGTATCGATCATGAAATGGACTATGTATCCATAGTAGTAGGCATTTTTTTGTCAATCATGGAATGGACTATTATGTATCGATAGATCATGAATTAAGATGTGAAGGTCGAGAACATCGATCTATGAAAATAAATTCATGTGATTGTATCTTTAAAATGAAATGTTATCCAACCATTCCTGAAATGTTATTAGTGATACTTGATACTTCATCCATATGATCTTCAAAGGTAAAAACACACACTTTTGCTTGAAAGATAGAAACCCTAATTCTTTCTTGAAAGAGTAATTCTTCGTTAGAATCTCCCGAATTTTTTCTTTCAGTAAATATAGGCTTTTCTTTGTAAATACAAGCTAGAATTTTGAATTCACTTCTTCTTGTTTATGTGTCTTCTTCTCCATTAGCTTGTATGTGTGTGTGATGCATGAAATCTATGCCTAGACTTGGTGTCTCCCCCATCCCCTACTCTTTTCGGTATTGTAGTATGTGTGTGAAGCTTGGTGTGCTCTGGAGCAAGAGTTGGTTTTTTTTACCAATCTATATTTTGCATGTAACTTGAAGTACGCTTGTCAGATTAAGTTGTAAATACCATCATTGGATGTCTCTCATCAAGGGCTTCGAAAGGAACTCGACTATATCTAGGTATTAGAGTTGAGAGACATGGCTTAATTTGTGCTTACTTCTATAACAAGTATCATAATACATATTTCCAATGAGAGAGGTGACCTAAGAGGTACTTATATCTAATTTACATACATTGTTTGCTCATTCACTCCATAAACTAACACGAGAGCACATGTCCTCATACACTTGATATGGTTTAAGTTCATGGATTGATAATTTAACGAGTGTATCAATCGACTATTATTTGCACTTGTCGATGATATAGGTATGGTCTCCTTCATCAAAAGTCTCTGCATAGCTTAGTGCATAGCTTAGTGCATTTGGAAAGGCTCATGTCAGTAAATGCATAGCTTAGTGCATTTGGAAAGGGTCATGTAAGTAATAGAAGGTGAGTATAGGATGTCCCTGCAATACATTTCCACTAATGTGCATGGACTACCTATCTACCTAGATGACCTCAATAGGTCTATAGCAAGAATGAAGAATTCTACAAACTCAGAGATTGTGTCAAGACTGGCTATAAAATATGAAGGAGGACTCTACATGGACAAATTAGGATACATATACGTAGTGAATGAACACCTAGACAAAATGAATGAAAGAGGAGAAGATGAGGAAACAGAAAACCCTACTAGATTTGGTAGCAGAGAAACTCTTACCATTCCTCAAGGAAAATTGGTAACCACTAATGTACAAAGGGGATATCAAATCCCTCAAGAAGATCATTGGATGGACGTTTATATGGTAAGTGGAATAGACAAACTACTACAAGCCATTTCACCTATACAAGGAGAAGGCATCAACCCCGCTATTATTCTAGAAGACTCATCTATAGTGACCTATGTGGACTAAAATAAAAGAAGACATTGGCCTGTTGATGACCATGACAAGTCTAGAGTGAGATATTTAGGTTTGCCAATGTTCCCACCTAAAGATCAGGGGACCACTTCTAAGAACCCTCTTACGACACAATAGAACATTGAAAACCCAACCTTAGGGTAAACCAGTCAACAAAGTGTGCCAGGCACGTCACAAGTGCACTTTTCTATGTGAGGTACCAATCCCAAATATCTAGAAAACCCAACAAGTGGAATTGCGAATATGCCAACCTTCCCTATGAGATCACAACAATGAGGAGGACCAAGAATATGACCATTATGTCCTTCTGTCCCTATAGTCATTCAACCACCAAAGCTAGGTACAAGACTAAGGCCTATTCAAGTAGCCAAATGCATGAGGAATAATTATGATGATTCTGGAGAGCCATATGATCACATAGCCGAATTTAAGCATGTTATGTGCAAAACATGTGGATGACATCTTTGGCCAATACGAATATTTTGGCCCCACCCTTACTAGAACTACAGTGACTTGTTCTCACCTTTGGATCCCAACCGTTTTGTAAATATTTAGCAATTCTTTTAAGAATTCATTGGGGAGCTTACCAAGAGGGGTATCAAGCACAACTCCTCTTGTTTAATCCATTGCTTCAAATAGACCCCAAATGATTCCATAAAATCAGCACCCGATGATTCAATCAATATGTAGACAGATGTCCCATAGTAGAGAGACCCTCCCAACAGAAGATGATATCTCGGTTCTTAGATGGCATGACAACGAGACATCAAGAACCTTAGTTTATGAAACGATTGTAGACATTAAGTGATTGTCTATTGGAGACTACTACTCTTAAGAAACTAGTCTTGTGGATTATGAATAGGCCGATGAGCAACATTATTATGGATATGAAGGTTAAGAGAAAGCATATAGCCTAGAATATGCTAACGTC
Organism: Ceratopteris richardii; assembly: GCA_020310875.1. Classification (NCBI taxonomy): domain Eukaryota; kingdom Viridiplantae; phylum Streptophyta; class Polypodiopsida; order Polypodiales; family Pteridaceae; genus Ceratopteris; species Ceratopteris richardii. Next base: position 92,242,440 of record CM035423.1, read on the forward strand.
ATGTACACAACTCTAAGGGCCCTATTTGCAAACAGCCCCGCAGCAAGACTCCCCTACACTGAGAGGACCATGTTGTAGATGTGGTGGAGATCATTTCATTAGGAAGTCTACACTGCCATACCACTCACCATCCCCACGTGTCTAGGAAGGATATTGCAATGCTTGTGGCAAGGAACATTTGTTTAGCAATTGCCCTAAGAACCCCAACAAAGTCTCAACCACCACAAAAATCAATGCAATCGAGGTGATAAAATCCTCCGGAAGCGACAAAGAATACATTGTTCCTCTAAGAGCCATTACCAAATAAAAAACAAAGGAACCTTAGAAAGAAGAGATATAAGAAATAGGCCTAAGGTAGAGGAAGAGCTAGGGTCTTCACTTCAAATTGTAGAAGACTCTAAGGAGCCTGAAGACACCACAAAACTTAGAAAAACTCAAAGATGGAAGGCGAGGAGAAAAAAAATCAAAAGCAAGTGGATTAAAAAAAGAGATGAAGAGAAAGAAAAGAAACTGAAAGAGGCTTAAAGTATAGAAGATAATTCAAAAATTAGGAAAGCCAATGTAGTGATGAGGAGACCAACGGAGGAGCGGGCAGGATCAATTCTAGCCAATTCTATGCCTGAAGACTTGAACATGTGGTTGAATGCCTATCACTCTACAATAGAGACAACACCTAGTCTAAAGAAAATTGAAAAAGGCTATCCAAGAGGAGATTCTAAAATAGAAAGACTTGAAATATGCAAGAAATTAATTGAGACTGCTCAGACTACACTAAAAAAGTCTTGAGTGTCTTGAATTTCGCAATTCATGTGTGCCATCATCTTCTTATGCAAAAGGAGAGAGCAATATCCTTAACAAAATAGTTTGAGATCTCATTGTCATTGTAGAGGAGAAATCAATACAAGAGGTGGTAGGTGGTTGGTAAGACTAATTAGATGAGTCTTGGTGTAGAGGTAGGAGAATGAACTATTTCAAATTATTAGCTAGTCAAGGAATTCAAAGAAGGAGAATTTTTTAAGCTTACAAGTTTTATCCAAAGTATTCACAATAGTGGACTCAATTATCTTCTTGTTTATCCCCTAGAAAAGACAGAGCGCCCATTTGGTTAGATGAAATTTGGCATGTTCCAAGAGTTTGAAAGACAAACCAAAACGCCAAGATTTTTGTTTTGGATAAATAAGGATCCAAAAAAAAATAATAATAAGGATCAAGACACCAATCAAGTAATCATTCAACATTGGGGAATCAAAAATTTCCACCAATGTCACACCAAGATAATCCTTCTTTGATTGATATTAAACCATATTTCAAAAGGTGTAGCAACAATATAATGATGAAAATAGTTAGCTCAAAGCGATTCTTGGATGACAATGTTGTAGGGCACTATAATTATTCATATTTAACTAAGGTAATGGCTTGCACATTAGTACTAGTATTTGGATATGGTGGAAAAGCACACCAATCTAATAGATCAAAAAACGGGAGTATGTGACACTCCCACCATTTGTACGATGAAGCTCGCAATGCACTACGAAGGGGTTTTGTAATGATGGATACATGTATATTCCACTGCCCTATACTCAGCCTGCCTCTTGACCATACACGTCGCCATCTCCATGAGTGACGTGTTCTTCCATTCAACAACTCCATTCTATTGAGGTGTATTACAACACTATGCATTGATGTTTTATCACATGTTCAACCAGAAATGCATTAAAGTGAGTAGACATATACCCCCCCTTGATCAGAAGGGAGGTTTCCCATTTTACATGCTTATAGATTTTTAGCCAAGACTAGAAATTGTTTGAAGCACATAAAAACTTTGGACTTTTCTTTCAATGGAACCCATGCATGCCTGGAAAAATCATCAATGAAAGTCACGAAGTAAACATAGTTTCCAAAAGAAGGTGTTTGCATAGGATTATAGACATCACTATGTACAATCTGCAATTTTTGTATAGCTCCAATTGAACCATCGTTTGGAAGGATGAACACTGCATTTTGCCCAAAATATAGCCTTCACAAACATGGTTACCAAGTGTCTCGAGTTTGGGCAAAGAGTACACCATTTGAGATTTCTACAGGTGTAGCAAACTAGAAAAATTTAGATGAGCAAAGCGTGCATGCCAAAGCTTTGCATCTGACATAGCCTGAGAATCATGCACTACACATTCTGAGTCATTCACAGATTTTTCATTGTCTGTGAGCTTATACAACCCACCACATAAAATGCCATAAGCAATAATCATGTCGCCATTTGACGGATCATGAACTCTACATTTGTCATCAACAAATTTCACAACCAAGCCAATCTTGGCTAAAGCTGAAACTGATAATAGATTCTTCTTGATCCCTAGCATAAATAGAGCATCTGACAATGTTAAAGAACTACCACTAGCAGTAGTCAGAATGATCTTACCAACTCCCATGATAGGATAAGAGGAGTTATTGGCGCATGTGACATTATTCCCTATAGGGATAGGCTCAAGTGAAGTGAAGAAAGTGCATTGTGAGACAATATGCTTGATTGCCCCAATATCAAAATAGTAAACATCTGAGTCCACTCCAGACATACACTACTCATGAGAAGATGGGTCAAAACTACAAACAGTCGTAAATGCCCATTCTTCATTCTGCACAAGATAAGCAAACTTTGTTTTCGATGTAAATGCCTCTGCAACAACAATTCTGACCTCTTTTTTCTTCGCCTCTTTAGTAGCCAATTTTGGACAAATCTTAATGAGATAATCATTTTCTTTATAGTATTTGCAAAATATTTTCTCCTTTTATGATTTCTTCTCACCTTTGTCTTCCTTCTTTGAATGTGCAACATTTGCAGATTTTTGCTTACTAGTAGATGAGCTCCATTTACCTTTGCCCTTCTAACTAGCCACAAAAGCTTGACCTCCAACATGCATAATAGACATGTTCTGCCTAGTCTGATCTTCCTGCAATAGAGCAGAAATAACCTCTTCAAATGTTAAGGCATTTGGATTTCCTTTCATCATCGAACGAAGAGTAGAAGCAAAAATCTCATATGAGTCGGTTCAACCATTCAAAATAGTTTGCACAAGTGAAATGTCAGGAAGGACTTCATCAGAAGAAATCATCTGTTCCTTCAAATCCTTGGTCTTTATTATAAAACTATCCATAGAATCACCTTCATTCATGTGCTCACTCTCCAACTGTTTTTGGAGGTAAGCAACACGAGCCTCATTCCTAGCCTCGTACAATGTGGGAAGTGTATCCCAAGCATCCTTGCTTGTTCTACAAGAGCGAACGTGAGGAATAATGGTATGTTTGACAGATAAGGCTATCAATGCATGTGCTTTGCATATCATAGATCAAGATTAAAAGCAAAATCTTGCACCGCTACCGATCACTGGCAGTGGGAATTGAACCCCCGTGCATGTCTTGAGAGAGAATTGGCTTAGCCAACGTGCCAAGCATGCTTGCTTGTAGAAGAGAAAAACACGTAACCATATTATGGTTGTTACAGTGTGTGAAACTTGGACTATTTGGACTTGTTTCCAACAATTCCCCCTTCAATGTCAAAATATGTAGAAAACTCTTCGATCTTCACTTTGTCTTTCACAAGTTGCATTCATAATTGATTTTGAATCCTCTTTTTGATATGAAACATAATTGTAGTAGTTATTATTGTAGGATTGACTTTGAAAGCCTCGTCCTGCATTTCTTCCAAAGAAACCTCTATTACCTCTACCTCTGAAATTACCTCTCTTAGTTCTACCACCTCTTCCTCTTGAATTAAAGTTTTGATTATATCCTCCACCATTCTAATTATTATGCCAACTTGGTGAGCTAAATGATTAGTCTTACCACAAATGTAGTAATCTTTAACACCATCTTTATTGCTTCTGCCTCTTCCTCTTCCTTTGGCACCTCCTCTTCCTCTTAGGAAGTTGGCTTGACTAATAGTGCCTTCATCTTCATTCAATTGTTGCTTGCCTTTGTTAATCTTCTTCTTGTCCTTCGAATACATTGCTTGACATGTACTCTTATCAACATCACCTTTGATATTCTGCTCAAAAGTTAGCATGTCTTAGCAATTGATTCAAATAAGGAGTGAAATGATCTACTGACAATTCAGTGGATAGAATGAATGGCTTCCACTTCTCATCTCCTCTCAAACTTGTGAGAATTCGTCTTACCAATTTTTCCTCTTAAGTGTCTTCATCAACTGATCCTAATGCATCTGCAATATCCTTCATCCTTGCTACATAATCAAAAATAGATTGAGAAGCCTTCTTCTAGAACGTAGTGAACTCTGCCCATAAAGATGCCTTCCTTGACTTTGTACTGTTTTGGAAATGCTCCTCCAAGGCATTCCATATATCACTTGCACTTTCAAGTCCTCTAATGTGAGGTATCAAGTAATCATTGACTCCCATGTAGATAATGCTCCTTGCTTGAGCATCCTTCTTCATCCATGTCTTCAAATCTGAGAGCTCTTCCCTAGTTGGAACACTAGGATCCCTAAATTCTGGTTTTTCTTCTTCACCTGTGATGTATCCTATCAAGTGTTTGCTCATAAGATGAGCTTCCATCCTCATTGACCAAGCAAGATAGTTTTCTCTATCCAATTTTTCTATTTGAAGAGAATCTCCCATCCTTTATTCACATGTGCAATATATTTTTCAAGCTTTGTGAATAATGAATGTACCTTTAATTCAAATATAGTTCCTTTTGATCCTCTTGATAGCTTCTAAGCCTCCTTCTCTAGTGTTCACTTCAAACTTTCACCTTTTGAATCTTCAAAGATTGATTTTTGCATATCTCCAATAGTCCAGGTCCTCCTTTCTTCAAATCTGATGACTCCTACTCTGATACCACTGATGGAGATGATTAATCTCCAAAACACCAAGTTATCCTTGATGTTAGAGCACCTCTATATTAAGAACAACTCATAAAGACAACCAATTTGGAAATCTATTGGCAAATTATCAAGACTTTGTTGACTGTGAAGAAACTCATCACACAAAAAAGTCTGCTACACTTAAATCACTCATTGACTGATCGAATGTCTAAAGTTTTCAATGAAACTTTATAGAAATGTTGCTTAATACTTTGCACACCTTCCCCAAGTTACATCTCTCCAAAAGAACTAGTAGATCATGAGATTTTCTCCAAACAATGTACCTATGTCTGAAATTGGTCTTCTATGTAGTCAACTTTGACACCTCCAACTTCTAATGCATAGTTCTCCCAAGTTAGATCCCGTTTATTCAAATGCTTTTAGCCATAAGTATCTTACCTCTCAACTTAAAGAATGAGTGCTTACATGCTCAAAAATTTACACTGAAGAGGGAGATTTGATCAAAACATTGACCATCAAGATTGCACATGTTCCTACCTTCACTTCTTCACATTTACACATGTAAATGTTCCTTCTTAAAATTCTCTCATCCTGATTACATTGGACTCTTAAACCTTGACCATAGATGCATTAACTATGGACTTAGAAATATACAAAAGCATTTCCAAAATGATCAAGCATAGAAGGAGAAATGGAGAAAAGTTCGCAACATAGATTTCAGAAGTTTTCTTCTATTCTCGTGGAAAACATCAGATTGATGAATCTCATGCATTCATCACACATTTTCTTCTTCTACTCATCTATTCTTGTTCTATATCTCTTCTTTCATATATGTCCCAACTCCATACTAGTATATATAGGCATATATGTACAAACTCGTCACCATTACAAAGGCATAAGTGAACTAATTACAAGCTTAATGTACATGTATATACAAGTCTTCATCTTTTGACCATGCACTCATCTTCAAGACTCAAACTTTGATCTTTTTGCTTTATTCTTTGACTTCAAAACTTGTCCAAATCATCAATTGGTGATTCTCCTGCAACAACAGTGGTTTCTCCTTCATGCTTGGTAGCTCATGCATATCATGGTTGAGTAAGAAGCAACCTATTGGGGCAACTTCTAGTTCTGAGGCAGAGTATCAAGTAGCTTTCGCATCTATCATTGAGTGTGTGTGACTAACACCTTTTGGCTCATTTGGGTATCGGTCAATCTTTTGGGACAACTATCTTTACTGATAGCTAGAGTGCATTCGAAGTTTCAAGGAGCCCTTTGTTCCATGCTCACATAACTCACTTGAAGGTTCACTATCATTATGTGAGTGATAGACTCTTTACTAGAGAAATTAATTTGGCTTATGTGCCCACACAAGATAATGTTTCAAAACTTTTCACAAAGGCTCTAACTAAGGAGAAGTTCAAATCTTTTCACAAAGTTTTAAGATTACTTCGTTTGATCAGGAAGAGATTGAGAGACTCTGTACTAGAGGAATGAGTTTGGCTTATGTACCCACACATGATAATGTTGCAAACCTTTTCACAAATGCTCCGCCTAGGGAGAAGTTCAAAGCTTTTTTCTTGTTCTCAAACTCTTGTTTCCATTTTCAAAGAAAAGCCTATATTCACTAAAATAAGTCTAGGACGTACATAAGCCGATGGCCTTGAATAGATGTTCCAATTATTGGATCAAGGAATTACTAATGAAGAACCCACTTATGAACTTTCCATTACGAGATAATCTGTCCAACTTCTCATTTGTAAGAAGAACTCTTAATTTGAGCTGTCAAAGACATAAATTTCCTTCTTTTTTTGGTTTTCCGATTTGGTCTTCTTTTTCGAGGTGAAGATCTCTCTTATGTTGGAGTTTTTGTCTTTCCGAAAATAATTCAAATCGAACGCTTTTGTAAGCAAAGACTTCAAAGGAATGAGGAGAAGCAAATCGAATGCTTTTTGTTCGCAAAGAGGTGGAGTTCATTTCTTTAATGTGTTCATTCATTATTAATGGTAAAAAAAAAATTAAGAACAAGAAAATACAAAGTCTTCATTATTTTGATTCGATGCCAAGCATCTCGTTTCAAAAGCGAAACGGAAAGCAAAAAGGACTTAATACTTTTTCGATGACGGCTCAAAAAGCAAAATGGAAGGCAAAAGCAGGCCTTCCAAAAGAACGTTAATCGGTGGAATGTTTATAGCCGTCCCAGGGAGGGCTAGTCCTCCGCCATCTTATGAGCTTTTCTGCCCAGTGTAACAGAAACGAAGAAGGGTCAAGCAGCATGGATCTGCCTAACGACATTCTGGAATCCGTTTTCTTGTATCTTTCCATGTTTGAAGTTGCTCGAAGTCGTACAGTTTGCAAGTCATGGAATGCCTTGCTTTGCAGTCGATAGTTTTTGATTGCACATTCAGAGTCGAACAACGATGATTGTGTTGCACTCTTCAGCCAGGATCCGTCAGACAAAGTAAGGAAGCTTGCTTTACAATGACGCATCGTCTTCATGGCATTCCCTTTCTCTGGATTTCTTGCCTTGGAATTTAGCGACGTCATCACAGCAGCTAGTTGCCTTGTGTGTATCAGAGGACAATGTCATGGAATGCACAATATCTGTGTCGCTAATCCAGTGACTAAAAGCTACAAGATCTTGCATCACGTAGATAAAATGCCGTATCTGCCTGCAGAAGCGATGGAGGTAAGCAAGAACAAAGCCGTCGAAGAGTTCTCGTACAAAATAGCGATTCTTTTGGCGGATGCAATAGCTTTGTTCTAATCTTTGACCTCAGCTTGGGTGAAATTCGAAACAGTGCTTCCGTCTGTGCCTCAGAACCCTACTATTTGCAATGGTTCCTTATATGGTCTGCACAACACGCCATACAATGCAGGATGACTGCTCCTGCGAAGAGGCTTGGTGGGAACTTTATCCTCCGCAATGGGGTGAAATTCTAGACATTCTACATCAGCCATGCCTCCTGGAGTCAAGTGGTTGTCTTCTACCAATGGGTGGTCTTCGGCGTTCCACTGCAAGTGACTCATGCATAATTTTGATCATCTTGAAACTTGATCTCTCGACCTTCGAATGGAGTGAAGCTGCTAGGATGTCCCATGAGTTACACACACTTCGCCTGCAATGAAAAGTTCAATATTTGTGGTCACAATGGCAACCTGTATTTCTCAAGTGAAGCCACTCCTACACTGTTCTGGTGATGAGCTGTGGAAGTGGGTGGAAGACTGCCCGTTTGTGAGAAACCACAAAATAAGTCAGGTGAAAAGAGGTTTCCTATTCAAATTGAGCCTGGATTCTAGTTTTCGATCAGAGCTCCATTAGCGCATAGCCAATAGTACTTGTCGCAAAACAAGCATTTATCGCTTCACTTTGCAGGCTTTCTACATTGAATCTATGGCATTTTTGTATGTTGTATAATACAACTATCAAGTCATGGTATGCAGAAATCAACTCTCAGAAAAACTCATGCTTTCAATGTGCCCATGTATTTATCATCTTTAATTTCATCAATAGATCTCTCTTTTGAGAATGTTTTCTGTTTTAAATTTTCTTACTCTACGACATACAATGGCTACTAGAATTAAGCATTATTAAGATGGTTTCATTTCCAAAGCATATAAGGTCCACTATTTATATATTGGGCGCTGAAAAATGCACAAAAATCGTATCAGTGTTTCACCAAATTTTACATTCATGTTTAGATCATCGCCAAGCAGAGCTGTTGAATTTGATGTACTCTTTGATGTCAAGCTCATTATTCGTTACCGATTCAATGAGCATCTTGAGTATTAACAGGATGATAGAGCAAAATCCCTCTTTGGAAAATCCTTCCATGTCGACTTATCATACACTAAAATAAACTATTTGAATTGAAGAAAATTGAGAATTGAAAAGCGGCAATATATGATTGTTAGCTAAATTCAAGATGAATGGAAGCTATATACAACTATATAGTGACATCGAAAATTGCAGATAGAAATAGCTTATACTCAAAAAGCAATAAGAACTCACAGCCATAGATAAAAAGCGATTTTGTTAATTTGTTTGGTACTTAGAAAGTGTTTATAGGCCATAACTAAAGATCATTAGGTTAGCACTTAAATGCTAGAAACAAAGCTTAAATGCTCGATAGGCTTACTGCCATAAAATTTAAAGCACCATAAAAGAATCTAGAGAATGTTTGCCACATATGTTGTGGTATTCCAATACCACATTTAACCTAAACAATTGAATCGCATATGACAATGTGCTACAGAATAAATGCAATGATATGAACGGTCGCATGGCATGAGGTGCACCAAAAAACTCACACTCTCCTCAATATTCAAACCACATGCTATGCATGTGGATGAAACACTAAATGAGAGGGATGATGGTAACTTTTGGGAAGGTAATGACAATGAGGGTGACATGTCATGTCACTCTAGTATGCATAATATTTTCTTTAAAAATATTAGATGTTGATTCAAATTATTGAATCGACATCTTACAGCTTGTATTTAGCCTACATATACAACAATCCACGTGATTAGTATTCAATCTTTCAAAAATCTTCCAACCAATGTTATTAAAGCTTAAATTACCTCTACTTTAGGCACTTTGTTGTTTGCATGTGGTTCAACATCTAACAACTCCAAATCAACACTATATATCTAGAATTCTGTCTCTAGCTAAATCTTCCTCTCATGAGCCATTCCCATATCACCTTTAACTTATTCCTCTAGAGCTGCTTGTAACTTTTTCTCATCTCAATGACTGTTGTACTCACTGTCGACTCAACTATCTTCAATAACTTGGCTTGATCCAAATCATACTTGACCCTATCCAACTTAACATTTTCATTATTTGCTAACCGTTTTAATGTAGATATAATCTTAGCACGCTCCACCTACCTAATGGCAACAAGTGCCCTACCTTGTGGAACAGGTAACTCAACTAGATCATATTTTAGTGCTTGGAAGTTGGCATCCACCATAGCCTCTAAAAGTGGTGAAGCATCATCGTTTGAAAAGTTATAAAAACTTTTCATCTTGAATTGCAATGAACCCATCTTTCTACACCTCTCAACAGATGCTTTAGTAGATATTGCCCACACCACCTGAGACATAGCTTGATTTCTCAATGTTTTTGCAACAGTTAAATTCTCAAATGCAAAGGCTCTCATGAACTATGTAGATAATTCATAGTTTATTCATCTCTTCTGGTACACCTTTTGATGAAACACCATCATTGTAGTATGTAACTCTAGCCTAACATGTTTCACCTTCATTTTTTCCTTGCTCAAGTTACTTTAAACGTAGAAAACCAGTCATTCTTGCTAATGGGTTTTCCTAATATAATAGCTAGATATGTACCAATGATAGAAGGGGCCATACGAAATGTTGAATTCTTCTTCTTTCTAGTGGAATACATTGTGGTTTGACACTTTTCAATATGGAGGATATAACCATCTACATCAACAATCTAAATTATTGGACATAAATGTTACTAAGAAGATGTAGATTGACTAATAAATTGTATAACTCGGATCAATGAGGGGTTTACCTCATTCATTTCTTGCGCTTTAGCATTGGAATCCTAATTGGTGATGCCTCTCCTCTGTTCAAAACATAAGCTCTTAGGTTAGAACCAAGGAGAATAATCCTAATCATGTCTATGCAAGCTCCTAAATGATGCATGCATGCATGCGATGCTAGATGCGATAAAAATCCATTCTTTTCTTATTTTCATACTTGCTCACACTCATCCTTGGTGTTTTTTGTTTACTTTGTCTAATGGAACAACTTCCTTTCTGGTAGCTTTCTCCTACAACTAACAAAGTCACTCAAACCTTCTATGTTCCACTGCCTCAAACTTCATGGATAGCTAAGTTTTGCAAGACGTGATGCGTAATGGAATTACATAAATTTGAGCTTCATGTCATGATACCCTACCTCTCACATGAGTAATATAGATACCCAAAAATCATTTTCATGATTTTTTAATATCTACATGATTGATAGTACATCCGATAGAGGAAAATTTACATTTATCTTTGTAATATTTCAAACAACTTTTGAAATAGCTTAGAGGCAATGCACATAAAAGTGATAAATAGTCCTAAAAGTTGTTCACATTAACATGCTTTCACCCCTTAAACTTCAGTATGCTAGAAAGTTATTTTCTAGAATACTTTCTTGACTAAACATCTACATCATGAAGATGTTTACTTCCCTTGTAAAACCCATCAGCTAGGCTTGATGGTTATCTGCTTTTTTCTAGAAAAATGTACTTCAAAAAGAAATATAAGCTTTCAGCTTATATCTTTAGCTCAAATATATTTTAGAAAGAAAACATCATTTACTTGTCCTAACATCTTTAGGAACCTATTCTTGTTTTGGGAAAATTTCATGGGTCAATGGTGATACATTTCTTGGAACTTCTTTTGTTTCTAAATGATACGTTTTTCTTGAATATTATAGGAGAATGATTTGACATATGAATCTGAAAGATTTACTATTTGATTTGAGTTCTTACCTTTAGGAACTGTTTCATTTCCTAAATATTACTTTGTCTAGGTTTCATTTTAGGATGCAATCTTTAACAATTAGACATCAAATCTCATCTAAGAAGAAGAGGTCTTTCAAAGTTTCCATGTTTCCCTTGGTGCTCTCCATCATATACTATAGATGCAATTATGGGTCCTAACCTATTGAACCTAAAAGTTCAATTTATGTTAAGATTCAATCGCTGCTCTTTGATTTCCATCATTCCTTTGAATGGAATCAATTGAGAGCTCTAATTCCAAACTGCTCATGGATCTTTGAAATTTTCTCAAGTTATCATGCTACTTAGAATGATTGAGAAGTTATAGAAGAAAGTGTAAGATCTCATTCTAAACTTTTTTTTATGATTCTCTAAGTATTTACCAAACCTAGATTCATCATAAATCTTTCTTAAGTTTGCAAGTAGGGATGTATTCTTGCCTAACAATATGGCAAGAAGCTCTTTGGAAAGTAACTTAGTTTTCTACTTTATGCTTAATTTTCTATGCAAGAAATCTTTCATACTTAATGTAATGTACACATTACATTAATTACTTCATCCCTATGTATCCCCTTAGGAAGGATTCTACTAGATACTTGAGTTGCAAAGTTGTTGCCAATATTAATTGCCTAATTATTTTTTCCATCTTCCAATAATGTCAAGCTTGATCTTTACTAAGTAATCTAACTACTACTAAACTACATCAAATATTTACTCAACAAAAACTTATGCCCTTTATTCATGCAAATGCATGTGCTTGAATGTAAATGCATATGCTTGCATGCATGTGTTGGCATGTTTGTTCATGCCCTAAACTAATTCAAGCCTTTCTTGTGATTTTTATGTATGCACTTCATGCATCTATCTTATGCACAACATACTATCTTTGCTTTCTTTTTGAATAAATATGCTAGTGCACATGCTTGAGTGCAAAAAAAACTTTTCTAAAAATAAGGAAGCTAGTGATGTGCAAAAAGACATCCTCTATCTCAAGTAGTGAATTGAAAACATTCTTTTGGAAAGAGGAATGTGCAACCAATTATTGTTTTTCATGCATGAAGTGGAAAATAATGTATTAATGCATGGAAGTACTTTTAGTGCTTGATTTTCGTCCATGATACTCATGTGTGTCTCTTTTAGCATTCATTATCTTTATAAAGTTGGTCTAATCATTATCCAAATTGAAGTCCTATACCATGCTTCAATGATTATTCTATTCAAACCATATGAAAGAAAAAAGTAAACAAATATTTAAATCGGGCATGAAATTGGGAACTATGTAGCTCCAAACAAAAGTTATGTCCATCCCCTACCTTGAGAAGAGCCACCATACTCCTTCTTGTGTCTCCAAAAGTTAACTTCTAAGAACAATTTCTCTTTCCAAACCTGATAAATCTCCTTCAACTACATATATTTTTATATGATTTGAAATCTTACAAAAATATCTTCCGAACAAGCTAAACATCATTAAAAAAAACACCCGACTAAAGAGTAGCATGTGTCTAAAGTTAACTAGTTGCTAAGTCATCACTGGCTAATAATAATGTTTGGGGTGGATACTTTGAATGATCCTCAAAGACAACTTTGAGATAAATTCTCAATTTTTTGAGGTCATATATTGTATTAGATACTCTAGAGAATATATATGAGTCAAAAACAAAAAATTTAGGTTGTATATGATACCTTTTGAGAGGGCTTAAAAATTACCTCTTGCATGATTTTGCACTTTCCTTGCAATGAGAAAAATTATGTTTTTTCCTCTTCTCTTATAACTTCATATGTATCTTCCCTTTCTCATTGCCTCTTTTCTTCTCTTACATCTCCATAGCCACTTTCTAGCTTGATGCTTTTTGAGTGAACAAAAAAGAAAATATCTTACACTCCAACAAGTCTCTATGTTCCATTCCTACACATGATGAAGGTAAATGTTCATCCTTTGTATTTCTCACAATATTCAAGAAGAGGAAATCAAGAGAGAAAATATTTCTTCAAATATCATAGAAGAATGGATTAATCTCAAGTTTCACTTAGCAAGAAGATCATAGCACTAATCAAAGTTTAGAGGTGCATTTGAAAGTCTCTCAAGATGGTAACATGTAGAACTATGCACATATTTACATAATGCAAGCTATGTGTCTAAGAGGGTAGCCTAGAAACTTGACTAGCAAAAGATCCTGAATTGAAATCCTATCTCACAAATCTAGATTTCTCTTATTTTTCCAAAGTTCTCTTCACGTGAGAAAGCCACAAACATATGGAATTCTTAGGAAGAAAAAGAGATGCACAATAATCTAAACTCTAGGAATTTAGGAGACAAAGTAATGGGAGTATAAAGGAAAAATAAAAAACAAAAGCCTTATGAAGATGATTTTGTATAGATTAGGTTTTCATGAGAGTTCAATTGAGGAAGAAGATGATGAGCCCAAGGAATGCTTATGAGGAAGATGATGAGAGTAACAAGGTCATCATGAAAGCTTGACTAGAGCTTTGATACTAATGTAATGAACTAGACTATTGGGACCACCACTTGCTTGAAAGATGACTCTTCCCAACATTTTGCCTCTATATATAGATACTTGAGTCAATGAGGACCAAACACATAACTAGAGTCCATAAGTGCATGTGCAATATCCACCATAGCTTTAGCACCTTCCACTAGATTCCACTAGTGGTAGGTGTATTAGCCACTTTATTTAAGTCTCTCTTGACTCAAAATAACTCACATTAACTTGAAATAAAAGGCTATAGTGCTCTTTGGGCAAAACACTCTTCCCATGTTCCCCAAGTGGTTGAAGCCAAGACCTCCTCCTTGCCAACATTGATGCTTAACCACTAGGTTAAGTGGATTACCTAGTTTAGAGAGCACATGAACATCTAATCTTGAGATCTTTGGCCATACACACAAATGACCAAATTGTGTCCGCCTTCACATTTTCCTGAACCAGTCAGACACTTAGATCGGTGAATTTAATTTATAAGACTACTAATCCAAAATCACTCCAAAAAGACTCAAACTTCTCATAATGCAGAGCCTTCATATAAAGGTATACAAAATTATCTTGTATAGGCACCTATGCCAAGTCAATCTCTCCATTAGGAAGTCTCTCATTGACATAATGATAGTGCACCTCAATGTGCTTAGTGCAAGCATTGAATGCTAGGTTCCTCGCAACTAGCAATGCAAAATCTGTAGCAATACATCTGTTGGTGGAAGAGATCTAACCAATACCCAAGTGTAATAAAGTAATTGTATGATCTAAGGATCCAATCGGTTCAAATGGATCTGAAATTAGACACCATTTTGTCTCTCATATGTATGACCAAAGATCTCGAGACTATACTTACTAGAAGGTCATTCACTTTTGTGACCAAGTGATCCACTTAGCTTAATGGTTAAGTCTCAAGGATGTGAAGAAGGAGGTCTTGGGTCCAACCCCCGGGTACATGGGGAGAGTATTTTTCCCAAAGAGCTCTATAACCTTCTAGAAGCATCCACTTGAGTTAATTCTGGTTAACTCGAACACTTGGCACACATACAGTTACATGGCTGACACATGGATGGTTTGAATCCACCTGCCCAATAAGGCAGACCCTTGGAGAGAGCTATATATAGAGGCATATGGTTGGGAGGAAATTCATTCATTCATGAGCTATTCTTGTGGTTATGTTGCTATTGCATTGGTATGAGAGCATCCAATTCATCTTCCTCGTCCCAAAATTTCATGAGTGGCGGCAACCTTTTCTTGCAGGTATTGCAGAGGTTCATCCCTACTTCATCTTGGTGGCATACCTCAAGTTGGAGGTTACAAAACAAGAAGGCTATATGCTTGACAATTAGGGCTTGAACTCATGACCATACCGTGGAGAGACCCTTCCTCTATGCACCACAATAAGGCATGTTTGTGCTTCTATTCTCCTATACACTGGATCAAAGCTTAATATTGTGCATTGCATAAGCTTGTTCATCATAATCAAAAGAAGAAGATACCTTCAAGTGGTGGGATTCGGGGATCGAACCCATGACAACACCATCGAGAACAAATTCTAGATGAATATTTGCTTTATAAAGGTAAGGTTTGTGTCCCAAGTATGTGGGACATACAAAATTAAGTAATTTTTGAATGCCATGATACTCCAAGTGCTAGACATCTTGGTATTAACTGAACCTGTGAGTTAGTTGAATGACACTTTTATTGGCCTAGTTTACATCGAGATGTTCAAAACTATGTATCAGCCAAGTGCCATAAATGTCAAGTCAATAAGTTTGAACGACTTAAAGTTGGAGGATTGCTGCATCCTTTGGAGATTCCAAAAAAAAAAGGAAAGTATTTCCATGGATTTTATTTTTGGATTACCCCACACTCAGAAAGGCATTGATTCAGTCTGGGTTGTAGTTGATTGATTGACTAAACATGCTCAATATATTCCAGTCAAGACTACTTATAAGACTCTAGAACTCGCAAAAATATTTGTAAATCAACTTTACAGACTATCTGGTCTTCCAGTAGACATAGCTTTTGATAGAGATGCTTGATTTACAAGTCATTTTTGGTGAGAATTCTTTAGTAGACTTGAAAAAATACTCAAAGCTTATGTCACTTCCAAACAGACTCATTGGGAAGGCTATCTTTCTTTGGCTATGTTTGCCTATAGCAGTGCCAAGAATTCATCAATTGAATTTAGTCCATTCATGTTGATGTATGGGTTCCAACCTAGGTCTCCATATGCAGTGGGACTTCAAAATGAACAAGTTCAAGTAGATCAAGAATTCCTTCAAGACATGAACTTTAAACTTAAGATAGCTAAAGAAAACTTAAAGAAAGCTCAAGATCATGCAAAGGCTTATGCCGATCTGAAGCAAAGAGATGTTACTTTTCAGGTTGGCCATCAAGTTTATCTTTGTATTCCCAAAAGATCGGAAAAGTTCAGGTCTAGTCAATGCACCAAGTTCTCGCCTAGATATTGCGATCCTTTTCCAATTACCAAGAAAGTTGGCTTGTGGGCTTATGAATTGCAACTTCGTGATGATAGTTGGATTCATTGAGTATTCCATGTTAGCCGACTTAGGAAGAGTCTGCCTGATTCAGATAATCTAGTTGGGCATCAGGTTATACTTCCACTTCCAATAAGTGAAACAATTCCTCATGAACGTGAAAGGATACTTTGCACCTAGGATAAATGTACAAGAAGTCACTTGTACGAAGAGTGATTAGTAAAATGGAAGGATGGAACTTAAGAAAAATCAACATGGGGAAAAGTTTCCACAATCGAACAATTTTTTCAAACTTTCCAATTCTAAGTTGGTCCCCAGTAAAGAAGGTTTTCTACTTTCAAGTTTTAAGTGGATAAACCAGTCAAATAAAAGCATGTTCTTCAAGTTCTAGAACATGACAAGGTTTTCTACTTTCAAGTTCTAAGTAGATAACTTAAACGAATGAATGCATGTTCTACATGAAGGGTCTGGGGTTGCCTATAGTATATGTAGCTCTAATTTTCAAGGCCAAAAATATTTTCCAAGGGGAGAAGACTGTAATAAAGTAATTCTATGATCAAAGGGTCCGACTAGTTCAGACGGATCTAAAATTGGACACCGTTGGGTCTCTCATATGTATGACCAAAGATCTTGAGACTAGACTTACTAGAAGGTCATTTACTATTGTAACCAAGTGATCTACTTATCTTGGTGGTTAAGCCTCAAGGATGTGAAGGAGGAGGTCCTAGGTTCAACCCTTATGGGGTACATGGGGAGATTATTTTTCCCAAAGAGCTCTAGAACCTTCTAGAAGCATCTAGTTGAGTTAACTCCAATTAACTGGGTCACAGCACACATGTAGTTACATGGCTGACACATGGATGGTAAGAATCCACCTGCCCAAGAAGGTAGACCCTTTGAGAGAGCTATATATAGAGGCATATGGTTGGGAGGAGAGTCATTCATTCATGAGCTATTCCTATTTTTATGTTGTTGTTGCACCAAGTCATCCATAGGGCATTTGAACCAATCATACTCAAAAATAGCTAGAACATTACCATGTACTCAAGCCACAACTAGAAACTCCCATAGTAGGCTACTTCTTTGTTAACCAAGATATGCATGAGCTACCAAACATGAAGAAAGATCCTCTTTTGGAGACATGTGTTTCATAATAGCCACCCGGATTTTAGTAACAAACAACATATGAGTTCGATAATATTGATCACCCTTGGGATAAAACAACCCAAGCTACCAAGTACTAGATAAATAGCCAAAGATACATTTAAATACCTAACAACTCTTAGCACATAGGATGTCTATAAATATGCATCTCAAAGATAAAAAAGTGATTATCTCGACAAGTGATGCATACATAAATAAGGAATCCAATAATTTTGAATTAATATTAGCATCAAATGCATCCCCAACATCATCAAGGCTCTATCATGAATATGTTTCCATGAGAATGGAAATGGGTTTTTATTTATTCACATAGTTTTGTAGTGATGTGTTTGAATGCACTTAGGACCACAAAGGCAATATTTCCCTCTTTAGGAGAGTTTTTTTACTTTTTCTTATATATATTTCTATAACCCCAATGGACTACATATCTTGTACATTTACTCAACTGACTACTTATCTTGTATATATGCCTATAACCCCAACAAGCTACTTATCTTGTACTTAGTAGTAAATTGTGTTGTGCTAAAATTGTATCTTCCTTGTGATGTTTTCATGTCTCCCTATCTCTTGAATTCCAATAACTCGTATCAACGTAGGTTGTTGCTTTGTACGGGGCATTTTCAAAGCCCTTCTACTCATAGTCCCATAATCTCATGAAATTTGTTGAGCATACTTTGGGTCATTCATAGTTCGAAATAACTTTTTTCATGACATCAACGAGTTTATTTCAGCCTCTAAATGTAGTATTGTAGAGACCATGCAATCAATGTTTTCGTATATATATATATATATATATATATATATATATATATATATATATATATATATATATATATATATATATATATATATATATATATATATATATATATATATATATATATATATAGATATATATATATATATATATATGTGTGTGTGTGTGTGTGTATGTATGTATATGTATATGTATATATATATATATATATATATATATATATATATATATATATATATATATATATATATATGTATGTATATATATATATATATATATATATATATATATATATATATATATATATATATATATATATATATATATCAATTCGCTAGTACAAGCTAATTAAAGTTTGCTACAAGTCTAATGGACCTTGATTGGGTATTTTTTCCAACAGTTTTTAGAAAGAACCAATTTTCTACATCACAGTACAATCACTAGCCATGGATGAAATCAATGATTTATTTAGTATGTTGGTCATTGACAACAAGTTGGATTGATCTAACTACCCATTGTGGGCATACATGATGTGCCATGTATTGGTGGTAGAAGGCTTGTGTAATATTGTGCAAGGTGTTGAAATGTATCCTCTTACACCCGCAAATATTATGAAAACAAGTAATGTAGTTGGTATTGAGGATGATTATCTTCTACTTCTTGGTCCTATCATAGTTCCTATTGCACCTATTTTAAAGCAGCTTCATTGGGATGGGAGAGATGTACAAGTGCATGCATACATAACTTTGTTTCTCAAACATGCCATTATTCCCCATAGTTGCTCATAAAAAACAATCAAAGATGCTTTGGATACTCTTGCCACACTATATTAGGCTAGAAATGAGGCTCATGTTGCTTACCTTGAAAAACAATTGGAGAGTGATCAAATGAACGAAAGAGATTCAATGGATATTTTTGTGACAAAAATCAAGGATTTGAAAGAGCAGCTGATTGGTGTAAATCAAATTGTGCTAAATAGTTCACATGTGCATATTGTTGTCTTCCAAATTCTTATCAAACATTTACTCCTACTCTTCATTTAATGATGAAAGAAAATCCAAATGGCTTAATGTTTGAGGATTTATCCCATGTTTTGTTGAAGGACGATAAATCTAGATGAAACATGTCGATTATGAATGCTACAGATCCAGTTTTAAAATGATCATTTCATTTGAATTTCCTAAATTTGCTGCAAAAAAAGGCAAAGAATAAAGAGGGTGGAGTGGTTGTTGTAGAGTCCTCTACTCCTAAAACTAATTCTGTTAATCTTGTTCAAAATGAAGGATGGGCATTTAACACTCATGGCAATTATGATTCAAATTCTCATGAATAATGTTTTTTTGCAATGGACTCAAATGTTTGGTATTTTGAATTTGGTGCAAGCAAACATATTATGTTGTACTGTAGTTTCTTCACTTCACTTGAGCTTGCTCCTACAAGGAATCTTGTCACATGTTCTAACAAATCCTCTTATCCTATCATGGGATTTGCAAAGATTATTCTTAGTGCTGCAAATGGAAGCATATCCATTTTATCGGATGATTTCTACATACCAAGGATAAGAAAGAATCTATTTTTAGTGCCATCATTAGCAAAAATTAGATTAGCAATGAAATGTATTGATGATAGATGTACTATTCATGAGTCTCCATGATGATGTCAAAATCATCGCATCTAGAATGATATGTAGTGGACTATATGAACTCACAAATTACAAAAAATATGTGAATGATTTGGTATATGCATTCGAAGATTCTCAAGCTATTTTAGGTGCACGATTTTTGCATGCATGTTTTTTCCTCATTTGATTTTTGCTACTTTTCTTAAGCTACAAAGATTTGAGATGATGTCTTCTTTATTCGGATTTGAGGAATCTTCTAAGCATCTTTGTGAGGGTTGTATTTAGGTAAAATGCAGCATTTTTCCTTCCCCAAAAATGGTTCATTTAGTGTTGCACATCAAGTCATAACTTGTTCGTAGTGATGTCTATGGTCCGATACAAACACCTTCATTTGGGAACTCTACTTTATGACTTTCATTGATAATGTTTCCATGCATGCATGGGTTTTTTCATGGAAATAAGCATCTAAAGTGTTTATGTGCTTTAAATAGTTCCCACTTATTATTAAGATATTTTCAACATGTAAAATGAGCACCCTTCATTTGAATCAATGGCGGAAGTATATTCAACATTTAATTCATTTTTACACAAGAATGAGATAAAACATTAGCATTGTAGACCTCAAAAAAATGGATTTACTAAGAGGCAAAACAAGTCTCATAGAAATGGAATGGTGTATGGTCAAAATTCAAACTTTATCAAATTGTGGCTTGAGGCTATTGTGTGTGTAGCATATGTACTTAAAAGTTATCCCATTTAAGCATTGTATTCTATCACTCCTTATGAAGCTTGGAATGGTCACAAATCTATTGCTAATATACATGTTTTTGGTTGTCTAGCACATGCATTAGTGCATGAACAACAACACAAAAAATTGGGTGATGAGGCTACGAAATGTATTTTATTTGGGGATAATTCTAAAATTAAAGTTTATCATTTGTATCATCCACAAAATAAACACATCCTAGTTATTCATGATGTTTTTTTATGGAAGATGTAATTCAAACCTTACTTTTATATACAAGGAAGACATTGCCAACGCAAAGGTTGTATATGACACTTTGTTGCCTCTTTTTACAAATCGACAATCAAATGCTTCTTCTTGTGAGGAAATTTCTCAATCTTTATAGGTTCCAAGTGATGGTGAAGATTATTCTATTTTTTATTTAGATTTATATGGTGCACTTAGTGATGAGAGAGATAACATTGAAGAGGCAAAAGCTATGCCTAAATGGTTGGTGTAGACTCTGAGAGATAGCAAGCTAGATGAAACTTTGCCATATTGTACCATTCATTATCTTTTAATGTTTCCTCTGTATTAGATTGTTATGCAATAACTATCTCTATCCATTGTGATGAGAATAAGCCTATTTTTTTTTTATGAAAGTAGAAGTTAGAAACTTGGATGGCTATTATACAAGTATAATTTGATGCCATCATGAAGAATGTTAATTGTTCTTTATGTGACTTGCATCTTGGCAAAAAGGCCAATGGAACTAAATGTTTATACAAGTTGAAACATAATCTCAATGGATCAGTTCATAGGTATAAGGATAGGCTTATTGCCAAAGGTTATTATCAAGAGAAGGGAATTTATTTTGATGAGAATTTTGCTCCCATGTGCTAAACGACAATGGTTCGTAAAATATTTGCACTTCCACCTCATCATAGTTGGAATGTACATGTGTTGGAAATTAAAAGTGCATTTCTAAATGATGATTTACATGAAGAGTTTGTTGGAGTATGAGGTATGTAGAAGCACATGAGCAGCACAAGGAAGAGGAACAAGCTTGAAGCACAACACAACATTGAATGAATTACCAAGTGAAATGTAAAAAGATAAATAACATGTTAGGGATATAGGCATATATACAATCGACAAGAAAAAACCTCCTAAAGAGAAAAAAAAATCCCTTGCAGTCCTAAGTGTGTTCACACAGATCACTATCAAAATATATCATAAAATCCCTCTTAGGAATGATGCAGTGAACAAGGAGATGGCATTCATGTATAAGGAAGTTTTGATGTGGAAAGAGATCAATCCACAAAAGAAAGAAAGCCAAAAGCTCTATAGAGAGCTTCAAAATTATCCCTATTTAGAGCCTTTGTGAAAAGTTCTGTAATGTTATCCTATGTGGGCACATATGCCAAACCAATCTCTCCAACAAAGAACCTCTCCTTCACATAATGATAATGCACCTCAATGTGCTTTGTACAACATGGAACATAGGGTTTCTGGCAACTTCCAATGCACTCTGACTTTCAATGAAGACGGGGGTGGCAAAAGACTGACCAACACCCAAAGCAGCCAAAAGGCATCTGAGCTACACACAGTTAACAATTGTTGCAAAAGCTACTCTATATCTACTTCAGAAATAGAAGTGGCCACAATAAGCTGCTTCTTGCTCAACCAAGGTATCCATGAGTTACCAAGCATGAAGCAAAAACCATTGATGGACACACAAGTTTCATGGCAACTAGCCCACTCTCAGTCAAAAAAAGCATGTAAATATGGCAATAATGATCCCCCTTTGGATAAAACAATTCAACTATTTGGGTAGCACTCAAGTAGCAAAGATGCACTTAACCGTCTGCCAATGCTTGACACCTAGTAAATGCATAAACTTGCCCATTTGAGAGAAACCAATCTAAATCTCATGTCCCATTATGCATAAGTGAATCAAGCATCCAACAGCCTATTGATAGAGAACAACATCCAATGCATCTCCAACATCATGAAGACTCAACTATAAACCTATATCCATAGTAGTGGTGATAGGTTTGTAGTCTTCAAGGCAAAAATGCTACAATAATCTATCAACATATTTTTTTTTACATAAAGTTATTCCCCCATCAACTTGCATAAAATGAATGCCCAAATAATGATGCAAATGACTCAAATATAACATCTCAAAAGAGGCATGAAATCAGCCTTAAATTTAGTAATATGATTATCATTACGACTAGTGCAACATGTCATCAACGTACATAACAATGAATGAAGTACATCATGTGCACACTTAACATATAAGGTTCTCTCATTTGGAGTTTTCTCAAAACCATGTGCAATCAAGTAGGCATGTATCTTTTCATACCAAACACGTGGTGTTTGCTTCAAACCATATAATGCCTTGTTCAAATTGCACACTTTGTTTTCCCTTTTTGCACAAAACCATGGAGCTGAAATACATACACTTTTTCATGTAAGTCACCATTCAAAAATGCAATTTTAATGTACAATTGATGTACATTCAGAGCATGATGAGCTACAAGTGCAGATATGCTAGGATGAGTGGTCATTTGGCATGTGGGTGCAACGGTCTAATCAAAATCATTGCCTCTCTCTCGAGCATAATCTTTTACAACAAGCCTAGCCATATACCTATCAATTTTTCCATCATGCTTACATTTAAGCTTGTATACCCATTTAGTGATAATGGCCTTTTTGCATGGAGACAAGTCATATAAAGACCAGGTATCATTCTTCATAATAGCATCATATTCTGATTGCATAGTAGCCATCCAATTTTTTGAATCTTGTTCTTCATCAAAAGAAATAGGATCATTCTCGTCACAAAGACTAGAGGCAGCCATTGCATAGAAATCTTATGCAAATTAAGCACTATGAGAGACTGAATGGGTATGATATGATAGAGGTGTATCTAATTTGTTATCTCTCAAAGTCTACACCAGCAATTTAGGCATAGTTTTTCCCTCCCCTATATCAATGATCTCATCAAGAAGTGCATCATGTAAATATGCATCAGAAATGGAATGATCTCCATCATCACGTGGAACCTATAAAGGTTGAGAAATGGCCTCATTTTGACCAATACTTAACTTTCCACCTATAAAAAGAGGTAGCAACATGCCGTACATAATCATAGAGCTAATTGATGTCTCCTTGGTACATGAACGTAATGTTTGAATTTCTTCTTCCACAAAAACAACATCATGGCTAACCAGAATGCATTTAGGGTGTGGATGATATAGATGATAACCTTTGTTTTCACAAGTGTACCCCAAAAAAATACATTTCACTACTTAAACATCCAATTTCTTGCATTGTTGGTTAAGCACTAATTGTTGGTGTAAATCACAAGCCTACACATTTGGCTTGAAAGATATCTTGAAGATCTTACATATGTGAAGAAGCATAGGAACCATTGCTAGTGGTTAATTACCACTTTATCTCATTGTAAAAGTCAAATTGACTTGGAATCTCTTGTAATCACCTACCAAAAGGATTCGTGGAAAAGTTAGTTTTTGATTGAAAGAATATCTCCTAGCATATAGGAGCTTGATCATAGGGAGCCAAAAGTTTGAATTTGAATTCAAATTTTTACTCATTCCTTATAAAAATGAACATGAAAAGTCGCGGGTAGAGAAGATCACTCCCGAGCCTCTCATTACTGATTTTTGAGTGTGTGTGAGGTCTACACTCTATCCTACACCTCTCTACACCATTTGGCAATGAATTTCATGCCAATGGAGTTGTATACAAGTGTTTATTAAATACATACATTCACATTGTCCATCTCTGAGTTCTCTATTAGTCTACTCAAAAGTCTGTCAACTTGCGAAGGGCATATCTCGGTCAATTCTTCACCAACTTCCGTGATTCAAAGCTTCTTGGATTCATATTGAAGCTATCTACATGCTATCAAAGTTTGAAGAGATTCTATTCAGTAATTTTGGAGAAATCTGTGTCGAGGTGATCTCTGGTCATTTTCTGCTACAGTCCTAAAAAGTTGGGGGTATAGCTTAACTTGCTAAATTGATTTCTCTTAGCATAGTTTATCCTTTTACATCATTCCACTTGGAATAGGTAGCTTAATAAGCTAATTAGATACCCCTAAAAGGAAGTTTTCCAATTCCTACTGTGCTGGTCATACTGAGCAAAATACCCAGCAGGTATTATGACATAAATAGAAGGTTTTCTTGAGTTTGTGAGTGTCAAAGGTATCTGTTTTGATTCAACCATTGCACACATCATTTCCAAAGTACATAGGACATTTTATGGTGTCATTGGAAAGCTAAGGAGGTCTAGTTATGAAGTCTGAAGCAAAAGAGGGCTGGTACAAAGCAAGTTTAGCAGTACCTACTCAGTCTCTTGAAGCATCCATCCATCTATCCAAACAGTGGTATCAGAGCAAGTTAAGGTAAAATGGGAGATGGTTTTCCTTCATTTATTGATAAATTGGACAGGAAAATTATCAAGCATGGTCTCTAAGGATGAAGACCTACTCACAAGGAAGGAGTCTCTATGGATACATCTCAGGAGATGAGGAATTGCCGTCATTCAAAGCAAGAGGATTACCAACTAAAGAAGAACATGAAAAGCTCAACACATGGTGTGCTAAGGATGCATTGGCAAGGTCTTATTTACTCAACTCTATATCTGATTTTCTTTTGCCTTATATTAGAAATTGTAAGACATCCCAAGAGACTTGGGAAACCTTGTCATCTTATTTTTCCTCCAACACAAGGGCTAGGAAAAATCAGTTGTGGATTGAATTCACAACATTAAGGAAGCAACCTAAGCAAGCTATTTCAAAATTTGTGACCAAGATTAAAGATGTAGCAGATCAGTTAGCAAGCATAGGAGAAGAGATTGAAGAAGAACAGATTGTAAGGCAAGTGATCAATGGGATCAAGGCTGATGAAAAATGGGAAAGCTTCACCACTGCTATGGATCTTTACATGGACATGCACACTCCAGATCTTACAACTCTCATGGGACAATTGTTTACTCATGAAGCAAAGCTCAACAAGAATGGAGACACATCCAAAGGTAATAACTCTTCTGCCCTATACACTGATAAGAAGTCTAAAGATAAAGATAAGAGCAAGAAGTTGGAAGATGAAGGTTCTACCTCCCAAGCCAACTATGTAGGGAGAGGTAGATCATCAATAGGAAGGGGCAGAGGAGGTAAGCAAGGTAGGGGGAGATCTTATAACTCCTCACCATGCAACATTTATGGTTTATCAAATCATACTATAGATGAGTGTTTCAGGAATTACAAGAATCAGAGAGGAAGAGGATATCAAAGAGGTGGATACTCACAGTCAAGAGGTAGATTCAAGCATCACCAAGGCTACAACAATAACTACAACAATAATTTCAATGGTAACTACCAAGGAGGATTCAAATCCAGGAAGGATTACAACAACTACACAGAGGAGCAGGATGACTCTCTTCTAATCATGAACATGACTTCAAAGTCAGGTACAAATGATGACCACCTTCTCTACATTGACTCAGGATGCTCAAATCATGTGGCTGGCAATGTAGCACTACTCTCTGATCTTGAGGAACCAAAAGGTAGGCATCAAGTCCAAACACGTGATGATACAAAGCATTCAATAGTTAAAGTTGGAAATGTTAAGACTTGTGATGGAAATCAGAATTTGTTGAGCAGGGTACTTTATGTACCAACCATTACCAAAGACTTGATGAGTGTTGGTCAAATTGTGGAGAAAGCTTTGCAGGTCAGATTTAACCAATATGGAGCATATGTGGAGGATCCAAGGCATGGGTTCAAAAGGATTGCTAAAGGAGAAAAATCAGGTAGACTTTTCACCTTTGAGTTAGAAGATACAAAGAATATTGCACTATACAGTTATAAAGATCAAACACTTTCAGAGCTTGAGATTTGGCACAAAAGGTTAGGACACATAGGAGAAAGAACCTTGAAACAAATGTGCAGGGACCAATGTGTGCTTGGGGTACCCAATCTATCCAAGCAACATATGATTTATAAGTGTGGTGCTTGTCAATTTGGGAAGTCTCACAGGTTACCCTTCTCAAAGAAAGGATACATGCATGAAGACTACCTAGAACTTGTCCACACAGATGTATGGGGACCAAGCAAAGACCCCTCTGTCTCAGGATCAAGGTACTATGTGTCTTTCATTGATGATTATAGCAGATGGACTGTATTGTACTTCATGAAGCACAAGGATGAGGTATTTAATTGTTTTAAAAAATATCTTGCACTAGTTGAAAATCAGACAGGAAGGAATTTGAAAAGGATAAGGTGAGATGGAGGAGGTGAGTACTTCTCCAATGAATTTGAAGACTTCTTGCAGGACAAAGGCATCAAAAGAGAAATAACCACAAGGTATTCTCCTGAATAGAATGGGGTAGCTGAGAGAAGAAATAGATTAATTGTCGAGACAGCTAGGTCTATGTTGAATGAGAAAAAATTACCTAACTATCTATGGGCAGAAAGTGTTTCTACTGCCACTTACCTCATAAACACGTTACCATCTAAGTCTCTTGATGGTATGACACCCTATGAAGCTTGGCATGGTAAGAGACCCTCACTTGACAATTGCAAAATATTTGGATGTGTAGCATATGTACACATTCCTTCTCAGATAAGAGGTAAGTTAGACCCAAAGGCTGAAAAATGCATCTTTATTGGGTATGATTTAAATCAAAAAGGTTACAGGTTTTATAATCCTACCAATAAGGGATTCATGGTAAGCAGAGATGTTGTCTTTGATGAAAATGATTCTTGGTATGAGAATGAATGCAGGAAGGTTAAGTTACCCTATGATTTGGAAGAGGAATTTCCAAGTCTTACAAAGGAGGAACCTACTCAGAATGAAGACTCAAGTTCAGATGATGAAAATACTATCAATCTTGAAGAATTCAAAGCATGGAAGTCCAAAGGCAAAATGAAGATGAAGAAGCTTGAAGACATACCTGAATCTTCAACTCAACCATTTAGAAGATCACAAAGAGAAAGCAAAAAACCTATCAAATATGGGTATGATACATCTCTTGTTACTAAACATTTTGTTTATCTTGCCAAAGATTTGTCAAATGAAGAAGCAGGATCATATGAAGAAGCAATAACCAAATCAGAATGGAAAGAAGCTATGGATGAGGAGATTGAAGCACTCAAAGAGAGTGACACATGGGAGTTAGTACCTAAAAAGGACTCCATGAAGGTAATAGGATCCACATGGATCTATAAGCTTAAAAGAAATTCTGATGGCACAATTAATAGGTACAAAGCCAGATTGGTAGCTAAGGGTTTTGCACAAACCCAAGGCATTGACTATGAGGAGACATTCTCACTTGTGGCCAAGATGCCAACCATCAAAGAATTGGTAAGTGTGGTTGCATCAAAAAATTGGAATATGTACCAATTGGATGTCAAGAATGCTTTCTTGAATGGATGGATTTCAAAGGAGGTATATATGTCACAACCTCCTGGCTATGAGGATCCTAAGAAGGTAACATATGTTTGCAAATTAAAAAAGGCTTTATATGGATTGAAGCAAGCACCTAGGGCATGGAATTACAGGTTAACTACATACCTCCAAGACCAAGGTTTTGTCATGAGCAAGGCAGATACTTCTCTGTTCATCAAGAGAAGTAATTCAGAGGTAATATACCTTTGTGTTTATGTTGATGACATCATCATTACAGGTAATGATGTCAATGGAATTAGATATATCAAAAGTCAAATGATGAAGGAGTTCAAGATCAATGATCTTGGTCTATTGAAGTATTTTTTGGGACTTGAATTAGTCTACACTAATTCAGGGATATACATCACTCAGAAAAAATACATACAAGATATGTTGAAGAAGTTTCACTTGTAGGATGCTAAAGTAGCAAGCACTCCAATGGAGGTAAACCTAAAACTAAGTGCCCATGAAGGTGGTGAAATCAATGACATTACAGGCTATCAAAGTATGGTGGGTAGCTTAAACTATGCTACCTTAACAAGGATAGATATTGCTTATGGAGTTAGTGTGCTAAGTCAATTTATGCATAAGCCAAGGATACCTCACTTAGAGGCTGCAAAGAGAATCTTGAAGTATCTCAAGGGTACACAGAACCATGGTTTGTATTTTCCTTACACTTCAGATATTGATATCAAAATTTATTCAGATCCAGATTGGGCAGGATGCAAGGATGATAGGAGGAGCACTTCTGGATATATTTCTTTTGCAGGTGACAAACCAATTTCATGGTCTTCAAAGAAGCAACCTATTGTTGCTTTGTCTTCCATAGAGGCAGAGTATAGAGGACTAGCTAATGCCACACAAGAAGCAATATGGATTAAGCTTTTGTATACAGAATTGGGTTTGTTTACTAGGTCTCCAATATTCTTTGGAGATAATACAAGTTCTCTTCACCTTGCAGCTAATCCTATTTATCATGCTAGGACCAAACACATAGAGGTCCATTACCATTATGTGAGAGAAAAGTTGATAAGCAAAGACATTCAACTTACCTATGTATCAACCAACATGCAATGTGTAGATTTGTTAACTAAAGCTTTGGATGGAACCAAACTTTGCAGGTTCAAAGCCATGATTGGATTGCAGGATATACTTGAAGATTGAAGATGAAGACTTAAGCCAAAATGTTTGGCTTGAGGGGGAGCTATTGGTGTAAATCACAAGCCTACACATTTGGCTTGAAAGATATCTTGAAGATCTTACATATGTGAAGAAGCATAGGAACCATTGTTGGTGGCTAATTACCACTTTATCTCATTGTAAAAGTCAAATTGACTTGGAATCTCTTGTAATCACCTACCAAAAGGATTCGTGGAAAAGTTAGTTGTTTGATTGAAAGAATATCTCCTAGCATATAGGAGCTTGATCATAGGGAGTCAAAATTGTGAATTTGAATTCAAATTTTTACTCATTCCTTATAAAAATGGACATTAAAAGTCACGGGTAGAGAAGATCACTCCCGAGCCTCTCATTACTGATTTTTGAGTGTATGTGAGGTCTACACTCTAGCCTAGACCTCTCTACACCATTTGGAAATGAAGTTCATGCCAATGGAGTTGTATACAAGTGTTTATTAATACATACATTCACATTGTCCATCTCTGAGTTCTCTGTTAGTCTACTCAAAAGTCTGTCAACTTGTGAAGGGCATATCTCGGTCAATTCTTCACCAAATTCTGTGATTCAAAGCTTGTTGGATTCAGATTGAAGTTATCTACATGCTGTCAAAGTTTGAAGAGATTCTATTCAGTCACTTTGGAGAAATCTGTGTCGAGGTGATCTCTGGTCATTTTCTGCTACAATCCTAAAAAGTCGGGGGTATAGCTTAACTTGCTAAATTGATTTCTCTTAGCATAGTTTATCTTTTTACATCATTCTACTTGGAATAGGTAGCTTACTAAGCTAGTTAGATACCCCTTAAAGGAAGTTTTCCCATTCCTACTGTGCTGGTCATACGGAGCAAAATACCCAGTAGGTATCAAGACATAAATAGAAGGTTTTCTTGAGTTTGTGAGTGTCAAAGGTATCTGTTTTGATTCAATCATTGCACACATCATTTCCAAAGTACATAGGACATTTTATGGTGTCATTGGAAATCTAAGGAGGTCTAGTTATCAAGCCTGAAGCAAAAGAGGGCTGGTATAAAGCAGGTTTAGCAGTACCTACTCAGTCTCTTGAAGCATCCATCCATCTATCCCAACACTAATGCATATGCCACACAACCAAAGGCATGCAGATGAGCAATAGATTGCTTGCGGACATGAAAAGCCTCATGTGGAGTGATAGACTGTAGTTCTCATGTGAGACACCCGTTAAGTACATATGTTGCACACATAAAAACCTCAAGCTGGAAACTATGTGGTAAAGCCTAACTTTTGACCACACACCTCATCATCTCCATGAGAGACCTATTCTTTCTTTCAGCAACTCCATTTTATTGAGGTGTATACAACACTATAAATAGATGTTTTATCCCATGCTCAGCTCGAAATGCATTAAAATTAGAAGACATGTACCCCCCCTCAGTTAGAATGGAGGGTGCCCATTTTACATGTTGATAGATTTTCATACATAACCAAAAACTATTTGAAGCACCAAAACACTTTGTATTTTGTGTTCAATGGGTACACCCATGCATGCTTGGAGAAATTATCAATAAAATTCATGAAGTAAAGGTAGTTCCAAAAGGGTGTCTACATAGGACCACATAGACCACTATGACCATTGCAATTTTTTTGTTGCTCAAACTGAACCATTTTTTTTAGGAATGATGAATGCTACATTTTGCCTAAGATAAAACCTTCACAAACATGTTTACAAGGTGCCTCAAGTTTGGGCAAAGAGGATACCATTTGAGATTTTTGGAGCCATAGCAAACCAACAAAATGTAGATGATCAAAGCATGCATGCCAAAGCTTTTCATTTGAAATAGCCTGAGATTTGAATTGCACGTGTTGAATCATTCATAGGTTTTTCATATCATATGATCTTATTCAGCCCACAATATAAAATGCCAAACACAATAATAACATCGACACTTGAGAGATCATGAATAGTCATCACCAAATTTGAAAACCAAACGAATCTTGGCCAATGCAAAAATTGACAACATTTTTTTCTTAATCCCTAGTACATACAAAGAATCTGACAATGTGAAAGAACTACCATCAATAGTAGTCAAAATAATCTTACCAACTCCCATTATAGGATAAGAAGATTTGTTAGCACATATGACAATATTTATTGTACGGGCCCCAATGGTCTTAAGTGTGTTTGTACACATTACTATCAAAATATATCAATAGAAGTGTATATATTTGAGACCTGTGTTCCTATGCAAAAAGGTCTTGAAAACAAATTTTTCAAGCTGAAAAAGCAATTGTATGGATTGAATCAAGCATCACATGATTGGTATGAAAAGATGCATGCCTACTTGCTAACACTTGGATTTCAAGATAATTGAACAAAGATCACCTTATATGCTAAGCTCACAGATGAATTACTTCTCATCATTGTTGTATATGTTGAGTTATCATGATATGCTACTCATTAGTCCTAATGAGAATCATATTTTAAATTTCAGGTTGATTTGTATCTCTCTTTTGAGATGCCAAAGTTGATGTTTTTGCATCATTATTTGGGCATTTAGTTAATGTATTTTGTGGGAAATAAAAATTGTGTCAAACAAAATGCATCAATAAGTTATTGCAGCATTTTGGTTGTGGATGTTGGAAACCTATTGCCACTCCCATGGAGCCATGTTTATGGTTGAATCTTCATGATTCTATAGATGTATTTGATGTTGTTCTCTATCCACATGACATTTTATGCTTTATTAACTTATGAAAAACCCGACATGATGTTCACTTTCTTCTCTCTTAGATAAGAAGGTTTATGCATAACTTAGGTGTCAAGATCAGTAGGTTGTTAGTGCACCTTTCACTACTTGAGTGATAACTAGCTATTTGGGTTGTTTTATGCCAAGACGATACCAAAATTTCTAAATTCACATACTTTCGTCGACTCGTACAGGGCTCATTGCTATGACACTTTTGTGCATAGAAGTGGTTTTTGCTTCATGCTTTGGATATTATGCATATCTTGGTTGAGCAAGAAGCACTCTAGGTGTGGCCATTTCTAATTGTGAGTCTAAGTATAATGCAACTTTCATGGCTGCTATTGAGTGTGTGTGGCTCAAATGGTTTTTGGTTGATTTTGATGTTGGTTATTCTTTTTCCACCACCATCTTTACTGACACGCAGAGTGCATTGGATGTTGCAAGGAAGTCTATGTTCCATTGTCACACAAAGCACATTGAGATGCATTTTCATTATATAAGGGAGAGACTCTGTTTGAGAGATCACTTTGCTTACATTGATCTTCTTGCAAAAGAATAGGAAATAAATTGTCAAATGCTAAGGCATTTGCATTTCCATTCTTCATTAACCAAAGAGTAGAAGCAAAACTTTGACAAGGATTACGCAGCCTATTCAAAACTTACACAATTGAAATATCTAGAGAATTTATCTACAACAATTACATGCTTCTTGAAATCTTTGATCTCTCTTAAAAAGTCCATATATAGAATCAACTTCATTCATATGCTCACTCTCCATATAGTTTTTAGAGGTATACAACACCAAGTTCATTTCTTGCTTGATATAGTGTTGCAAGATATCATGAGCATCCTTTCCTATTCTACACGAGGAAATGTGAAGGATAATGGCATATTTGATAAATAAATAAATCAATGCATGTGTCTATGAATATCTATCATCTAATAAAAGTTTCTCTAGAGTGCCTAGGTGTGTTTTTTATATAAGATGAAGATGAGATGAGTCCTAGTCTCCCTTGCATGAATTAATGGAAAGAAAAAATGTACAAGTGAAGGGGTATAGTTCCCATGGGACCCCCTTTATCCCAAAAGTAGGGTTAGGATGGCCCAAAGGCAAGGCAAGATTGATGGCCAGAAGGCTGTAGGAAACCTAGGCCTAAGACTAGGCAATTTTGAAAACTTTTGATACACAATCTGCAAGGGAATTCATCCTAACACCACATTAGGATCTAGCCCTTTTAATCTCATATACAGAGAACATGCAATCTTTCCTATTGAATTCCTTGCATTGATCCTCAAATTTGCAAGAGATTATGAATAGAATTGTCATGAGTTATTTGCTTCGCTAGGTAAACTGGATGCACTTCAAGGGACATGCATCAAGCTTGTAGTGGGCATCTACACTCATAAAAAGAGACAAAAATCTGATTTTGTAGTGGCTATGTGTCGTGCATTCTAATGTGAATCCAATTAGGGCATGCATAGTTGCTAAAATAGGGAACTCTTCCAAATACAGGGTTATATAGCTTGGATCTATAGTGGAACAGATTCTGTATGAGAAGACTAGGGAGATAACATGTGTGTCATGGCCCTAGACTGCCTTGACTCTATTCGTCATGGCTTCTCATTTCAATAGACTTCACAGCAAGAATATAGTACATGTGGACTTGCAGAGACCAAAGAGTCGATCCAAATAGGCTCAGCAATAGGTAAGCGATAATTGGACCAACTAAGAGTTATCGGTAGCTGCCTTCTTCTTCCCAATGTTGATGCTCAGGGCTTCACTTGTCTTCTCTCCTCCTAAGCATCGTCTAATTGACATAGCATGTAAATGTCAGCCTTTGTTCTTCCCAGTCAACACTCATTAATCACTACGACACAATTATCTTCCTCTTCGACACCAGAGGAAGCTCCTTTAATCTCATCGGAACCATCAACTATCCTATTGCTTGGTTGTTCACACCTTTATCATACCCCTCATAACTTTGTCGTGAACATGCAGAGTTCTTCCTGTCTCTGCATAAATAATACCTTAGTGTATCTCATGTGGGATGCTATCTTGCTAATGGTGCCATGTTCTCTCCCTCACTAAATCTATATGTATCTCCCTAGCTCCCCCTATGTGGGTCTCTCTATCTATCTATTTCTGACTCTCTCTCATGTCTATGGAAGGTTCCTTATATACTAGTATTGTCTTGTCTCATGGTGTTGTATCATGATGTCTTTGATCACCTGATTTGTCCATTCTCACAAGGGAATTATACTATGGATTTTTTCCCCGTGAAGGCATTACAAATGGTGACCTCATGCTAGCGATGTAAGTGTCCACTAGAGTGAATGCTTGCACGGAAATAAATATTTATAACTAGTCGGAATATTCATGGGTGCTAGGCAACATTAGAAATTAACTTATCATGGCTAGTGCTTGCTTCTTGAACCCAAGAGCCTAACCTCAAAAGTAAGTTCTGTTGTTTTCTTCAAACTACATGTTAGCCACATAGTGGTATGAATTTTGAAATTATCCCAAATCTATCCAAAAAAGCCTTTGTGATCATTCAATAC
Organism: Ceratopteris richardii; assembly: GCA_020310875.1. Taxonomy (NCBI): domain Eukaryota; kingdom Viridiplantae; phylum Streptophyta; class Polypodiopsida; order Polypodiales; family Pteridaceae; genus Ceratopteris; species Ceratopteris richardii. Next base: position 92,277,003 of record CM035423.1, read on the forward strand.
CTGGATCATCCACCTAATGTAAATGATCACTTCCAAAGTTTGTGTTTGGCTTGAGGGAGAGCTGTTGGTGTAAACCACAAGCCTACACATTTGGCTTGGAAGATATCATGAAGACTCTACATGCATGAAGAATCATAGGAACATATGCTAGTGATTACTTACCACTTTACCTCATTGTAAAAGTCAATTTGACTTAGAATCTTTTGTAATCACCTATCCAAATGATTCGTGGAAAAGTTAGTTCACTTGATTGAGAGAATATCTCCAAGTTTTTAGAAGCTTGATTAGAGGGAGCCAAGAATTTGAATTTGAATTCAAATTCTTACACATTTCACATAAAAGGTGAACATGAAAAGTCACGAGGAGAGACATCACTCCCGAGCTTCATTCTACTGTCATTGAGTGTGTGTTTGAGCACTACATCATAGTCTACACCTCTCTACACCATTAGGCAATGCTTGTCATGCCAATGGGATTGTACACAAGTGTTAACTAATAGATACATTTATATCATTCATCTCTGTGTTCTCTACTAGTCTACTCAAAAGTCTGTCAACTTGTCAAGGGCATATCTCAGACAATACTACTCCAAATTAAGTGATTCAAAGCTTGTTGGATTCCGCTCAAAGTCATCTACATGCTGACAAAGTTTGAAGTGATTTCGTTCAGCCAATTCAGAGAAATCTTCGTCGAGGTGCTCACTGGTCTATCTCTGCTACAGTCCTAAAAAGTCGGGGGTATACCAAATCTTGCTAAATTAATTTCTCTTAGCATAGTTCATTACATCATTCCAATTGCAAATGTTAGCTTACTAAGCTAATTGAATACCCCTAGAAGGAATTTTATCAATTGCTTATGTGCTGGTCACACTGAGCAAAACATTCAGCAGGTGTCAAGACCAAAATAGAAGGTTTTCTTGAGTTTGTGACTTCCAAAGTTATCTGTTTTGAGTCAATCATTGCACACATCATTTCCAAAGGACATAGGCCATTTCTTGGTGCCATTGGAAAGCTAAGGGAGTCTACTAATCAAGTCTAAAGCTAAAGAGGGCTGGTACAAAGCAGGTTTTAGCAATACCTACTCAATTTCTTGGATCATCCATCCATCTTTCCCAACAGTGGTATCAGAGCAAATAAGGTAAAATGGGAGATGGTTTTCCTTCATTTATTGACAAATTGGACAGGAACAATTATCAAGCTTGGTCTCTAAGGATGAAGACCTACTTACAAGGAAGGAGTCTCTATAGATACATCTCAGGAGATAAGGAATTGCCCTCATTCAAAGCAAGAGGATTGCCAACCAAGGAAGAACAAGAAAAGCTCAATACATGGTGTGCAAGGGATGCATTGGCAAGGTCTTATCTACTCAACTTTATATCTGACTTTCTTTTACCTCATATCAGAAATTGTAAGACTTCCCAAGAGACTTGGGAAACCTTGTCATCATATTTTTCCTCCAATACAAGGGCTAGGAAAAATCAGTTGTGGATTGAATTCACAACACTAAGGAAGCAACCTAAGCAAGTTGTTTTAGAATTTGTGACCAAGATCAAAGATGTTTCAGATCAGTTAGAAAGCATAGGAGAAGAGATTGAAGAGGAACAAATTGTAAGGCAGGTAATCAATGGGATCAAGGCTGATGACAAGTGGGAAAGCTTCACCACTCCAATGGATCTCTACATGGACATGCACACTCCAGATCTTACAACTCTCATGGTTCAACTATTCACACATGAAGCAAAGCTTACCAAGAGTGGAGATACTACCAAAGTTAACAACTCTTCTGCCCTATACACTGATAAGAAATCTAAGGATAAAGGCAAGAGTAAGAAGGTGGAAGATGAATGCTCTACCTCCCAAGCCAACTATGCAGGGAGAGGTAGATCTTCAAGAGGTAGGGGTAGAGGAGGTAAGCAAGGTAGGGGGAGACCCTATAACACATCACCATGTAACATTTATGGTTTGTCAAACCACACCACAGATGAGTGTTACAGGAATTACAAAAATCAGAGAGGAAGAGGCTACCAAAGAGGTGGATACTCTCAGTCTAGAGGAAGGTTCAACCATCACCAAGGCCACAACAACAATTATAACAACAACTACAACAACAATTACAATGGCAACTACCAAGGAGGATTCAGAAACAGAAAGGACTACAACAACTACACAGAGGAGCAGGATGACTCTCTCTTGATCATGAACATGACTTCAAAGACAGGTACAAATGATGATCACTTATTTTATATTGATTCAGGGTGTTCAAATCATGTGGCTAGTAATGTGGCACTTATTTTATATTGATTCAGGGTGTTCAAATCATGTGGCTAGTAATGTGGCACTACTCTCTGATCTTGAGGAACCAAAAGGTAAACACCAAGTCCAAACAGGTGATGATACAAAGCATTTTGTAGTTAAAGTTGGAAATGTGAAAACTTGTGATGGTAATCAGAATTTGTTGAGCAGAGAACTTTATGTACCTGCAATTACAAAGAACTTAATGAGTGTTGGTCAGATTGTAGAGAAAGGGTTGCAGGTCAGATTCAATCAGTATGGAGCATTTGTGGAGGACCCAAGACATGGATTCAAAAGGATAGCTAAAGGAGAAAAATCAGATAGACTTTTCACTTTTGAGTTGGAAGATACAAAGAACATTGCATTATACAGTTATAAAGATCAAACACTTTCAGAGCTTGAGATTTGGCACAAGAGATTAGGACACATAGGAGAAAGGACCTTGAAGCAAATGTGCAGGGACCAATGTGTACTTGGGATACCTAATGTATCCAAGCAACATATGATTTACAAGTGTGGTGCTTGTCAATTTGGTAAATCTCACAGGTTACCCTTCTCAAGGAAAGGATATATGCATGAAGACTACCTAGAGCTGGTACACACAGATGTTTGGGGACCTAGCAAAGACCCCTAAGTCTCAGGTTCAAGGTACTATGTGTCTTTTATTGATGATTATAGCAGATGGACTGTATTATACTTTATGAAGCACAAGGATGAGGTATTTAATTGTTTTAAGAAATATCTTGCATTAGTTTGAAAATCAAACAGGAAGGAATTTGAAGAGGCTAAGGTCAGATGGAGGAGGTGAGTACTTCTCCAATGAATTTGAGGACTTCTTGCAGGACAGAGGCATCAAAAGGGAAATAACCACAAGGTACTCTCTTGAACAGAATGGGGTAGCTGAAAGAAGAAATAGGTTAATTGTTGAGACAGCTAGATCTATGCTTAATGAGAAGAAGTTACCTAACTACCTATGGGCAGAGAGTGTCTCTACTGCCACCTATCTCATAAACAGGTTACCATCAAAATCACTTGATGGTATGACACCTTATGAAGCATGGCATGGTAAGAGACCATCATTAGATCATTGCAAAATCTTTGGATGTGTAGCATATGTACACATACCTTCACAGGTTAGAGGTAAGCTAGATCCAAAGGCTGAAAAATGTATTTTTATTAGATATGATTTAAATCAAAAAGGCTACAAGTTTTATAACCCTACCAATAAGGGATTTATGGTAAGTAGAGATGTGATTTTTGATGAGAATGATTCTTGGTATGAGAATGAATGCACGAAGGTCAAATAACCCTATGATTATGAAGAGGAATTTCCAAAACTTACAAAGGAGGAACCAACTCAGAAAGAAGACTCAAGTTCAGATGATGAAGATACAATCAATCTTGAAGAGTTCAAGGCATGGAAGTCCAAAGGCAAAATGAAGATGAAGAAGCTTGAAGACATACCTGAATCTTTAGCTCAACCCTTTAGGAGATCACAAAGGGAAAGTAAAAAACCTATCAGATATGGGTATGATACATCTTTTGTTACTAAACATTCAGTTTATCTTGCCAAGGATTTGCTAAATGAAGAACCAGGATCATATGAAGAAGCAATCACAAAATCAGAATGGAAAGAAGCTATGGATGAGGAGATTGAAGCACTCAAGGAGAGTGATACATGGGAGCTAGTACCCAGGAAGGACTCCATGAGGGTAATAGGATCCAGATGGATCTATAAGTTGAAAAGAAATTCTGATGGCACAATTAACAGGTACAAGGCCAGGTTAGTAGCCAAGGGTTTTGCACAAACCCAATGCATTGACTATGAAGAAACATTTTCTCCTGTGGCCAAGATGCCAACAATCAGAGTGTTGGTTAGTGTGCTTGCATCAAAGAATTGGAACATGTACCAATTGGATGTCAAGAATGCTTTCTTGAATGGATGGATCTCACAAGAGGTTTATATGTCACAACCTCCTCGCTATGAAGACCCTAAGAAGGTAACTTATGTTTGCAAATTAAAGAAGGCTTTATATGGATTGAAGCAAGCACCTAGGGCATGAAATTAGAGGCTAACTACATACCTCCAAGACCAAGGTTTTGTCATGAGCAAGGCTGACACCTCTCTGTTTATTAAGAGAAGTAATTCAGAGGTAATATATCTCTGTGTTTATGTTGATGACATCATCATTACAGGTAATGATGTCAATAGAATCAGATACATCAAAAGTCAGATGATGAAGGAGTTCAAGATCAATGATCTTGGATTATTGAAATATTTTAGGACTTGAATTAGTCTACACTAATTCAGGGATATACATTACTCAGAAGAAGTATGTACAGGACATGTTGAAGAAATTTCACTTGCAGGATGCTAAAGCACGTAGCACTCCAATGGAGGTGAATCTAAAGCTAAGTGCCCATGAAGGAGATGAAGTCCAAGACATTACAGGTTATCAAAGTATGGTGGGTAGCTTGAATTACGCTACCTTAACTAGAATTGACATTGCATATGGAGTTAGTGTGCTAAGTCAATCTATGCACAAGGCAAGGATACCTCACTTAGAGGCTGCCAAGAGAATATTGAAGTATCTCAAGGGTACACAGAACCATGGTTTGTATTTTCCTTATACTTTAGATATTGATATAAAAGTCTATTCAGATGCAGATTGGGCAGGATGCAAGGATGATAGGAGGAGCAATTCAGGATACAAACCAATTTCATGGTCTGCAAAGAAGCAACCAACTGTTGCATTGTCTTCTACAGAGGCAGAGTATAGAGGGCTAGCTAATGCCACTCAAGAAGCAATTTGGATTAAGCTTTTGTATACAGAATTGGGCTTATATACTAGGCCTCCAATTATCTTGGGAGATAATACAAGTTCCCTTCACCTTGCAGCTAATCCTATCTATCATGCTAGGACAAAACACATAGAAGTACATTACCATTATGTAAGGGAGAAGTTGCTAAGCAAGGACATTCAGCTGACTTATGTGTCAACCAACATGCAATGTGCAGATTTGCTGACCAAAGCTTTCGATGGAACCAAACTTTGCAGGTTCAAATCTATGATTGGATTGCAGGATGTACTTGAAGATTGAAGATAAAGACTTAAGCCAAAATGTTTGGCTTGAGGGGGAGTTGTTGGTGTAAATCACAAGCCTACACATTTGGCTTGGAAGATATCATGAAGACTCTACATGCATGAAGAACCATAGGAACATATGCTAGTGATTACTTACCACTTTACCTCATTGTAAAAGTCAATTTGACTTAGAATCTTTTGTAATCACCTACCCAAATGCTTTGTGGAAAAGTTAGTTCACTTGATTGAGAGAATATCTCCAAGTTTTTAGAAGCTTGATTAGAGGGAGCCAAGAATTTGAATTTGAATTCAAATTCTTACACATTTCCCATAAAAGGTGAACATGAAAAGTTGCGAGGAGAGACATCACTCCCGAGCTTCATTCTACTGTCATTGAGTGTGTGTGAGCACTACATCATAGTTTACATCTCTCTACACCATTAGTTAATGCTTGTCATGCCAATGGGATTGTACACAAGTGTTAACTAATAGATACATTTATATCATTCATCTCTGTGTTCTCTACTAGTCTACTCAAAAGTCTGTCAACTTGTCAAGGGCATATCTCAGTCAATACTACTCCAAATTAAGTGATTCAAAGCTTGTTGGATTCAGATCAAAGTCATCTACATGCTGACAAAGTTTGAAGTGATTTCATTCAGCCAATTCAGATAAATCTTCGTCTAGGTGCTCACTGGTCTATCTCTACTACAGTCCTAAAAAGTCGGGGGTATACCAAATCTTGCTAAATTAATTTCTCTTAGCGTAGTTCATTATTTTACATCATTCCAATTGCAAATGTTAGCTTACTAAGCTAACTGAATACCCCTAGAAGGAATTTTATCAATTGCTACTGTGCTGGTCACACTGAGCAAAACATTCAGCAAGTTTCAAGACCAAAATAGAAGGTTTTCTTGAGTTTGTGACTTCCAAAGTTATCTGTTTTGATTCAATCATTGCACACATCATTTCCAAAGGACATAGGCCATTTCTTGGTGTCATTGGAAAGCTAAGGGAGTCTACTAATCAAGTCTGAAGTTAAAGAGGGCTGGTACAAAGCAGGTTTTAGTAGTACCTACTCAATCTCCTGGATCGTCCATCCATCTTTCCCAACAGTTTGCTCACCCTAGAGTAGACAAAAAAAAATTACAAATCTAAAAAGATAGATGAAGAGAGATTCTAGTCTAGATCAGAGGACTAGAAGAAGGAGATTAATAGGTTTTGTTTGGACTTCTATCCTAAATTGAACTATGTAAAAGGGTGTTTCCTGCGTTTTAGGTGTGGTTAACTTTAATTGTGCATAGGTTTACCAAAGGCAGGGGCTCATCTTTTAGTATAGCTATGCAAGTTGTTATCTTCTCATACCCCCACCCAAATAAAGTCTTGAAGTTCTTCCTCATGCCTACAAGTGTTTGCGGACTTGAAAGATCCTTCCAAATTCCATTTGTTACCAGGTGAAGCTTCCTCATTCCTCCTATGTCCCCAATCATGGATGAATTTTGCATGTCTGAGCCAAGGTCATCCCAAAAGTAATGGGAAACCTCCTATTTCGAGCGAGAGTCTAAGTATGATAAAATCTAGGATAAACTTAGATCCTTGTACTCTTAATGCAATTCTTTCCACTATTTTGATCGACTTCACCCTACTTTGTTCTACCTTTGTTATGGAGTTGCATTTCCTTAGTTGGTTGGTGTCCTAATGTTTTCATCATTGATTTTGACATCAGGTTGATCCTAGACCTACCATCTATGATAACTCCTAGAATACCTTGCCCAGATAGTCTAACTAGTATCCATGGGCTATGATATGATAATTTGTCAATGGGTCCTATTCTATAAAGCAATTACTTAGGCTACTTTCTATGGAGACTAGTGCTCCTTGTGAAGCAACAATGCTTGTCATCTCACTTCAAAATCTTGCATCCATACACAATAGTTATAGACTGACTTGTTGGTATGTATTTCTTAGGGTTTGGTTTATTGATAAAGTTGTTGTCAGGGTGCTTCTTGTTAGTTCTGACATCTTACCTCTTTGCTCCTGTTGGGATTTTTGATATGCATCTTCTATCATTATTTCCCTCTGTTTCTTGTTCTCCTTACTCTTAGGTGCTCCTCTGGCCTAGTTTAATATCAAATTCTTTGGTCTTGGCACTCTCCTTTCTATTGTCCTCATTAGCTCCTCTTCTTCCACCGTTGAGATTGTTCCTTCCTTGATTGTTGTATCCTCCATCTTGGAAATTTTCTAGTTTGTTACTATCTCTTTTGCCTTGCCCTTCTTCTACCATCAAGTGAAGATTGTTTTCTCATGGCTAGGCAATTGGATCCTATCTTTCCTCTGCTCCCCTCTAATTTCTTCATCCTTCACCACCTCCTTCATTTATTCTCCCATCTAAGCCCTATTCCAAATTCATAATGCAGAAATATCATGTAACTGCACCACCTGAGTAGTAGGTGACCATCATAGTACATCCCTCATCGACAACGGTTCTACTAAAATATGGAAAGCATTGTTTGTCATGTGTTGTGTTGCCATCAACTACTTTGGGTATTCTCTAGTGTAGTGATCCCTAGATTCTGGACAGTTGGAGCATGGTGGTGTGTTTTTTGGTAAAAGACAATGATCTTACACATGGTTGTATTCTTCACATCTAAAACATACGATAGGTCATTGAGGCCTATTCCTGAATGTTGAGGCTTATATTGTTCTGCATACTTACATTGTTTGGAGTAGCATAAAAAGTAGGAGCTATAGGAATATTACCTAGAACAAGTCCTAGAGCCACCATGGGCTACATCATCGACACCATGGGTGGTGCTTGCCTGGTGGGTTGTCCCAATAGTGCAGGTTCTTGGGGTTCCACCATCCCTTTCAAGTAGTAATAATTGTCGGCTTCATGTCTCCATTTCCCACAAAAGTAGCAAACTATTTTTTTAGGACACTTTGTTTGTGGGTGCCCTTGTTGGTGGCATACAATACACAAGAGGCTTGCCCTTAACTCTCGTTCCCTTGGTTCCTCAATTTCTTTTCGTAACTTAGCCATTGTATCTTCCTCTCTAGTAGTGAACTCTTGATGCCCTTGGATGTCAGCCCACTAGTTAGGGCATGATGAGGTGACATTAAAGTGAACTTTGGTTTGCTCATTTCTTGTGGTCATGGCCACAAAATCTTCTACTCAAGCGCTTGGTGCTAAAAAGTCTCATAGATTGTGTCTAGTTCTCATCAAAAGTGCCTTCTTGATTAAGAAATCTCATGCAATCACTAGTAACTTTGCCACTAATGCTTTTGTCCTTGGCATTCTAGAAATGACTCATCTTTTCTTAGATTGAAATTTTCAACCTCATTCAAAATTTGTTCGGTGGATTTTCCTGGTCTGAATGTGGAAGAAAGTTCAGTCTTCATTTTGTGCCATGTTGTGAAGTGGTTGTCCTCGAATTGGTTGAACCATTTATCAGCTATCCCATCAAAGGCTGTCGAGAATAGATCCATGAAGGCATCGATTTGGCCCTCTAACCCTCTACTCTTACATAACGTGAGAAATCACCTAATATGGTCATCAGGGTCCTCCACCATAGCTCCTTCAAAAATAGGAAAATTCATGTTGATTCTTAAAAGAAGTGCTACAAGATCACCTCAGAACCTTCCTTGAATGGTAATGATCCACTCAAGACTAAGTGATGTAGGTCATGAATGAGTTCCGATCATAGATAGTATGAGCCTCAACAAACGACGAGCTACCAAGACCCACTCCCATCGAGCATGTCAGAAATTGTATAGCTTGGCTCTACAATGGAGTTTATTCTATATGAGAATACCAAGGAGTCAGCATGCCTATCATGGCCGCGGATCATCTCTTCTCATCTCAACAGACTTTGTAGCAAGAAGATAGTACAAGTGGACTCATATAGACCAAAAAATTGATCTCAACCGGTTCAATGATAGCTAAGCAATAATTGGACCAATTATACTGCTTTGGAAAGAGTTACAAACATAATGGACCCACCAAGCAGTCCTTACACAATTTACAAGGGGAGAAAGCCTTTTCAACATGAGAGCCAACATCTTATAGGGATCCCATCATCATAGAATATATATAGGGTAATAAAGTAATAATGATGTTTTAGCATACCCTAGTAAAGCAATATGGATGTCTTTGTGTAAGATGGTTGGGATGTCACAGATTCAATCACCTTCACAATCTTGGAGTTCCTTCAACATCTAGAGTCTCACAATTTTGGGCCCCAAGAAATGAAGAATCTATTGCTAAATCCTAGAAAGTAAAAGTGGAAGCATGTTGAACCTCCCCTCGCCTTTCGACTGCAAGTTGCCTCTAACACTAGCCATGTCGCTGAATCACCACCTTGTTAGTCCCCCACCTCATACAGTTACCTGATGATGCACTGGTATCAAATGCACACACCACCTAGAGCCCACACCACAGAATCCTTCATGCTTTGAGAGTTTGTTTTCTTCCTCTTTGACACCAGAGGGAGCTCCTAATCTCATCAGAATCATCAAATATCCTATTGCTTGGTTCTTCATCCCTCGCTTTGTAGCTTCACCCCTATACATGCAAAGTTCTTCCTGTCTCGGCTCAACATATACCTCAATGTATCTCGTGTAAGAAGTTATCTTGCCAATCGTGCTCTGCTCTCTCCCTCACTTTATCTATATATATCTCCCTGACTCCCCCTATATGGGTCTTTCTATCTATCTATTTCTGACTCTCTTTCACGTCAACAAAAGGTTCCTTATATACTGGTATTGTTTTGGCTCACCATGTTGTATCATGATGGCTTTGATTGATTGATCTGTCCATTCACATGAGGGATTTATATGGAGATTTGGGATTTTCACCCCAAGAAGGGGATTACAAATAGTGACCTCATGCTGCTAACATAAGTATCCACTAGCATTAATGCTTGCAGGAAAAGAAATACTTATATCTTATTAGAATATTCACAGGCACTCAACATCTTTAGCACTGACAATGATCCAAATTGGCTAGTGATTGCTTCTAGAACCCAAGATCCCAACCTCTGAAGCAAGTTATGGTGTTTTATTTAGACTTCTTATCAACTCCATAGTGGTATGTATTCCAAAATTAGGTGGAATGTATCCAAAAAAGACCTTTAATGTGATAGGTTGTATTTGGTATAGACATTGAAGGGAAAAATCAATCCACTGCAAGCTTACTTCATACGATTAGGAGGTACTCAGACCCCATGCATTGGAGAAGTTACACTTCCCATGCATTTGGGAAAGGCCAAAGTATAGTTCAAAATTTTAGTTTCTAATGACAATGATTTAACTTATTTTCCATATTCAAAACTAACATTGTCCATCTAGAGCTTCATGTTCAATCATACAAGACATAGGGCATAAACAATTGACTTACGAGGGGAAAGCTAAATCTCTTTGTGCAATACCCAGATGCTTTGATCACAACCCTATCTTTTGCACCATATTAGATCCTTTGTGCTTCAGGCATGCATAAAATATAGGGCCATATTACATAGCCTTGCATAAGACATGATTGTTGATAGCCCTTGCACACAACATTTTGGGGGATTATTTAGTTGAAATGGACTTGAGTTTTTGTAGGAGAAAATTAGAGAAGAAGGAGAAATACACATTGCACCAAAAGTCTATGTGCTTTTATTAAAGTAGAAGATTACGATAGCTTTTGTTTCCAAGAATAAGACAAAATACTCACTATCTGTAACCTTTTATGACAAAAAGTACACACAAGTACAACCAGGTACTCCAAGTACTTGTGTATTCAGCCTTTGCACTACTTCATCACCTTAGTCTAGTGCCTTGCTCTTATGCACCCTCTTACACAAGCCTCCAATAAGGTTGAGTCTTGGTCACTTCTATTGCTGGCCTGCAACCCCTCCTTGATCGTACTATGGTCACACCTTGGTTGCTTTTTGCCTCTAAAAACCTTTGTCTGCATAGATAAGAGAGCGTAGAATAATCTCTTCATAATCCTTGGCTCCTTGGTTCTCTACACTCCCTACACAATTTTTCTCTCTACACACTTTATCTCTCTGCACACTTTGTCTATGTACATACCTTGCACTCTCTGCACACTCTATCTATATGTTTGTATGGATATGTGTATACATCTCTCCCTTTTTTCTTAGTGTCTGTTTTTTTCATATACTCCTTTTTCTTATCAAATCCTTCACATATGCCACTTCACTTGACTTGACTTGCATTCACGTGTGTATCGAAGATTTTGGTCTTGGATGTGCAACCCACTTCCCTACTCCCTAGTGCACACACTTCTCAACTTCTTGTACTCCTCATGCTACCTTTCCTTGTTGTATCTAAGAACCCTCTCCCATAGATACCAGCGATACCCTTTTTTGTGTTGTAGTGACTTTATAAACAACAAAAATTTTAATGGGGGGCACACATAGGCTTCCACACTTTACATAGATTCTTCACTTTTGATCTTGAATTCTCAAAACTATGCAGAAAAGGGATGTTTCACTTGAACCTTCCAAACACTTTAGAATCCTTGCAAACCTTTGAAAATGACCCTTTGAAACCTGTAAATAAATTCATTGGCAAGACAATTGTGAGCATACACATTGTGCACTCTCTATGCACCAATAGTCTAACAACTTCTTGGCCACATGTGCACTACCTATGAACCACTTTGCCGATTCATCATCGTCATAGGCTCAACATAAGTCATACTTTGTCTGTGAGGATACACATCACCCTAATAATTGGTTTCTGTACTCACATTTTCCTTTAGGTGGCCCTCACTCATAAGAACACACATCCTATAAGAGAGATGGCATCATGCTCTTCATCTCGTTATCTTTGCACATTTTAAGTACATGTCATGAGTAAAGTTTATGATTTTCTCTTTTCAAGGTACAATATACTTATAACAAAATTAGGCTAACTAAGGAAAGGAAATTCCAATGCTTTTCATGGAGTAATTGATTCATAATAATTCTATCAAGGTTCAACTCTTTGAATAGTCAAGCAATCCTCTTTAGCACATATTTGGTGATGTTAATGTTTTGTGTGTCTACTTCTCAAGAACATCTACATCAACATCTGTTGACACTCAAGGGTAAGGACAAAGCATGGAAGCACATCAAGGAAGTGGATACACAAGAAGAAGGAGCATGTCGGGAGCTCCAAGAAGCACATGTCAAATTTTCAAAAGAAATCCCTATAAAAATAGTGATTTTTATCACTAAAAACCATTATAAATACCATTTTTCATTTTTTCAACTCGATTTTTTTCAAGCCAGGGAGTCCTCAAGCTTGAAGATATTAGAACTATCATCCTACCAATTTTCATAATTTTTAGACTCTGTTTGAGCCCCCATATAAGCCCTGGAACCTATTTTTTAACTAGGCCGGACGCTAGGTCTGGGCAGGCCCAAAGCCACTCAAAAAACTATAAAAAGGGATGGAGAGCTCATTTTTGAGGTTAGGTTGTTGTAGTTTTGATTTTTGTAAGAGATTTCTTTTGTAATTGAAGCTTTCCATTGTTCCACTCTTTGCTCTTACCTTGTGTGTGTGTGTGTGTGTGTGTGTGTGTGTGTGTGTATGTGTGTGCATGCTTGTGTGCTTTCACTCATGCACTTGTGCCATCACTTGCTCACGGTCTTCATACCGGTCCTCACGTCTCCACGGATTGACATTTATGAGGTGAAGCTCCTCACATTGGTACTTGCCATTATGCTAGCGTGACACCAAATTTGGCGCCGTTGTCGGGGGGAGAGCTTGGAGGACGAGCGCGTGATGGTGAGATGTAGAGAAGCAACATTGAAAGGTAAAGAAATCACTATTTTCAGTTCAGTTTCTGAGTTTTGCTTCATCTCCATCATCATCATCACCGTCTTCTCCCATCTTTATCTTCTCTATTTTTTTCATTTTTTGACAGTACATTCACTCATTTTTTACTCGTGGTTGTGAGGAAGAAGTGCAGAGGGAGTTAAGAACTAAAAATGCTAAAGAAACACTCATGAAAAACTCTCAAAACACTAGAAATTTGATTCAGAATCATGCGGCGTGAGAGGAACTGTGTCTGGTATCGTGGCAGTCGCGTCGTGAGATTGAAGGGTGACTTTGCATATACAGACACATAGGAGTGACAAGGAGGACACAAGGTACACATATCTGCAAAAAGTTTTGAATTTGGGTGTCAAAAACTCCAAGTATCGTGTCCGGTTGAGTTTTGGTATCACGATACTAGAACTCTCATGTATCGTATCGTGCATACCCACTTGAGGTATCGTGATACCATTCTGGTATCATATCGTCAAGTGCTGGTATCGCGATCGCAGTTGCCCCGGTGGTATCGTATTGTGATCCACTTGGTATTGTATCGTGTCGGTCATGGTATTGTATCATCTCTTATTCGGGTACCGTATCATGGCCATTTCCAGTATCGTATCATCTACCGAGCGGTATCGTATCGTCGGGCAAGTTGGTATCGTATCACCTCCTGTTTTGGTATCGTATCATTCTATCCTTTGGTATCATATCGCTCAAAGATTTAGTATCGTATCGTGAGTGACTTCAATATCGTATCGTGTGATTGGTATCATATCGTTCGATCCTATAGTATCGTATCACTCAAAGAGTCTGTATCGTATCATGTGATTTCGGGTATCATATCGTGTCAGTTCAGTGGTATCGTATTGCGTAGGACAAGCAGTATCGTATCGCGGTTGCAGTGGTATCGTATCGTGATTCTAGCAGTATCATATCGTCACGTCAAGTGGTATCGTATCATGCCAATCAGAAGTATTGTATCATGACCACTTCCATTATTGTATCGTCTAAGAGAGCAGTATCGTATCATGGAAGTTGGTATCGTGATCGCAGTCGACCTAGTGGTATCATATCGTCTAAGGTGGTATCATCTATAGTGGTATTGCGTATCGTGAAAATCTGGTATTGTATCACCTCTTCTGTGGTACTCCGAGAGAGGTCTTCTTTCCCTGTTTTAACCCCAGAACCCTGAATTGGCATAGCTTTCTCATATGAAATCCATTTGTTGTGATCTTGGGTTTGTTGGAAAGCTCCTCGGGATATAGTATTTTGAAGTTGACCCTCAGGTGGACTAGGAAACCAAGGAGTTCCAAAGGTTTTTGAGAAATATAAGAGAACCTTGGGACTAGAAGACAAGGCTTATGAACCTGAGATCTGGTAGACACTTAGGTAAGGATAGACAAAGCATTAGACCATCTGAGGCCACTGTCAACCATACAGCTAAGTCTTGGGCACAACAACTAACTAAGTGGTTATCCCTACATGCTAAGTTCTGACACAAGTGACTCAGAAATGTCTTTTAGCATGGAAAGACCCACACGTACCTCAGGTACTGCCTATTTACAAACACTAGAAGGTCCCTATAAAACACAATTGGAATATAGTAGGACCAACCGATTAGGTGCTCGCATCTATAAGGATGGTCTAAGATGATCAGTTGTCCAACTCAAAAATCCGGATCAACCCGTTGGACTTGAATACCCAGTGGTCAAGTTCAAAGAGGGTTCATACAATTGTAAGGAAGGAACCATGTATGTGGTTACCAACTTACCAGATAGGATAGATGAGTTTGGAAACATCATTCCTGAGAACGACATAGGAGACCTAGAAAAAGGAGACCTAGGATAAGAACCCGACTCCCAGAGGTAAGTCAGTCTTGACTAGAGTAATTACTCTAGAGCAGATTCCCCAAGACAATAAAAGCATAGAATTGTTCTTGAATAGAGAAACAGAGGAAGCATTTTGGAGATTCAAACCAGATCAACCTAACCCAATAGTCACCATCTATGAGTTCAAGGACCCAGAGATACTAGGCAAAGTTGTATATCTAGATAACACATCTAAAAAAATGTTATTGATAACAGATTAGGATAGGCATGCTTACACTTGGCAGGGTGAATCGATTTTCCCACCACCAAGATCTAATGTTTCCCATGGCCTCCAAGGAGTAGGATCATCCAAGGCTCATGAAACCCAAAGGGAAAGAACTAGAGAGAGATCGGAGGTAAGCTTTGCACACACTATGGGCAGAGATAGATCAGGACATGAGGGTGAAAGACCTGAAAGAGAGAGACATCAAGAAGATAGACATCAAAGAGATGAACATGATTTTCCATTGCCCAGACCATGAGATCACCCAAGAACCCTTAGACCCTCTCAAGTGGTTAAGGCAATGAAGAACTATTTTGACGGATTCGGAGATCCTTATGATCATGTGGCTGAGTTCAAACAATTGTTAAGAGCTGAACAGGTTGAGGAATTGTTCACACAGTTCGAGGAATTTGGCTTGACTCTCAAGGGTACTGCCTTAGCGTGGTTTCAGCCCCTAAATATTCGCATCGCAACTATCGAGAGATAGGTCAAATCCAAGAGGAATTCATTGTAGAATTTTCCAAGAGTGGTATCAGATATAACACATCATCCTTGATCCACAGCTTTAAGCAGACACCCCAAGAAACACTATGACTTGCAGGAAGAAGGTTTAGATAGTACTTAGAGAGATGCCCTATTCTAGAGCTACCCATACGAGCCAAACAAGTGGCATTGTTTTTAGATGGCTTACTAAGCACCAAGTTGAGATAATATGTGTACTTGAAAGAGCCTAGATCCATAGAAGAGTGTGTGCCGATATGTATTGACATAGAAGACAATTTGGGTGAGGAGTTAGGACTGTCCAAACTCTATAAGGACTCTGACAGTTCTACTATTCAAACCTCTCGAACCTCCATGGAAATAGATGAGATAGATGAGCAAGTGGCCAAGAAGCTAGGAGTCCAAAATAGACAAATGCCAAGGGTCACCTCATTGAAGTGATGTTACAACTGTGGAGGAGACCACATGGCTAATGTTAGCCCAATGATGGCTCAACCCCAAGGAAACCCTAATGCTCTATATTGCACAGTTGAGAGAAAATACACGAACCATATGGCTCAAGATTGTCCGTACAATAGGCAGGCATCAGATAGAATTATCAACAACCTTATCCATAGGGTAGGTATCAAAATCAATACCAACATCCATATTATAGGCCACAACAGCAATATCAGGCACCATATAGGCCACAACTAGTCCTAGGAAACCAACCACCATCTCCTACCAATGTGATTCTAGTTAAGTATGCAGTGGTAGAGGAGAACCTTCATAGAGCATTGGTGCCACTAACCCCATTGGTCTCAGAAAATGGCTCATGCTCATAATTCAGACTACTCCCATGAAGATAGCCCACAAGCTTATTACACAGAGTCACCAGAGCATAGTGAGGCTTATTCCTATCCATATGAGACACCACCTATGGAACAAAATTGGGATCCAAAATACTCCAATGTCATGTATACGAATCCCAACCCCAGACCCCAATCAAGACAAGTAAGACCACAAGCCCCTAGAGGGCCATGTTTTAGATGTCTTTCATTCATGAATGTCCCCACTCACCGACTCAGGGACAAGGACAGAACATCACAATACAAGGCTTTTGTACTGAGTGTGGCAAAGAACATCTTTCGAGAGAGTGTCTCAAGAATCCCTCTAGTTCACCCAAGGTTACATGCATCAATGTGGTAGGCTTAGTGGCGGATTCAAGTTCAAGTAGCAGTAATGTGGCTCCTGTACAGGTAGTTACTAGGGCACAAGCATTAAAACAGGATAAACCAACTGATCAATCAGAGTAGAGTGAATCAGGAGGGCCGAGTAAGAGGAAAACAAGAACTTGGAAGGATACCAGGGAGAAAGCTAATTGCAAGTGGAATAAAAAGCTATCTGAACTAGAAGAAAGCTCGAAGAAAGCAAAAACAAAAATAGGAGACATTGCATCTCAAAGCCCCTCGCATGTCGAAGCTCCATCCACACCACCTCATCCCATCCCACCACTCACTGTAAATAAACCTCAACCCGGGTATGTTCTTGCAGATCCAACCCCAGAAGGCTTGGACATGATGTTCAAGGCCTATCAGGCTCGACTTCAAGAAGAGACAATAGCTACAAACCTAGACAAGAGTTACCCTAGAACAGACTTAGAGATTGAACGGACAAAAATGTGCATGAAAATGGTAGAACTAGCTCAGGCTATGCTCGAGACTAGTCAATCGTTTAATCAGAAAAACTCTGTCAAATTGGATTTGCTTTTCCAGGGCTTACTAGAATGATTAGAGTAGCTGGTAAACAAATAGCAGGTTTCTTTGCCTCCACAGGCTCAACCAGTTGTTGAAAGAGAAAGCTCACCACTAAGGAAGGCTTATGTTCCTGATTCCGTGGATGAGGGAGAACCTCTTTCAATTCAGCAACACTCTCAAGAGTTCTTGCGGGAAATACAAGAGGAGAAATGGGCCAAGGAGAAGGGTACTCCTCCTCCTATTCCTGAAATTGATGATCTTCATGATCAATTTCCCCAAGGCATTCCATCTATCTACGGAGACCAAACAGAGCAACAAGAAGATGAGAGATTAGATTTTGAATATAATTCTTTACAAGAGTTGCCTCAATTCACAGGCCCATGGGAATCTGAATCTCTTCAGATCAGAGCCCCCACAATATTGGTAAGAAATGAAGACTCAGTGGTTCCAAGAAACATTGATGTCATGAAGAACACTAAGGTTCAGTGTCATCTCATTGTAGAAGAGCTGCTCAAAGCAAAACCTAAGCTATGGAATCATGTGAAGGATCGAGTTCCAGAACTTGATTCCAAAATGCCAAAAGCAGGCTCTAAGCAAAAACTTCTAGAGATAACTCTCGATAAAATAGGAGACATGAGTGAAGGTGAAGAAGGTAATACTTATCTTCTGATCACCTACCAGGGTTACACAACCAAAGCAATTGTAGATTCAGGTGTTGGCATTGTTATTGCGACCACCTCCTTGTGGAAGCGATGGGGCAAACCCACATTAAGACCAACTAGGATGAACCTTCAAATGGCAGATGGTCATTTTGAAAGACCTCTAGGATTGCTCGAAGGGATAACTCTAACCACTTGTGGTGTAGAGTTTGAACACACATTTGCTATATGTGACTTTGAGAAAAATAATGTCTACGAGATGATTTTAGGAAGATCGTTGCTACGAGAATTGCAAATAGTATAGGATTGGGGAACCAACTCCTTATACTTGCAACACTTAGGGGTCACCACCAAGGTCAATTTGAAGGATTACACCTTCAGAGATGTACCACCCCTACAGTGGAATCCTATCCACAAAGCGAAAGAAGATTCTATCTCTGTGCATTCTGGAAGTTCACCTAATCCATCATGGCTGCATGAAGATACTCACTTGTGGATGTGCAAGGTCGTAGAGGAAGAGCAAAAGCATCTAAAAGCAAGAGAAGCAGGAACTCCTCCAGGAGATAGACCAATTAAAGACCCAGCCTATACACCGATGATCTTTCCAGATGAGGAATTTGAGCCTCATGGTTGGGTAGAAATCTTAGCTACCATGGACATTGCAATCAATGAAGAACAATGTACAACTCATTGTGATGAGGAGCGTTATGATATTTCAGTGTTTATGTGTCAGCCCTTGCTGGAAGAATGTGACCCTAGTGAGGTCATAGAAGAAGAAGAGAACGATGATAATCTAGAGTATATTGTAATGGATAGTTGCTTTAATTCAGAAAGGCACTATCTCCAAGATCTAGGAGTATTTAACCAACAAGAAGAAGAACCTCTCACAAGCATTAAAACGGTAAATTCAAAGGATGGAAGTGAGGGTAGTAAAAAGAAAAAGAATAGAAAAGCAGTGAAACAAGAAGAGGAGGAATCATTGTTCGAAGTACCAGAAGACTTCAAGAAATATGAAGTTGAGGATCGAAAGATTTTGGTACGAATGCCTAAGAGAGAGGCCATTATGGGAGAAGCATATGACAATAAAGAAAAGACCAAAAAAATTGTAGTAATCATTGAAGAGAATGAAGAGAGATGTACGTACATAGGAGACGACCTAAGTGCAAAAGAAGAAGTGGAGCTTGTAGCTCTATTAAGGGAATATAGGGGCGTGTTTGTGTGGCACTAGAGAGACTTGAAGGGAGTAGATCCAAAAATTTTCTCTCATACTATCCCCATGATCGTTGATGCCAAGCCCACCAAACAGAAGCCCTACACATATAATGACACTTATGCAGCTAAAATAAAAGAAGAAATCGATAGGCTGATTGAAGCTGGATTTATCTATGAGATTGAGCATACTAAATGGGTGTCCCCCACTGTAGTGGTGCCCAAGAAGAATGGAAAATTGCGAGTGTGTATTAACCTCAAAAAAGTTAAAGCCGCTATGATCAGAGATAGTTATCCGCTTCCAATCATTGAACATTTATTGGAGCGTGTTGCAGGCAAGGAAGTTTATAGCTTTCTTGATGGATTTTAAAGTGTGTGTTCATGGTATGACAAGGTAACATCTTAGGTCACATTGTTTCTAAGAACGGAATATCAACAGATGAGGAAAAAGTTAGAGGCATAGCAGAGTTGCCAAGGCCGAGGAACTTTAAAGAGGTACAAGCCTTTATGGGCCATTGTGGGTATTACCACAGGTTTATTCATATGTATGCAATCATAGCTAAACCTCTTTATGCATTGTTGACAAATTTTGAGTGGAATGATGAATGCGAAAATTCCTTCAATGAACTGAAGAGACGTTTGTGTTCAGCACAAATACTGATAGCTCCTGATTGGAATAAGCCATTCCATGTCCATGTGGATGCATCCAATTATGCAATACGATGTGTGCTATCACAGCCAACAGGTGAAGGAAATTTAGATTTGCCTATAGCATATGCTAGTAGGCAATTGAATGTTGCTGAATGAAACTACACCACAACCAAAAGAGAAGGTTTAGGCATGGTGTATGCTGTGAAGAAGTTTAGTCACTATCTATTGGCCAACAAGTTCAAGTTTTTTATTGATCATCAAGATTTATTATATTTGGTCAATAAACCTTGCAATACAGGACACTTAGTAAGATGGTTTCTCTTACTAATGGAATATGACTTTGAAGTGGTTGTTAGGAAAAGGTAGAACCCACCTCAGGCCAGACCATATTTCTCGCATCACTTCAGGTGAGTCACCGCTGTCGGGTCGTGGAGATGCTTGTATGGTGGATCAAGTCATCCGCCAAAATTGTTCGGCACATGCAGGCTGTCTGTAGTGGACTCAGGCTTATGAAAAACAAGGGTTTTAATGCTAAACAATTTGAAATACCTATTTAAATGGAAACTAAAGTCAACTTATAAGAAATACTTTAATATTATATGCACCTAAGGACCATAAGGACGTGCTGCTCAATATCTGGCAATAGCTTCCTGATAGGATGGTAAAATCAATGATTCTTCAGTTATCTGATTTTTAATTACCTCCTCTACTTCGGTTTCAATTGGCTTCGAATGAGTATGTCTATTAAGAGGTGGAGGAAATACATTTTCACTACTATGTGGTTCACGAGATGCAATGGAAAATAAAGTTAAGAGCTTAGTTAAACAATGGTCATAGGATATGGAAACTAAAGAGTCTGAAGTAATTTGATCTTTAATGACTTCTTCTATTACTACTTCTATAGACTCAATTCTAGTTTCAATGTTTTCAAAACTACTATGTTCAGACTCATTGGATAGCTCAGAATACATCAAAAAAACAATGGAATAAGATATTAATGCTAAATCTGCTTGAACAAAGGAGTTGATAGAGCTAATGAAATGAATCAATTCCTCTAATACAAATATAAGGTCTAAATGATAGGATAAATGTCTAAAACAAATGGATAAATGGTTAAATGAAAAATATAAGGTAGATGGAATGTCTTCAATCTGTCACTTCATGAATCTCTTCACTTCAACTGCTCTTTAATTCTTCAATGTGTGTCTGCAAACAAAAACATTAGGACATAAGTAAAGTTACGAGAAACCATTGGAAACATAAATAAATTTACAAAACATAAATCACATGTACATATAACATTCTCATGCACATGCATATACACATACATATGCTCATGCATACATTAACTCATTCATATGCACTCTAAAACATACATTCACACACATGCTCATTCATTCACTTACATACATATATACCCATACATACTAACCATGCATACACTAACATGCATATGCATATACACTCACATCCACATGCATCACTCACCTTTGAATACATATAATCATGCACATATTTTAACACTAATTGGTATGTACTAACACTCTTTAGCTTATGTATGTATACACATTAACACATGCATCTACTACATACGCTCATGCATATAACACATACATGTACTCTAATGCATGAGCATATGTAGTAGAGTACATGCATACGTTCATATTCACACATGCTCATTCATTCATCCATTCATGCCCATACATACTAACCATGCATACATGAATGCACATGCTAATATGCATATTCTCTAATATACACACTCATTCACTCCTCCACATGTATTTATATTACTCATACATACATACTCTCATGCATACATCTATTGCATACTCATAAATCCCTACTTATATAAGTTTAAGCATAAATTAACACACACTTTCATATGCATATAGACTTTCATCTATTCATTTCTACATGCTAAATCAGCTTTGCATAGCTCATATTTATGCTCATGCTCACTCTAATGTTGCGAACATTTGTTTTATGTATGGTACAAGTTTCAAATTATGTAAATACCTTTGGGAAGTCTTCAAATACTTCAAAAAGGCTCATATTATTCATAAAAGATAGCCAAAATACCACGTGAGTTCTATAACATGATGAGTAAATTAGTGAGTCACAAGGGAGCTGAAGTGGTGTCCTAGTGGAAGGTCGATGTGGCTAGTTCTCAAAGTCCATCAATACTTTGCTTATTTGAGCACTTGAGTCATGTAATGTCTCCACCCAAGTGTCTAGCACAAATTTCGATGTATTAAGAAGGTTTTAGATTAGTTCCCCATGCTATAAAAAGAGGAGAAAAGTCGTGATCTTGTGGGAAGTCCAAGAGAGTCATATGTGTATCTCTACATTGATGTAGTTTTATATGTAGAGATTGCAGAGCTTGTATCTCCCTCATTATATATCCAAATTACATGTTTGATAGTGCATTTGAACACTGTTACTGTCTACTTTCATACTCTCAATTTTCATAATCATTGGATTTGTGAGCTTAGAGCAGTACTCTCTGCAAGTAGTGTGTGTTGTCGGGTTTCACCCCTGCTGAAGGTCTCCATTAAACCTCAAACTTGTAGAGGTCATATCTCCTTGTGTATTTATCCAAAGGGAGTGTTTTTTGTCTCATTGGAAATCTCTTGGTCTCTAGTATATGTGGTTAAAACAGTTTCAAAAAAAAAACTAAGTCAGTAGAGAACAATAAACTCTACAAGCATGATTGGTTTTTTTGTGATGAAGTTTGTGAGAAGGTCAACTTGTTCCTAGGGGGTTCCACCTACTTCCAACCATATTTTGGAGGTCAATGAACTCCAACATTGGTATCAGAGCTTGTAATTGAAGCTTGGAGAAGGCTATAATACCTTGATGAAGAATTTGAAGCTATTGGAGCATAGGCTCATCATCGACACACACAAAGGTAGAAAAAGGAGGGTTAAAGGAGGAAGTTTATTATTTATACAATGGTTGATCAACATGCACAAATAGAGAAGCTTGATAAGAACAACTATCAAGCATGGCAATTTAGAATCAAAGCATACTTGCAAGGTAGACGCTTGTATGGTTTGATTGATGGAACAGATATCAAACCTATATTACCACAGGATCCAAATCAACAACAATTGAGGGATTTTAGACTTTGGAATGAAAGAGGCAAAAGGGTTATATTCATTTTATCACAAAATATTCAAGATTCAATGGTAGGACACATACAAGATCTAGACACAAGTAGAGATGTTTGGCTTGCATTGGAAAGGTTGTATGCTACAGGTACAAGAGCAAGGAAGATTCAACTCAAAAATGAGTTGAATAACATAAAGAAAGATACAAGGACATCAGTCAATGATTACTTGTTGAAGGTTAAAGAGATTGCAGATCAACTAGGATCAATTCAAGCTCCTGTGGAGGACGACGACTTGGTTGCACATACTCTCAATAGACTCAAGGATGATGAGAGATGGAAACCATTCATTACTTCAGTTTATGTTAGAGGAGAATTACCAGACTTTGATCAACTTGTTGCTCTTATGGTCACGGAGGAGATGAATCTAAATGGCTCTACTTCAAATCAAAAAGGATCTCAAGGACAAGCTCTTTATGTAGGATCATCAAGAGGTGGAAACAGAGGAAGAAGAGGTTCAAAGAAGAAGGAGCGATGATCAAGGGACTTCAAGGGGCTTCTTCAACACAAGAGGAAGAGGAAGATCAAGCGCTAGAGGTACAAGAGGCTACTACAACTATAATCAAAGACAAAGGAGTGAAGATAACAACAATTGCTATATATGTGGAAGGTATGGAAACTATGCCAAAGATTGCTATCAAAATGAAAATAATCAAGGTGGTAATCGAAGAGGAGGCTATTAACGAAGACGTAAAAAACAAGGAAATTATGCAGTTGAAGGTAAAAGTGATGATTATGATTCTCTTCTTATGATGAATGTAGAAACTAAGATGAATTGCAATAGTGATGTATGGTATGTAGATAGTGGTTGCTCTAACCATATGTCACATGATGCTTCATGGTTTTCAAATATGCATAATCCTTCATGTAAAGGTCATGTTGGAATAGGAGATGATACAACACATAAGATTATGCAGGTTGGAGATGTTGTTATGTAGGATAAGAGCAAGACAAATTGCTTAAAGGATTACTAAGAATTTGATGTCAGTTGGTCAAATGGTAGAAAAAGATTTGTTGTTATGTACCAACGATTACTATGAATTTGATGTCAGTTGGTCAAATGGTAGAAAAAGGTTTGCAAATAAGATTTAATCATGCAGGTTGCTTCATTGAGGATCCAAAGCAAAGGAGGTTAATTGCTAGAGGTCAAAAACAAGGTAGATTGTTTACATTCAAGGTAAACCCAAATCATACAAACTATTTCTCTTATGGTATGCATGGAATAGGAGAGCTTGGTCTATGGCACAAAAGGATTGGACACATGAATGTACATAGGTTAAAGGAGCTATCAAAGAAGATGATTGTTGAAGGATTACCTGATCTTACTAAGCAACATATGGTGCATCTTTGTGAAGCATGTTAAATGGGTAAGCAGAGTAGACAGCCTTTCAAGCATAGCACTCTGTAGGATTTTGCACAATAGCATTGGATTGTATTGTGCATCACCATTGTATTTGTCTTCTTATAATCAATCGACAGAGGCTTCCAGTGTGTATCTTTCTTCTTGTCTTTCCCTTTTCTCCTACAAGCACTCAAATCCCTTCTTGTCCAAGAATCCCCCAACACTTAAGCACAATTGAACGGTTACCTCATATTCGTATATCCAATCTTGTCCTAACACAAGTTCTTCTAATAGATATTGATCATTGCACACTAATAGCTTTTGTTGCATCGCATTATTGCCTAGGTGCAATGATCGGGTTATCTCACGTATGCATTCAATAACATTGCCACCTATCCCCATCAGATGTGCTTTGGTTAGATGTAATTGGGCTTTTAGCTGATGAGTCAAAGAGGCTCTAATGCAGCTGATAGATGCTCCTGTGTCAATGAGGGCATCCACCAAGTGGTACTCTTGTGTTCCCACTCCTAAGTTCAAATATGGTTGTCTTACTTGATGTCCTAGGGTTTCTGAGGCCCTAAAGTTAGCCATTGGGATGGGCTCCTCTCCTAGCTGATATCTTTCATCTCTTTCTCTCCTCCATTCTCTCCATTTCCTTATTCGTTCTAGGGCTTCCTATCGTGCTTGCTTGTGTATTTTCTCGTCTTCTTCTTGTCTATTCCTTGTTGCTAGAAGTCTTGACAACATCTCCTCTGTTAATGGCTCTAAATACTTCTTCACTCGACAGCCACTTATATAGTTCCGTAGTACTTCTCCATCTAAGGTTTCTAGATTGATGGCTCCGCTAGTTGATATGCAATCGATCACCAAGGGACCATATCCTCTTTTTTGCAGCTTCTTCACATGTTGCTTTAAGGTATATACCAAGATTAAATCTCCTTCTTTCAAACCTTTATCTTTGATATGAGCATCAAAGTATGCTTTTTGTTGCCTTTTTGCAGCATAAATGTGTGCTAATGTTTGTAATCTAGTTTCATGTAAATTCTCGATTTGATCCAATTGATTGGATAACTCATGTCCAATCCATTCATAGTTTGATGCTACTCTAAGAGTTTGAACTAGGAAATCAATCGGTAAGATGGCATTCTGGCCACACACTGGATTAAAAGGAGTGGTTCCTATAGCTGTCTTGTATGCTACTCGGAATGCCCATACAGCATGATGTAACTGTTTGTCCCAATAAGATATTCCATTATTAACAATCTTCATAAGCACTGTACACAAGATCTTGTTTGAACTTTCAGCATGTCAATTGGCTTGTGGGTGATAGGGAGCTGACTTCTTGTGAATCACCAAGAATTCATTCATCAAGGCTTTTATTACTTCATTGACAAAGTGTGTGCCTCTATCACTCACTATTTCTATTGGCAATCCACATCTGGTGAATATGTTCTCAAAAAGAAACTTAGCCATGGTCTTTGCATCGTTCTTTTTAGTTGCCTTGGCTTCTACCCATTTCGCTAAATAGTCTGTTGCTACAATTATGTATTCTACATGGGAACATTTTGCTGGTGTGCTAATAGGTCCTACAAAATCTATTCCCCATTTGGTAAATGCTATGGCACTTATCATAGGTCCTAATGGCATTTCATCTCTTCTAATAGGATACTTTGTTCGTTGACACGTATCACATCTTTGGACATATGTGGTTGCATCTTGATATAGAGTTGGCCACCACAATCCAGCAAAGAGAATCCTTTTTGCAGTTTTATCTATAGAAAAATGTCCTCCTATGGCTCCCGTATGAGCCATCTCCAAAACTAAAATATACTCATCTTCATGGATGCACACTCTTAATTGGTTGTCCCTTCCTCTCTTGAAAAGTTGTTTGCCTATGAGTACATAATCTTTGCTTTGTTCCTCAAGGGCACGTTTTCTTGCCAAACTAACTCCTTCTGGGTACTCGTGTTTTCAAGAATTTTACTGGAGGTATACTCCACCTCGGTGCGCTCTTTCTTGACGAATGGGACATGCTGAGACATAAACATGTGCAACTTTCTGCATATCTGGCCAATACGCTCCTAATCTCCTAAGCTCTTGCCAAGTCCCATTAACACAGATGAATTTTCCATTGATTCTCATGTGCTCTCTGAAGCCACACTTCCTGCTCATGTTCTTCCACACATCTCAAGAGTAATCCACTTGACTCTTGGTGATATAAGCTTCCATCCAGGATGTGGAGATTTTTAGTTTTCCATAACTCCTGGCTCTTGTTTAAATTGATCCTACGTTGAGGTCCATGCATGAGTATGGAAATCAATTTTTCAGCCCATTGTGGACATACTTCTAGGTTGAAGAGATAAGTATCTAGCAAATCCTTTGGCACTCCTGTAGGAGGTTCTCCATGTGTCATTCTTGATAGGTGGTCAGCACGGATGCGTGTATTTCCCTTTTTGACTACTACTTCAAAATCAAATTCCATTAACAATAAAAACCATTGTATTAGTCGTGCGATGTTACAAGGCTTATTGACTAGATACAATAGATCCTCATGATCAATGGAGAATTTGAGCTCTGCCTTATAACTGAATAGGTGCATAATTGATCCATGTTAGACATCTTGTCCTATGAAAGTGCATCTCTCTTCTCCTTCTTAAATAGCTACTACAATCTTCTTGGTCAGCTCATTATTGTCGTATGCTATCCCAGGTTGTGCTTCTCGTTTTGGCATTTGAATAGCAATCTTTCTTTCTTCTATTTCATACTTCTTGAAGTGCTCGGGTACCTTGAATTGGTCTTGAGGCATGTTTTCTTCTTTTTCCTTTTCCATGTCTGGTTCATTTTCTTCCCTTTGCATTATTCCTTGGTTTGACTCATTAGTTATGGCACTTTCTTCCTATTTTTTGTTTTCTTCCTCAAATGTTTCCCTTTCCATTTCTATGCTCTCATAGTCCTCATTCCATTCTTTTTCAATTACCTCTCCTTCATCTGCTTCTTGGAGAACAGTCATGTATAGCTTTACATCATATCCTACCTCATCTATGCATTTGTTCATAGTTATTACTTCTTCATTTACGCATATGTCAAGAGTGGCTAAAATCTCCATCCAAACATGGGGTTCGAACTCTTCATCTAAGAATATTTGAGGCATGTAGGTAGGATCTTCTACAGGTCTAAACACTCATTGTCCAGGCTGCCATATTTGTCTCCTTTCTTCTTCCCTTTCAGCTGCTTTACACATCCATAGGTGAGTATTTTCATTCATCCATGTTTGACTACTCGATCCTACACGATGAATGGATGAGTTGTCGTCTTTCTTGTGTATAGCATTCCATTACAGAGGAGGGACATCTTGATAAGTATAAGTATGGATGTTTATCCTGGTTGTGATTCCTCCATGCTGCAAGTATACTGCGTCTTTTCCCCAATCCTGCACTACTTTGAGTTGTCTCATGAAAGGCCTTCCAAGTATCATCTCATAATTGCTAGCCTTTTCAAATTGACATATTGCTAAGGTGTGCTTGAATTCGACTCCGCAAGTGGTAAATACTACATTTTCCAATAATCCTAAGGGTCGCTCCGTATGTCCATGTTCCATTTGAATCTTCATCCTAGTGGGTCGTAGGGCTGGTTTTCCCCATTTCTCCCATATTTCTTTGGTAGCAATTCCTACTCCAGCTCCCGAATCTAATATGGCTTTCGTGGTATATCCTCTAAAAGTGATAGGAAGGCATGTGTTCCCTT
Organism: Ceratopteris richardii; assembly: GCA_020310875.1. Lineage (NCBI taxonomy): Eukaryota > Viridiplantae > Streptophyta > Polypodiopsida > Polypodiales > Pteridaceae > Ceratopteris > Ceratopteris richardii. Next base: position 92,305,297 of record CM035423.1, read on the forward strand.
CATCTCCCTCACTAAAATCTCCAAACTTATCAACTCGAATTTTAACAGTAGCTACTTCATCCATCATCTCGCTTTTATCTGACTTACTTTCTAGTTGTCTGGTGATTTTCTCTCTTAATTGAGGTTTCGCTTTCAAGAGTTATTCCAGAGTCAGAGTACATGGTATTTTTACTTTTTTAAGGTGTTGTATTATGTCAAAGGTTTGGATTGATAGGTTTTACTCTTTTCTCCTCACTGAGGGAACACAATACAATTCAAAATTACGTTCATACTCCCCCATATAGTTTGGTAAAACATTCACATTGTCTTCATCATCTTTGTTGTCATCAAGTTGAGATGATCTTTCTGGGTTTAATTCAGGAATCAACAATTCATGCTTGCCTATTGCTTCTAACTCCTCAAAAGGTGGATCAATTCCTTCTACTTTCTTCCATCTATCTTCTTGGACTCTTGCCCATAAGTCTCTATGCCATTCCGTGTCTACTTCAGGGATTGTGGATCCTTCTTCTTTACTTTCAAGGTAGTTTTCTTCATAGTTCTCGTTTTTCTTTCCTTCCCTAGGGTGACTAGGTGCTACACATTCCTGAAATTCTTTTTGGGGAATCCTTGTGCTAGGTAGTGACTGAAAAGGTTTTTCTAAGGTTTGTTGAGCCACTTCAATCAACTTCCTACATATTTCCAACCTTTCTTTCTCTAAGTCACCTCTTGGGTATTCTCTTTTGTGTTGCTCAATGGTTGGGCCTATCTTTATTCGTGCTTGATATGCTTTAATCCACATGGCTAAATCTTTTGGCATAGGATCGTCTAAAACTCATCCTGCCTCTTGTCTTTGATGTTTCTCTGTTTCTTTGTTAGGCTTTCCCTTAGGCTCTTGTTCCTTGTCTTAGCTCTACTTGTTATTCTCATTCTCCAACTTTTGTTGTGATCTCTTGTGTTTTATCTTTTCTCTATGATTCCTCCATCTTTGGGTTCATTTAGACTTAGCACTTTTCTCATAATCTTCAAAATCTCCAGCTACTTGAGGTGTTGGGGGGTTCAATTCTTTATCTTGGTTATCATTTTCTTTGGATTTCTTTGGGGTCTCTCTTGCTTTTGCCCTAGTTATGGCTTTCAATGGCACGGTATATTCCTTATCACTCCCTAATGACTCTATCACTTTTATAACATTTATTTGTGGGGTGGGATTGATTTTATTTGGATTTTTAGGGCAATCCCTAAAAAGGTGTCCTTACCACAATCAATGCAGTAGCCCTCCCAAACTCTCTAAGGTGGTGGTGGGTAGGCAATGTACACTCTCTGATAAAGTGATCACCTCTGCATCTATAACATGGTCCTCTAGGAGCAGGTGGTCTATTCATTGGTTGTGGTGGTACTGGCGCTCTAGGAGCAGTGTACATTAGTGATACATAGTCCTGATCATATCCAAGATAACCATCATAACTATCAGATCCATATGTATATGGTTCATAGGATTGTCCATACTCAGCCATAGTATTTTCATAGGTGGAATAGCTTCCCTTACTAAGGTCATAAGATTGGTCATAAGTCTCGGTACTAGTCAATGGGGTGGCTGGTACTATTGCTCTTTCAGGATTCTCTTCAATTTGAGCGATTTTCACTGGGACAACATTTTGTGGCTGAGGTGGTTGTTGTCCTACTAGAGGTTGAGATTGATTGTATCCTTGATATGCATATGGTCGTGGTGTAGGTGCTTGCTGCTGGAAAGGAGGGTATCTATAGGCTTCTCCTCCTTGATCTCTCGGGGGGTATCCGTAAGGCCTAAATGGTGGTTGTGTAGGTTTTGGTTGTCAATTGTAAGGACAATTCTCCGTACTGTGATTTGTGTACCTTTGCTCTATGCTACAGTAATAAGTTGGACCCTGGGTAGGTAGCTTGTTATAGGCATATGGAGGTGGTGGAACTACTCCCTTATTCCACAAATGAGAAGGGTGGTATCCTCTACAGTGAACGCATCTCCTGAGCATAGGCACTCTCATGGGGTGGTTAGGATAATTCCTCTGTCCTTGAGCATTCAGCTTATTAGCCAGTAAATCAGCTATCTCTTCTACATTGTTCCTGGGGTTGGAAGTACTGCTAGCACTATCCTCACTCTTAACACTTCCTTGAGGTATTTTTAAGTCTTCCGCCAGATTGTCTTCTAGATCGATACACTCCTTCATGCATTCTTGTAAACTTTGGAATCTCTTCACATATACTAAGGATCTCAATGGCCCATTCACCAATCCTTCCAAGAATAGTGAGACCATTTGATTTTGGGTGGGTCTCTCTTTTACAGGACATCTATCCACATATTTCTTGAATCTTCTTGTTGCTAACATCACTGGTTCCGTAGGTGACTGCTTGAAACTATGGATTAATAATGAAGAGTTGTTTTTTATTCCCGTCTTAGTGAATTCCTCAATCAATTCCTGATATACTTGTTCCATTCCTGATATACTTGTTCCATGTTTTGAAAATTATTAGGATCTAAGGGCTAGAACCATGCTAAGGCCATGTCTATGAGGGTTAGGCCAAATGATTCATATTGGATCAAGAAGTCTTCTACTTGTTCCACTCCCACCACTTGCTTGAATTCAGCAATGTGATTGCATGGCTCACCAGAACCATCATAGTGGCTTCTCATGCATTTGGATACTTGAATGGGTCTTAATCATCTTCTTGGTTCAAGTGGTCTTGGCATTACAAGGAAATTGGACGTCCTACAGGTATACCTGCATATCTTCCTACTAGTGGTCTCTTAGGAATAGGAATCCTATTTCTTGGTTCTGCATTTGCAGGAGGTTGATAGTTGGGATTAACACCACGTGTAGCAAACTGGACTTGGGGTCTAATCGGAATGCTCTGTTGTTGTGTCTAATCGGAATGCTGATAAGATAAATTTTGGTGAGTTCCCTAGGGATTTTGGGAAGTAGTGGCTTGATCCCTAGGCAAGAATACAGAAATGTTCTAATATCTCAGCCTAGCTCTCTCTAATTCAGTCATGGGCCAATATCTTCTCTGATTCTTGTCTAAGTAAGTAATGTGAAAGGGGTTTTCAGGATCCTGTAACTCATAGATGGTGGTTGGATTCGTCACTTCTTCCCACAACAAAGAGTTGGTTTTAAGTAAATGATCCATTCCATTCACCATGTAGACATGCATTAAGGAGTTGTCTTGGGGAATTAGATCTCCTCTCCACACCCTATTTACAATGGAATTCTCTCTAGGAGTTGACACTTGTTCTTCTTGTCCCTCTTCATTAGGGTTTTGGCCATTATCTTCTTCCCTTTGCTCGTTAATGATCTCTGGATGCTCCATCACTGCATACATAATCCCTCTTTTATCCATATAGGATCCTCCCACATACTTGACTACTAGTCTAGGCACTATGTGAGCATCCTTGGCTTTCTTCAACCTTGCCAGTGATCTATTCAATCCATGTACATAGATGGGTATGTCATGTTGATTGGTGTTCACATATTCTAAGGAGGTTCTGTACTCACCCTCAATGATAGACATTAGTCCTATTATTGGTACAGAGTTGTGCATGTCTTCTGAGGCCATAATGGTTTCTTCTTCAGACTCACTCGACGTCTCGGAATAATGTGACTGAATACTAGTCTCGGCTACACTTCCTACAAATGATACCACGCTCCTTCGACTTCCTAGGACTCTTCCCGATCTCAAGTTCATTCACTAATGGCTCTATTTAAGTCTGGACAGACCTTGGCTCCACAACTCTCTTCAAACTCTATAGATTATGTATGTATTTTTTCCTTAATTTGGAGTCTCCTTGATGAGATATCACAGAAATTTCTGTGACACGACACACTAAACTTACCTTTAGATGACACTCGATACCTAGCTTCCCACGATATCTAGCCTCTATGACACATGATACTTGAGGAATATCGCGACACTCGACACCTAATTGGTCATGACACACTACACCTGAGTATCACGACACTTGGATAACACGACACTGATGACACTCAAATGTCGCAACACTTGGTCAGCCTTAGATATCGCGACACTTGGTCAGCGATAGATATCACGACACTTGGTCAGCCACGGATATCGTGATACTTGGTCAGCCATGGATATCACTCGGATAACACGACATTGATGACACTCAAATGTCGCAACACTTAGTCAGCCTCAAATATCGTGACACTTGGTCGGCGATAGATGTCGTGACACTTGGTCAGCCATGGATATTGCAACACTTGGTCAACCACGGATATCACGGCACTTGGTCAACCACAGATATCGTGACACTTGGTCAATGATAGATATCATGACACTTGGTCAGTCATGACACTTGAATGTCATGACACTCAACCTTGGGAGGTCATGAAACTTGGATTTTCTCACACATAAGCAAATATTTTGAACAACTGAGTTAATGAATGTGCTCTTAGTGCCTATTTCACTTTCTCTAAGTGCCTGTATCATAAACAATCTCACTCCAACCCATGATACGTCCCTCACAACATCGGTCGTAGGTCATCTCCCTATTTCTCCTTATCTAAAATGAAATTTTAGATCAATAACTTGGTCAGATCACCTCATCAAGCTACCCTCAATCTCTCTTCAACCAACACTTGCTCTGTAGCTCCAAAGGCCTTGATATCAGCTCCGCGACACCTGCCGTCTACGCACTCGTGACACTTGCTAAAAAACAAGTGATTTCAAAATGGCTTCTTTTTGGCTTTTAAGCCTCTGTAGGGTACAAAAGTTGAAAAAGGCTGAAAGAAAAAGAACTTGAAAATTGAACCTACCTACCTATCCTAACTCTCTTCCTTCCTACTACCTACTCTAACTTCCCTCTCTAGCTCACTTCCCTAAACTAACAACTCACTACACACACTCCAAAAGTGAGGAGTAGTAAGTGCGAATGAAAGTGACTTACCAAAGAAGAGAAATTCACAGCTCCTCTACTCATTTCAATGCTAAAAGCTTTCACCATCACATGAATGCCTTGGTTTGATTCGACATTCCTCGGCAACAGCGCCAAAAAACATGTGTACCTAAGTATCAACTTAAGGACTTGAGGAGAAAGAGACTATACCTCAATCCCATACAAGTTCATATAGTGGGAATTCACACTTTAATTATCAATCCAAGAAGTATCATAACCTAGCCGAGTGTATGAGGACATGCATTCAAATGACGATCAATGAATATGAGAACTAACAAAGGTGCAAACAAGTGTAAACTATCACATTCAAAGCTTTCATGGTAAGCTATGTTGTGGCGACACCTAGAGCAGCAGCCAACAATAAATTGATATTTTCTCTCAGTTCCGAACTTGGAATATAGTGACTAATAGGTTCCTTTCGAAGTTCTCAAGAAGACGCATCCAATGGTGGTATTTTCACTCGATCTTTACACGTGTGCTCCAAGTTATGAACAAAATATTGAGCCATGAGAGTGATCTACCTACGCTTAAGCACTTCCTACACTTTGCATTCTCATTACCAACAACAAACAAGCACCACCATGGATAGACAACACTTCAAAGCACTCTTTTCAAGCCACAGCTCACAAGGAAGAAGATACAGAGAGGAGAAGACACAAATTCGAGATTCTATGCTCTTGATTCTCACAATGGCAAAGAGTCCTTCCAAAGACACAAAATGACATATATATGTGCCCTAAAAATGGTAGCATGCAAGCTCACAAGGAAGAAGATACAGAGAGGAGAAGACACAAATTCGAAATTTTGTGCTCTTGATTCTCACAATGGCAAAAAGTCTTCCCAAAGAGTCACAAAATGACATATATATGTGCCTTAAAAATGGTCCTTTCACACAAGAGACCATCACTTTATTGACTAAAAGACTAAGTTCCTACTAGTTTACAAGGGTAATGATACGAATATCTATGGATATGCATCTACCGAACTCCTCTAATGCATTTACATCGGAAAATATATTACAAAGTGACTATGTTACACCTTACCTCCAAAAATAGTTGGAGAGTGAGTATAGGAATGAAGGTGGTTCTATGGTGTTGCAGATCAAGCTTTCCTTGCTAGTCAAAAGGGTAAAATTAAATGGAGGTCTTCTACTAGTAAGAAAAAATCTACTATTTCTGCACAATCAAAGGAGGATGATAGAGATGACAAGAAAACTAAAAAACAGAAATTGTTTTGCAAATGTTGTAAAGAAAATGATCATATCATTAAGATCTGTCCAAAACTGGCTGCTAAAGAGGCAAAGAAGAAAGAGGCGAGAATGGTTGTTGTAGAGGCTTGTACATCGAAAATAGAGTCTGCTAATCTTGTGCAAACTGAAGAAAGGGTGTTTACTATTGTTTGTCATTTTGACCCATCTTCTCATGAGTAGTGTATGTCTGCAATAGACTCAGATGTTTGGTACTTTGATAGCGGGTTAACCAAACATATTACCTCACAACGTAGTTTCTTCACTTCACTTGAGTCTGCCTCTACAGGGAATATTATTACATGCACCAACAACTCCCCTTATCTTATCAAAGATCATTCTAACTACTGCTGATGGTAGTTGTTTTACATTGTCAGATGCTTTATTTGTGCCAGGGATCAAGAAGAATCTGTTATTAATTTCAACTTTAGCCAAGATTGGCTTGGTTGTGAAATTTGTTGATGACAAATGTACAATTCATGATCTGTCAAATGGTGACATCATTATTGCTTCTGGCATTTTATGTCATGGGCTTTATAAGCTCATAGACTATTAAAAATCTGTGAATGATTCAGCATGTGCAGTACATGATTCTCAGGCTATGTCAGATGCAAAGCTTTGGTATGCACGCTTTGGCCATCTGAATTTTGCTAGTTTGCTAGGCGTGCAAAAATTTGAAATGGTGTGCTCTCTTCCCAAACTCGAGGCACCCGGTAAACATATCTGTGAGGGTTGTATTTTGGGCAAAATGCAGCGTTCATGATTCCCAAAAGATGGTTTAGTTTGGGCTACTCAAAAATTGGAGTTTGTTCATAGTGAAGTTTGTGCTCCTATCCAGACACCTTCTTTTGGGAACTATCTTTACTTCGTGACTTTCATCGATGATCTTTGCAAGCATGCATGGGTATATCCATTGAAATCAAATTCTGAAGAGTTTATGTGCTTCAAATAATTTTTCATTTTGGCCAAAAATCTATTAGCATGTAAAATGGGCACCCTCTATTCTGATCGAGGGGGAATATGTCTTTTGACTTTAATGCATTTCTGGCTGAATGTGGGATAAAACATCAGCGTATAGTGCCATATACACCTCAACAGAATGGAGTTGTTGAACAGAAGAACATGTCACTCATGGAGATGGCGAGGTGTATGGTCAAGAGTCAAGCTTTACCACATAGTTTATGCTTTGATGTTGTTATGTGTGCAGCATATGTACTTAATAGGTGTCCCACTAAAGCATTGCAGTTTATCACTCCATATGAGGCTTGGCATGCTCGCAAGCCATTTGTTGCTCATCAACATGTTTTTGGTTGTTTGACATATGCATTAGTGCATGAACAACAACGCAAAAAATTGGATGATAAAGCAGGGAAATGTATTTTTGTTGGGTACAGTTCTGAAAGAAAAGGCTATCGTTTGTATCATCATATACTAAATGCATTTTGATTAGCCATGATGTTGTTTTTGTGGAAGATGCTATTCAGCCATTACTTTCATGTACTAAGGAGACATTAGTTCACTTGAAAGACATGTATGACACTTTGCTTCCTCTTTTTACAGGTAGACAGTCTAGTGCTAGTCCTAATGAGGCAATTTCAGCCTTCATGTGATGATGCAAATCATTGTTATTTTGATGCAGATTTACATTATGCACTTGTGGATGAGAGATCTGATATTGAGGAGGCAAAAACTATGCCAAAATGGTTGTGCAAACTTTGCGTGATAGTAAATTATATGCACCTCTATCATATCGTACTTGTTCAGACTCTCATAGTGCTTCTTTTGCATCAGATTGCTATGTTATGGATGCCTCTACTCTCTATGATGAAAATGAGCCTATTTTGTTTGATGAAGCACAAAATTCTAAAAATTGGATGGATTCTATGCAATCAAAATATGATGCTATCAAGAAAAATGGTACCTGGTATTTATGTGACTTGCCTCCTGGCAAGAAGGCCATTGGCACTAAGTGGGTATACAAGATGAAGCGTAAGCCTGATGGAACAATTGACATGTATAAGGCTAAGCTTGTTGCAAAGGGTTATGCTTAGCAAAGAGGCATTGATTTTGATGAGACCTTTGCTCCTGCATGTTGAATGACTATTGTTCATAGCATCTGTGCACTTGCAGCTCATCACGGTTGGAATGTACATCAGTTGGGCATTAAAACTACATTTCTGAATGGTGACTTGCATGAAGAAGTGTATGTTTTTCAGCCCCATGGCTTTGTGCAGAAACGGCATGAAACCCAAGTGTGCACATTGAAAAAGGATTTATATGGTTTGAAACAAGCACCACGTGGTTTGTATGAAAAGATTCATGCCTATTTGATTGCACATGGTTTTGAGAATAGTCCAACTGAGAGCACCTTATACGTTAAGCATGCAAACATTAGGGAAAAAAATGAACCTTGCATGGGCCTTTTGGATTAAGGAGTGATTAGTGATGGACCAATGAGAAGAGGGTGATAGACACAGTCCATAGCCTATAAATCACTAGGCTGAAGGGGGATGAGGGGATAGGATTCCCCTATGTTCAGGTTTTGCCTTTAGAGAGAGAAAGGAATCTCGTAACTTACTTGGGCCCAAAAATTCAAAATTTTCAGAAAGTTATAAAACTCATCATAACACCATTTAATGGTCCCCCAACCACTTTTTAGGATCAAAAGTGTCCTAAATCAAAATCCGTGCATGACCTCACCTGAAAAAAGTGACTTTTTCAAAAATAACTCAAAATACAACTTTCTTCTCCAAAACCTCACATTTTCATACCCAGGTCCTAAAAAGTCATCTCTTTCCACTACTTTCTCTCCCTAACACACCATTGCAGCTCCCGCATCTCTATTTCTTTCTCTGTGCATCTTCTTCTTTGAATTCCTACTATTGCTTCCATAGCCTGAACTCCAATGGAGAAACCTAAATCTCATAGACATCCAAAAGATGAGGTTATCGCAATAAAATGTCATAATATCAAGGCTATAGAAGGAATTTGGTTAGGACATGAGTTTTGCAAAGGTGCATGGGTGTACATGCAACCCTCTAGTGTTGGTCCTCACCGTGTAAGAGATCATGGAAACTTGGATCTTCGCTAGAAAGGGAAGTTATTAGTTTTCAAAAATCTCAAAAATGGTGAAATCGTTGCCATTGTACAACATGTTTTCACAATGTCAAGCATGAAATTGGAAAACTCAAACAAAATGAGATATCCTATCAACTGTAAGTATTACTCATTGACTTTTGTCCAAATTTCATAATATACCTAGCTAAGTTGTGTAGTTTTTTGTTGTAGACATATTTCCCTCTACCTTGGTTGAAGAACAACCACTTCATAGTCTTACAAGTACTTTCCAAGCATTGCATGCAGATGTTGGGTCGATAGTCTTTCCACAAGCCCGTCTTGCTCAGCTATTACGTGAGAGAGTTTTCTTTTACACACATACATATGTTGTACCCTCTTCATCAAACGATTTTGGCAGGTTAGAGATGATTAAGGTAGATTCTCTTTTAAAGATCAAGTGGCCGCAACCTGATATATGGAAATTAACATCTTTGAAGCATAAGATGGTGATGGACATACATAACTCTTTGAAATTTACAAGATTTTTAAAATCTATAGGATTACATTGGTGTGTTCATGTTCATTGTTTTGTACATTTATTTTAGATATTCACAATTCTAGAGACTTCAACAATGTTCATGCTAAAAGATATCACCTATGAGCAGGTAGAGGGTTTACTAGCTGAAAATTAGGGACTTCTAGAAGGCTGCACCAAAGGGGATAGATACCTTTGTAAAATTGGTGCAACAGGCATAGGATTTTGATACTTGAAACATCGTACTTCATTATACATTAGATTCTATTATGATCGTTGGATGTGTAAACTTGGTGAATGGATACCATTAGAAAGTTCTGAGGGTTTTTTAATTTCATTTGAAATTAAGATAAATCTACCCAACAATGAAATGGAAGTTATTTCAGTAAATCATCATTGGACTCTTGCCAACGTGAGAGAACATCTAGTAATAATGGGATTTGAGGATCTGGATCAATCAAAGTTCAGAATACAAGGGCATAAGGTAAATAGCATATGGTATTTTTATTTTATTTATACAAATTCTTATACTCAAATATGTTATTTTAAAGTTTTCTATTTGTCTACAGATTGGTAAGAGGTTGGAGCATAAAATTAAAGTCCTTCCTGAATGGAGTGTGGATGGAACTCAACTTTCATTGTCATAGCTCAAGAACTATTTGAGTGCTAGAGTGTACACACAACCTATGTTCCATTTAGAATCTTTCCTCTACTACAATGTATTTAACATGCAAGACATGTAGCATGTAAAATTTTTTTATCTCAATATGATGTACAATTTGCCAAATCTTTGATTTTTCCAATGGCAATTTATTATAATTTTAAAGTTCTGAGAATTTATTTTTTCTATTGTGTAGATGTGGTGTATCTTATTCTGGTTAATGATTATGTTCAATCTTTTTTATGATCCAAAGCTTTTTTCAAGAGTTCTGTGCATGATTGTTTTATTTGAAGGTAGCAATTTTAGTTTTAAAATGGGTCCCACTCACTTTAACATTTTGAAACTACTATAAAAGCAACACTTATTCTCTCATTTCTCACTTTTGCAACCAAGAAGATCTAGAAGCACTCGCAGAGCATGCACACAAGCTAGTATCACGTGCAATGGTTGCATCAACCTCCAGTACCCTGCAACCCAAACGTCCTTGTGAACTCTTCAATGAGTTCTTGGAATCAACTGAGTTCAAATGTCAACACACTTGTATGACCTATTGTCTAGAGTCCCTGATCTAGACAAAACAATTCAACTAAACTCTGATGTGCTCGAGGAAATCATAGAGTTCCTTGAGTACTACATCTTGCATTACTCTATAGAAATACCACCTTATGAGGGTAAATGGGTCCCATGTGACCTTTTACTCTACATACACAAAGGCGATGAAGCCTTCATGAAGCGCCTTAAGCACTTCATGGCAATTGCTGAAAATGCAGGGCACTTATTAGATGACTCAATGCCATTAGTAAAGAAACTTAACAAAAAGAAGAGGATGGGTACAAAGTACCTTTCCTACGTTGCAACAACATATTTTATCATCAATGAGGAGCCTGAACCTACACCCCTTGAACTCCCCAACCTTGTCACTGGGGGTTTTGTTAAGGAGAAGAATGAGCCTCAACCAGAGGCCATAAATTTTGCCAAAGAAAGCATTACAATCCACCAAGAATTTCCTGGTGGTGTTGAGGACAAACTAGGTGAGCAATCAAGCAAGGAAGAGGCCCCCCCTTCAAATCTCAACCCCTCTGAGCCCACATTATCAAAGGTGGAACTCGAATATCTCTCCATCATTGTTGTGGATGGAGAGAAATTTATTTTTCTTCATGACATTGAGAAGGCATCTGGTCTATGTTTAGACGAATGCTTGAGTATTTTCTCCACAATGTCAGATGTTCCACTTGACAACACATCTGACATACTTGAAAAGAAGGCCATCCCACTTGGAGATTCTGTGGTAGACACCATAGCAATGGTGTGTGCAGATATCTTAAAAGATGATAGCAATTATACTACGGAGGAGGAGTTCAGTGCAGCATGGGAGAGCATAATGAAGAAAATTCCTACATCCCCCGTAGCAGAGCAGAGTGGCATGGCTCACTCTAGAATTGATCTTGATGCCCCTAGAAGAGGGGAGGAAGAAGACAAGCTTCATGATGTAAGTGGTAATTAAATTAAATAAATGGATAATTTAAGTTAACAAAGTAAGAGCTTGAATTCACATTTTTTCTTAACAGGAAGCAATCGAGCTGGACAAGTTCATAGCAAGATCTAGTGGGGATCGAGCTTCTCGTGGGAGTGGTTCTTCCTTGGAAAACTACATCAGAAAGTTGCAAAAGGATGATTTTGTTATCATACATAAAGACTATAGTCCGGATGGGCACTTCATGACTTGGTGCTTGAAGGCCCTTAGCAAACTTTTGTGTCTATGTACAATTACCCAAGGCACTAATTGTGTCATTTTGGTTAGGAAATCCTTAGTTGTAACTACATTAGGACTTAATTTTAGAGGAAAACTACTAGGGCAAATAGGTATCGCCATGGGTCTGGGAATGCAAGACCCCATGTAATATGAAGATCTGTATTGACTTACCGGCTGCCTCAATCTCTCCAAAGGGGAAAGAAAGTTGTAGAGAAATTGAAGGCAGCTGAGAAATTATGTAAATGTTTGGATAATACAAGCTTTAGTTTTTTCTATTTTGTCTAGTCGTGTGCATGAAATGTGCTTCATAAATTGAACCTACCATTGTCTCCACAAATTGTATGTAATTTTAAGTCCTTTTATTCATGGTGTATGGTTTGTCTATTGTGCCTATGGACTGTAGGGTATCTTAAAAAGCATAAAAAAGGCCAAAAAAGCCCCAGCCACAGAAACGTGGGAATCAGCCCTACAAAAATTTTGCAAGGCTAATTCCCGCATTTCTGTGGCTGGTGCTTTTTTGGCTTTTTTTAGTGTTTATATGGGCTCCAATGTGTAGGATAGTACGATATTGTTCAATTTCTCTTCTTAATGGGTGGCATCAACTATGCACTGAAGTCTGAGCAAGCCAAAGATTACCTGTAGTGACTAGCCTCTGTATTATACACACCTAACATCTCATCTATACATATGGTGCATAAACAAGGCCATAAAATCCAAAAAAAAACCCAGCCACAGAAACGTGGGATTCAACCCTGCAAAAAATTTGCAAGGATGAATCCCACATTTTTGTGGCCGGGGGTTTTTTTGCATGAAAATGACCTGTGGGGCAATATTAGGTACAACATGTACATATCTAGTCAAAAAACAATAGGAAAATGCATGCATGTTCAACTCATTCCATATATAATTGACTGAAAGAAAAGTTATTTGCATACACTTATGATGGGGAGTCAAAGATAGAGAGAGTGAGAGAGAGAGAAAAAAGACACAAAGAATATAGGTAAAAACAAAATTTTCTATTATTCATTGTATTACATCGCAAAGTAGGCTTATCAAAGGGTACAATATACACATGTCATGGGTTATTTCCTCTAATTCTTCTTGCTAGATGAATGTCCTTGGGTTGTATGGCTATTCTCTTGGCATGGATAGCACACAAGTTAGAGTCCTCAAGCATGGAGATGAGGTAGACTTCAGCTGCCTCTTGAAGTGCTTCAAGTGCTATCCATTGTATTCGTGGACCTACATAGTAGCTTTGTAGTTCTTCTTTTACTACCCTTGCAAAAGCTTCGTGGTATGAGTAGCTCAATAGACTTTTGGTAGTGTCATATCTCTATGAAAGCCCTATAGTGCCTCCTTTGTCTTTATGGAGCTCTTGCATTGGGAGGTATGTTCGGCTATCATTGAGGTCTACGTCGTGGTTGATAGTTTTTCTTTCTCCGATGTACACGATGTGAGGGTCCAGCTTCATCTTGCACATTTTGTTGTTGATGTGGTTGTTGACTTTGCTCCCTTTCCTCCTCTGTTGGTATTTGCCCTTGTCCTTGTGGAAGTGTCTTGCCTCCATGTGTCACCCTATGGCTCGTTGGAATTTGCATATCATTCCATGGTGGTTGATTGCTGCTTTCGTCATTCGGGGATGACTCCTCATCACTCTCTAATACAACCCTTCTCATTAGCTTTTTGTTTGGGTCTTGCCTTGATGGGTGTCCTTGTTGGTGGCTCATCATCTGAAATTGACTCTGGTCGTCTTGGAGTGAAACACTCTTGTCTATTGGACACTTCATGTTTTGGCGCTGGATTGCTCCCACGTGGTGTGCCATCATGTGACACAGGCACAGATGTGCTCTGGGAACCACTTCGAGGTCTTTGGGGGGTTGCAACCATGGTGGGCATTGTGTCTGTAGATGAGGGCTATGAAAGAACACGCGATCTTTCCTTGCAGTTTGTTTGGTGTGTGCCATTCTCTTGAGTTGCAAAAAGTGTGAAATGAAGTGAGTTCTCTCTATTTATAGAGTTTTTTTTTTAACTGTTTGTTCACACTAGAATGGACAAAACCTGTTTAAAACCATACAAAATATTATAATATATATAATAACACATTGAAACCAAGATTACAATAATCATAGGTTTTACCACTTAATGGGAAATAACGAATTCACTTTACGTCCAAGCTGAGCCTTCTCGTTGTCTCCTAGCATGCCACTGAGCATGATGGAGAGGTCCTAATGATGACTTCCAGTTCTCACTGGCAATGTTGTGTTGCATCGTTCTCGCAAATTTTGCCAATTTTGAATCCATAAGTCATTCCACAAAAACTTTCTTGAGAATGTAGTGCGGTAAAACCAATTAAACATCTCCTCCATGTAGTTTGATTGCATTGGAACACCACCATGTCGCATGTTTTTGAAGTAGACACCCCTCGCTTTGTAGTGTGACTTTTCCATTCCTTGGGTATTTAAAATCTCTAATGACCCATATCGATGCATGAAATAATCTCCATGTGCAAATAAAATATGCTAAAAATTATTAAGTACATTGGAAAAAGGTAGATGCAATGAACACTTGTAGAAGAAGATTACACTTACAATGTAGTGTGTTATATTGCTCTCTCCCCAAGATTGAATGAAACACTTGGTGAACTCCACTAATGTTTCTTGAAACAATTGATGTTGAATAGCACTAGACCTAGTCAAACCCATTAAGCCTACCAACTTATCAAAGCTCGACCAAACCTTCTTTCTCTTATTACAAAGATCAAATTGAGAGTCATTGTCTATTGTGATCATGCATAGGTCTTTCCATAGCTCATAATGTTCATTATTTTGAGTGCAAGTACCTCTTCTAAAAAAATGTCTTGCTTTATTCCCTATCATGGACACTTGTTGCAAACTATCTTGAGATTCTCCAACTTTCTTAACAACTAAGGTTACGTTTCCACCATGACAACCAATTGAATTAAGAAGTTCCTCCAATTTCTTTATAGCTTGAATAGATTTATCAACTGGCTTCATGGCAAATGCATATTCTATATGGAGCTTCAATAGTCTATCGAAAATTCTCATGAAGGCATGCAAGGTGCAAAAGTGGACATTGACTAAAGGGAATGGAATAATGGGATTCCAATCCTTATTTGACATGTCATGATTAGGTGTACCTAGCATGGGACACCTCAATAAAGGTATATCCCATTCAGTAGATGGAGATGCATCCGTGTCATCAGCTAAATCATCTATGTTGTTTTGTTTTCTCTTTGTTTGTTTATAACCTCGTGTGCAATATGGAGAAGGATAGAGAGTAGATGCACCTTGTTTTCACCCTAATATGCATTTGATAGTCTTTAAGTCTCCACCTAAGTGCCACTCTACTTCAAAAATCACCTAGGCCTTCTACAGTGATTTTGGCACCATGAATTTGAGAAGTTATCACCTCTGTGATCCATGGGGTCCTATTGAAAATCCATGTAACAACATCATTGGATTCTTTAGGTACTTCAATAGCACCTAACCACCATATATCTTTCTCGGATTGGAAACTATATGTAAAGTGATGGGTAGATTCTTTACTTTCATCAATAATGGCATGGGGCATAGCTTCGTTCATGAGTGTCACACTAAGTCTCTCCATACATCGTCCCTTTTATGATTTGACATTCGTCTAGCTTCAATACAAACTTGAGTTTGGAACCACAATCTACATAAAATAACAAACATTATATTAATAAAAATACTATGAATGTCATTATCAAAACAATGGATATACCTTGAATTGTCGATTTGTAAAATTGAACCATTTCCTTTTGAAGCCTCTCCAAATTGACAAATATATTGTTGTAATTTGTGTAGATGAATCCCTTTCTAGATGTGTTTTTCAACTCTTTCTTTGATGTAGATGAATGATAAATGGATGCACGCATAACATCTTCTATATGCAGGTAATTGCCAAGAGTATTGGCTACATTCTTACTGGTCATCTTCTTCTTCATAGATACCTTGTACGGGCATGGAAAAATGATTTGGAAAATACCTTTGTTTTGCAGAGACTGCTTCAAAAGATTGTACAATGCAGTGTATGCTCTAGTACTAACACCTGCTTCATCACATACCATTTGTACCTCACTAGGACTAATAATATCTTCCAAGTTGATAATATCTTCCAAGTTGCTTGCAAAATCTTTAATCACTTAGGTTTTGATGTGATTTCCTATTGGTGAATCCAAAATCATAAGCACATGTTTGTTGCTAAGATAAGAATTCAGAAACTTCAATTGATCCTCCATTGCTGAGGAAGCACTTGCATCTTCAACAAACGACCTGCACAATAAGAAACTCAATCTAAAAGTCTTTTAACATAAATAAACAAGCGAAACACATACCTAAGTGCGTAAACATTTTGCTTCTGTGCTCCACCACTAGTTGAAAGAGCTTGAAAGGATGATAATGGTCGTTTCCTATATCTCATCCCAAGTGGAGTCTCTTTTAGTTGTGTAAGATTGGCTTTTAACTTCGTAATTGTGCTCTCCCTTTCTTCCACATCTTGTTGGAGTCTATTATTGTGCTCATCCAAAGATTTGATAGCACTTTATAAAGTGTGTATAGTAGCCTCTAAACTGTGTATCTTGAAATGGTTGTGATGACATTGTTGCATCCAATAATTTTCTATAGATGTAGAATGGTTAGACAATTGCTTGCAATAGCCTAGCAATCCATCTTCACTGCTACCAAGGAATTTTAGAAATGTGGAGATACTATGGAATCTAGGATGAACTTTAGCCATTGGATCTAAGGGATACAAAGCACCATTGACCCAAAGATCAATATTCTTCTCTCTAGCTGCACGTCGTTCATTTTGAGAATCTATGTCATTGCTACCTCTAGTTGTTGGTGCAAACTCTGTTGGAACACGAACATGTACACTCTTTGAGTGAGGAGCACATGTTGGTGCTGGTGTCATGTTCATAATACATGTGAGCACCATGATGTTCCAAAACTCGAGCACCGAATGGGAACAAGCACAGAGATAGCTGGAATGGCTTGTAGAGTAGCTTTGTGCAAGAAAAAAAGTGTGTTTTGGTATGTGGATAGGTCAAAATGACTTTTTTCAGTGTAAGAGGGAAAATAAGATTTTTTTCAAAAATTCATGTTTTGGGGCAACCAAAGTTACAAGTTTGATGATGTGGCACTTAAATTTGGAGGGATTTTGAAAAGTATGTTCTTTTAAAGTATTTTTTATAGAAACAAGGTCCACTAATGGCTTTTGCTTCATGTTTGGTAGCTCATGTACATCTTGGTTGAGCAAGAAGGAGCCTACAGTGGCTACTTCCAGTTGTGAGGCTGAGTATAGGGTAGCTTTCACAATGATTGTCGAGCGTGTGTGGCTCAGATGCCTTATGGCTGATTTGGGTATTGGTGAGTCTTCTGCCACCACCATCTTCATTGATAGTCGCATTGGTAGTTGTGAGGAACCCTGTGTTACATGCTCGCACTAAGCACATTGAGATGCATTATCATTATGTCAGGGAGAGGTTCTCTGCTGGAGAGATCATCTTGGCATATGTGCCCACATAGGAGAACATTGCCAACCTTTTCATGAAGGTTCTGCCTAGGGAGAAGTTTGAAGCTTTTTGCAAAGCTTTGGTCTTACTTCCTTTTGTGGATCGATTCCACATAGCTTGGCACTTCGTCATACATGAGTGCCAGCTCTTGTTCATTGCATCACTCCCCAGGGGGGATTTGTTGATGTATTTAGGTATTGATGTGTGTGAACACACTAGGACCACTGAGGCACTTTTTCCCCTCTTTAGGAGGTTTTTTTCCCCCCGGCTTGTATATATGCCTATTGCCCTAACGGGTCACTTATCTTTGTACATTCTAGTGGTAATACATTAGCTATTGTGTGTTGTTATCCAAGCTTCTTCTTCTTCCTTGTGTTGGTCACGTGCTTTCGTAGACCTCAAACTCCAACAGGTATGTGTTGTGTTATTATATGCAAATTGTAGTTAAGCAATTTTTCCATCCCAATTACTTGGATTATCTAAAGAATAAAAACATAATAAATCTAAAATAGTATTGTTTGTAGCTTTGACTTTACCCGTTACTTTCAAGATTAAATGTAGAGCTAAAGTCTATTTTGGAACCTAAATTTTGAAATAATGCAACCAAAACGTGATTATGAAAATGAACATGTTAATCTATTAAAATATTTTTTGTAAAACCATGATGTGGAAAAATATATTTAATTAATAACTTACCATAATAAGGAAAACTACATTTAATAAATAACTTGCCAAAATCCTCTATAGTATAAGCAGGGTCCATGGCCTTATATAGAATCAAAACCTATTACTAAGCATGTGAAAGAATTTTAGCAATATTGGAATTGAAATAGAAAAGGAAAGGTTTTGTCTTGAGAATATATAAAAAAATTAAAAAGTAAAAGAGAGTGTTATATAAATAAATAAGTAAATAGATAGATAAGGGGAAGAGAGTGTTAGAAGTTATGTTAAATATAAGTTACAAGGGATGGGGTATCAATATGTGAAAATAGAATTGTGGATAAAGCTTATCTCTTGTAAGTGAGAGGTGGTGGGTTCAAATCCCCTACATGCTAAATAGGGAAATAAGTAAGCTCTTATTTCCACTCACGAGTTAGAGAGGGTTCACGCGTAGCCAATGGAACTAAAGGGAACCAAAAAGAACCAAAGTGAACCAAGAGAACCATGAGTGCCACAGAAGCCAAAGATTCCAAAGATGCCATAGTTATGCCATAGTTCTATGCCTTAGTCAATGCCTTAGTCAATGCCTTGAAGTAATCGCATGGATAACCGAATTTATAAAACAAATTGAATCAGAACTTGAATAGTCAACATAGTGAGTATAGTGAGCATAGTGTCACAGTGTGACAGTATGACAGTGAGCATAGTGTGCACAATTTGCATAGTGAGCATAGTGTGCACAATGTGATAGGAGCATAGTGCATAGTAACATATTTGAAAAATTTTGAGAAAGACACCAGGGAACAAAAAAAAAAATGTGAATTGACAAACACAAACTGAACCAAACAAGAATTAATGAGTCAAAACGGATGCCAAATCACGAACGGACATCGTGAATCATGAATAAACAACGAGAAGTACACCTTTGTAGATGTGCATAGGGTCTGATACCATTGTTGATCGGATCTTGAAGACACACATATGTAGAGATAGTACAGTAATGAAATCTCGCAAAAGTACACATAGAATAGAGAGAGACAAGAGACTGAACACAAGATTGGGTACAATCTCCCCCCATATACTCTGGCAGACATGTCTAGTATGTGTATTTATATGTATTTTTTCATTACTTCCTAATAAAAGATACAAGAGGGTGGCACTTCAAAAAGCGTGCATTTGCAAAAAATATGCTTCATTTACAAATCATTGCTTTTCTAAGCAGTCTACTATTTTTACAAAAAGGTCGCTTTTTAAGCGATCTACCCTTTTTACAAAAAATATATAAAATAATATATTTTAAATATCTTCATTAAAATCCATATAACATTCCATTATTCCATAAAGTATAACATAGGCCCTCTATCATATGAAAGGATACTAAGGGGGGAGGCAGTGCTTTGGTAATTCTACCCAACAAAGATTGGAGTGTATCACTCAATCCCTAGGAACACCGAGTCGTAACAAACGAGAACTATATCATAAAAAGAGAACACCCTCTTCAAAAATCAAGCAAATTGCAACTTATGTTTGAGATTCCTTTATACCAGTATACATATATTTTAAAAATGAAGTGAAAACATGTGATTTTTTGACATTTTTTGTCATTTTTTCATAAAAAAGAACTCAAAATGTAGTCAAAATTTCAGTAGATAAGACATTGACATGTCCAAAATCTATATGATAAGACATTGACATGTCCAAAATCTATATGATAAGACATTGACATGTCCAAAATCTATATGATAAGACATTGACATGTCTAAAATCTATATAAAGAATGTAAAACTGAATAATTCTTTTACAAAAATAACATTTAAGACATATTTTCAATGGGTGGATATCCGATTGTTATTCAAAATTGCTATGAACATGGTTTCGTTAAGCAAACTACTTTGAGGCATTTACATAAGCACTAAAAATGTTACAGAGTTTCAATGCAACTCACAACTATGTCAATCTATGTCTACACCCTCATCATCTGATGCACTTGATTCAGTCTGATACTGTTGAAAGCTCCACAAGAGCTCTATCTTCATCCACATTCATACCAAATTCTGTAGGATCATGCACCAATCTTCTTGTTTGCCTATGATTTGTTGTACCACCTACATCTGAAAGCTTTTGCTTTATCATATTGATGGTTGCTTTCCTCAAGTGACTTGTTTTTGTCAAGGAAAAATCATAAACAAGAATATCTACATCATCCATTTTAAGAGTGGATGTGCTTCGAATATTCTTTTTCTTTTTTGAGCCTATTCCTTTAGTATCACACACCATTTCTAAGTTATATTTACCTGTGAATGCATTACTACTTTTAGTGTATGCACCATCAAAGCCTCTATTCTTCTCTGATCAATATCTTTAGTGATCTCTAAAACCTTTGCAATCCAAAATGGTCTGGTAGCCTCATCACCATCAGCAAGTACTACAATAAGTGTTCCAACATTTATCTCTATTAAATTTCCTTGCCATCTTGCTTCTGTCTGTTTTATCATCCTTGGGCCTACATAAATATTTCTTTCTGGTGGATGTATAAAACTTTGAAGTGCATCTGCATTACATGCTTGGGCCACATTCAGTGATCTTTGTGTACAAAAATCCCATGTGAATGGAACATCAACTGGCCAATGACCTGCAATCGTATATTGTATAATCTCTTCTTGATGATTGTAAAAGTCATCCCACCAAGATACATCTTGATCTCGAGCATATATTTTTGCACGCTCAATATGTCTCTTTTTTTCAATGAGTGCATGCATCCACCTTTTACTTTGATCAACCACATTTCCACATCTTTCTGTATTGTTTTTATCTTCATATGGTGATTGTTTTGCAGCATACACAGACAAATTAGGCACCTGCAATAAGAATCTACATTCCTCTTTAGGCTCCCACCCAGGAGAAGATGAATACTGCTTTGCAAATAAAAGGGTTATTTCATCAACCCTCTTCATCAGGAATACATGATTGAAACTAATATTGTGCAATGGAGCCAAAACTATAGCACTGTTATCAACCCATTGAGCAAAAGTGCTTAAAGTTATACATTTGTGTGAGGTGTTGAACTTCTGGTTTTGGAGTATATGCTTCTAAAATCAGCTCAGATAAAATCGGAAGAGTAAAAGCATTGTTAGATTGCCAAGTTCTTAGAGAATGTACTGAACATTTGATCAATGTGACCATGAGTGTGCCCAAGTAGAAGGAAATTTACCTTGACCTTCTCAAATACCTGTTTATCAACAAGCATGCATAAATATTCAAAGAAAGTAGAATTTTTATTCTCTCTTGCAATATTATCAAGTTGCAAATATAGAGTTGGTGGCAAAAGACCTTTCCATGATTGCAAAACCTGATGAATGACAGTAACTGTAAGGTTTGGATCATTATGCACATTTGGATATGTGAAAAAAACCTTGGACATTACAGTTCCATTGTATACCAAAGCACCAACCAAATGCATTTGCACAAGGAATTAATCTCCAATGTCCTTAGGGATGTGATAAAAATGTGGCAAACGAGTTTTCTTTTATCCATACTATCCATCAACAAACACATATAATGCTCCGGATTTCTGAGTGCTTTACTTCGATGATGAATTGCTTTCTTTCTCTCTAAAGCTTGACTCTCATGATGGTTGTTTAGAAGGTTTTTAAAATTATCTTTTTCTTGTGGTGTTGTAGCCCCCTTTGCCATGTTTTTCAAAGTGGCGCAAATTGAACATTCACCCATTCTAACTTTACGAGGAATAGACACATTGTTAAACTCTTGCTTCCATAATCGAGTAAAGTGATGATACAACACATACTTCTCATTTCTATTTTCCATGTCTTCTCTATATATTTGAAATACCTCTCGACGAGTAAAGTTATCTAACAAGTGCAACCTTCCAATTGTAGGCATAACCTCACAATGCAAGCTAAAATAGTTCATCATCCAATTCATTGCATGACGTCCAACAGATCCTTTGGTCCCAACATGGAATGTATCCAAAATGAGATCCCCATTCATAAGCCCCTATTGAACCCTATGTATTCTAAAATTTCCCACACCCATTGCAATTTTAAATGCAGCCCTACAACATCGCATCCCTTGAGTAAAGAAATATTCAAAAGCAACACGTGTTACTGACATGTTATCATCAATCATTTGCATGTGAGAAACAAGGTATATATCCTGCCTTTCACTATCTAAATGGAGGAATTTCTCTCTTAGGTGCTTTAGTTTCTTCATTACTAAATTGTACAAACATTTCAAACCGCAACAATGCTTCACAATATCCAATCCAATATGTCTATCTAAAGTAAGAAATTTAAATCTTTTTTTACTTACTTCACGAGGCCTTCTTTTAAAATGTAGATTGAGCCTGCTTTGCCTTTCCTTTGCTCCACATGCACTTGAGTCAGAAGGGAGATCAATGGCTGGATAAGATGGGAGATCAAGAGGTGCATTTGGTTGAGCAGCATTGCACTGTGAATTGGATAACTTAAATGACTCAACAAAAAACATAGAATCATCACGACATTCTTAATCATGGAGATCATCACTTATGAGGAAAGGGTCAACTGAGAACAATGAATTCGAAACTGTATCAATATGAGCAGAGGAAGCTGATGCCCAAGCATCCACTGAAAAGATTGAGCTCATCTTCACTCACTTCAAAGAAGACTGAAGATGAATTACCTTTTTAAATGAGTAAAAGTCCGAGATCAAGTGAAAATGTCACATCAAGTAGATATGAAATCAAAAGTTCATTAAAGTACATTAAAGTGCATTAAACATCAAATTACATTAAAGTACTTAAAACCTAACATTAAAGTACTTAAAGCCTAACATTAAAGTACTTAATTACTCAAATATACTAATAAGGGAACCAAAGATTTGATTCACTTTTGAAAGTGTGTCCACATCAAGTAATGTGTTTGTTGATGCTCATAAGATTGGCAGGAAAGAGCACACAAAGGTTTTGACAAAACAATGACTTCTACGTGGTTGGGTTCAAGGAAAAAAGGGTATATTCGATTATCTGAATCACTCTAAACTTCAAATTGATTGCATTTTGACTTTTTCAAGCATAGAAATCTCAAAACTTGATGAGCAGGATGATATTTAGAATTTTATATATCAATATGTAGATATCATCCAAGGAGTTCATATATCAACGTCTAGAATTGATCAAATTGTCATCGAAGGACATGTTAAAGTATGCTTTAGCCAATGTGTAGATGTCCTTTCCACAATACAGTAAAGGGCATCTGGTAAGACATCAGTGGACAACAACCAAAACAAAGAAAAGTAAAAGAATGTGATGTCACTAGGCAATATGCAGGTGTCTTCAAATTTGTGAATGGGATGGGAATTCATCAGATGGCATATGTGAACATTTCAAATGAATATGTGAACATGGAAGATAAGAAAACATTTCATATGAATATGTATGAGCTATGATAATTGTTGAAGAATCACTCACAAATTTGACATACAGACAGACATAAAGACGAAGAAAGACAAAGAGGAGCAGAAACAAAACATTCAGAAAATCAAGCCTTAGTGAAGGGACAAATTCACGCCTGTAATATATGGTGTAGAAACTTTCAGAATTACGAGTTTTTGAATCTTGGATCAAAAATGTATATAAGAGAGTGTATAGAACCGGAAGATAGAGTGCAAAGAGAGCGCATATAGAAACTGAGGATAGTGTTATAGAAGACGCCAGAGATTGCGTATGTAGAGATGAATAATAGAACCTCAACTGTCGGGTATTCATCTGAGAGAGATGGTAAGGAATAACTACTCAGAGTAGGAGAGTTTTCCATAGCTATGAGCAAAGTGAGGCCAAGCTATTTTTGTACACATCTTCTCTAATAGAAAACACATGTTCATGTGGAAGTTGAGCGCATTCTTCGTATGTGAAGAAATCTGAGTAATTTCATGTTATTGTGAAAGTTAGTTAACAGTTACAGTTTTTCTCAGTAAACGTTTTCCAGTACTTCTGAGAGTTAGATCTCGCAACATAGTGTAAAGTTTTTCATGAGAGATAGCTCATCTTGAAGCTAATAGTCTCAACTATAAGTTGATCAAAAGATTTATGTGAAACGGACATGTACACACAGTACTAAGTCTGACCGTAAAGAATTGATGAAGTTTTTCCTCAAATTTCAGATATAGTTCATTCAGTGAAGGAAGCTCAGGTATTACTTCCTTACTTCATCAAGAATTATTTGAAGTAACTACAAACAGATTTCTAGTTGATTCCGGTAAGATTTCGATAAGATTACGGTGACAGTCTGATAACATTCCGGTGAAGTTCCAGTGATGTTTCGGTGAGTTCAAAACACAGTTTTGACACAATTAAATGACGGGAAGATTATCCAAATGTAAGCAAACACAGTAGTGTAAAGTTTGGAGTAAATCAGTTCAGAATTAAAGCTTGAAGAAAATGCAAAGCTTTCAATAAAGTGAATTTTCGTTTTTCACTAGACACGGTTATAAAGTTTCCAGTTACAGAAAAGCTGCTAAGCTACTGATGATTATAGAGGTGTTCTAATATCACTCTAGCTTAGTTCTTGTTGTGACACGGTGAAATTCCGCAGCTTAGTGTTGGCAGCAGCCAGAGGCATAGAAGACGCAGAAGCATGTAAAGACAGAGCAGGGAGCCAGTTGAATCAATTTTTCAAAGATTTATGTTTAATAAATACTTTTCAAAACCTCTAACAGTGATTTTCATCACTTTTGTAACATATGTAACATAGAAAAACCCTTTTTGTAATCCATAGCTCCATTTTGTGCAAGTTGAGGAGTCCTCGAGCTTGAGGAGTGTAGGTAGAATGAGCGTAGCAATTTTGGTTATTTTTAGACACCGTTTACCCTCTCAAATAGCGCATAGACCTATTTTTTAACTCTGCCGGTCACTAGATGTGAAACCGGTCAAAACTAGTTTAGAATCTATGAAAAGAGCTAGAGAGCTCATTTTTGAGGTTAGCTTGTTGGAGTAGAGAAGAGCTTAGAGCTAATTTGAGCTTGTAAGAGTGTTCTTGAGCAATAGAGTTGATTTCTCACCTTCCATTGTGTCTTGCTTGTCTCTTCGTAGTGTGTGTGTATGTGTGTGTGCATCTCTATGCTTCTCACCTTCACTCTCACTTAATCTCACATTCACGATCTTCATATCACTCCTATCTTTTCCACGGATTGACATTAAGGAGGTGGAGCTTCTTAATGTGGTTCTCACCATTGTGCTAGAGCAACACTAAATTTGGCGTCGTTGCCGGGGACCGAGTCTAGGACGAATGTGTGATGGTAAGAGTATAGCAAGAAGTGGCATTGGAAGGTAAAAAATTTCTGTTTTTGTTTTTGTTTTTACTTAGTTTTTAGTGTTTCTCACCTCCCCCACACTCCATCTTCATCACCGCATCATCATCTCCAACTCCAAAAAACTCAGAAAAATCACCATATCCACCCATTCTCCTCATTTCCCCTCATTTGTGCATGTGCAAGAGAGAGAGAGAGCTTTTGTGCTTGTGTGTACTTGTGTGTTTTTTAGTTTTCTTGCAGGTACAGAGCTCCAATGCATCAGGAAAGCTTGGAAAAGGTAAAAATTCACTTTCTGTCAGGGATCTGTCGTAGGTGTCAGACCATCACGATGGTCTGCCAACTTCGGTATTTTTGGTAAGCGAGTTCATAAGCGTGTAGGCAACCCTTGCGTGTGTAGGAATCCATTGTTGCATTTGCAAAATTCACACTTTGGTGGACCATCGCGATTGGCTCAGACCATCGCGATTGTGTCACACCATCGCGATTGGCTCACACCATCGTGACGGCTCGGCCGGACCATCTCGACGGTCTCGCACCATCGCGAGGGCTCACTTGAGCCATGGTGACGGTTCACTTGGACCATCGTGACGATCCCGTCGACCCCACGTCATCGCGATTGGCCCATGCCATCGCCTCGATAGTGCCACGTGTCAAATTAGACCATCGTGATTGCTCACTAGCCACGCCATCGCGACGAGACCCTTACACCATCACGACAGCTCAAAATTTGGACCATCGCGATTGGCTCACGCCATCGCATCTATGACCATCGCGACGGTTCCCTTTGGACCATCGTGATAGCTCACGTTGATCGTTGACTGACGCCATCACGATTGTTCGCCGATCGAGCCATCGCGATCGTTCATTCCAGACCATCGCGACAGTTCACATTCACGCCATCACGACTACTTGAATTCACGCCATTGTGACAGGTCGCACTTTCGGACCATCGCGATTGTCCCATGCCATCGCGACGGTTCGCCTGGACCATCGCGATAGTCCCAGACCATCACGATCATCTCAGACCATCGCGATTGCTCACCCAAACGCAAATTTTAGGGTTTGATATTTTGACCAATTTTGGGGCTATTTTTTGAAAATTTTTGGATCATTGCACTCATAGGAGACCCCTTAGCTCATATTTGAAGAAAAACCTGTTTGGGAGTTTTCACTCCCTAGGGCCTGAACAGTCATATCTTTTTCATCCGAAGTCCATTTTTT
This sequence comes from Ceratopteris richardii, assembly GCA_020310875.1. Taxonomy (NCBI): domain Eukaryota; kingdom Viridiplantae; phylum Streptophyta; class Polypodiopsida; order Polypodiales; family Pteridaceae; genus Ceratopteris; species Ceratopteris richardii. The sequence goes on from CM035423.1 coordinate 92,332,213, forward strand.
GAGCTTTATAGCTCGTTAGAAAGCTCTTGACGAGTACTACGTGACCTCAACTATTTTTTTCATAAAGGATACATTGATTTTTACAGAGGATAATTTGAGATTGACCTAGTTTGGGACTAGAAAGCCAAGGGGCATTGAAAAAAAAATTGGGCAAAGGACAAGGGACTTTAAAAGTGTTTATATACTCAAGTGCTTGATCATCCATTTGTGAAATTGGTCTAATATTGGATTTTTCCAGGTCTAGCAAGGGCAATCAAGGGCAAACAAAGCAAGGCAAAGGAAGGCAGTGAAGAACGCAGGGCTTGGGAAGCGCAGCTTCTTGGGCAATCAGAGCAACCAGAAAAGCTGACTCAAGGTTGGAAGATTACTCAACCCCCTCAGTCAATTCTTAGCTTAGGCTAAAATGGTAGCTTTGTGGATTAACGACGATAGGAAACATCAAGTATAAGAGATTAAATCTATCAAGTCTAAGACTAAAGACAAAGGTGTGTGATACGAAAACTTAAGGGAAAGAACATAAGTCTGACGGAACGAGAACTCAAAAGTACCACAAAAAGTCGAATTCCTGACGCATACATCTAGACAAGAACTTAAGACCCTTAAAAAGAACCAAGCAATTAAAAACAAGGAACATTGACGATCAGAGAGTGCCGCGAAGTAAATTCATGAACCTTAGATCGGGCAAACATATAGGTAAGTCAAATGGACGAAGCCTTAGATCATCAGAAGCAAGTGTAGGCACTACTGCACGATCGTGGGCTCAACAATTGAACACTAGTTATCCCTACAAGAGCTCAGATACAAGTGAATCAGAAATGGCATTTAGCACAGAAAGACCAGAAGGAGGGTCAAACGTAGCATATTTAGAAAGACTTGAAGGACCCTATAGAACGCAATTAGAATTCCTCCGAACCAACCGCTTAGGTGCTCGCATCTATGAGGATGGTTTGCGAAGACAAGTGGTGCAAATGCACAACCCGGATCAACCCATTGGATTGGAACGTCCAGTGGTGAAATTTGAAAGAGATGCATACATAGACAAGGAAGGAACGATGTACATCTTAAGTACGCAGCCAAACAATACGAATGTCGAGTTTGGCGTAATTCAGTTGGAAACAGAAGCGAGATCCCAAGGAAAGGAACCATTGGAAGAACCTAGAACACCTAGAGGGAAATCTGTACTGACACGAGTACTAGTTCCAGAGTGGATCCCTCAGGACAACAGAAGCATAGAGTTGTTTGTAAATAAACAAACTGATGAAGCATTTTGGAGATACAGAACGGAACAACCTAGCGAGGTTGGCTCCATCATAATCTATGAGTTCAAGGACCCGGATACACCTGGAAAGGTTGTATACCTAGATGAGACTTCAGAAAGAGTATTTGTGGTGCCAGACCATGCTAGAAATACATACACATGGAGAGGTGAATTGGTATTCCCTCCATCACGAGCAAACGGAAACACGAGCCAACAAGGGGTAGGAACATCCTCAGCCCATGGCATGCAAAGAGAAAAGAACAAAGAAAGACCGGAAGTAAGCTTCAATCATCCCATAGGAAGAGATAGAACCACCGTAGACACGGAAAGAGTGGAAAGACAAAGAATGCCAGGTGGTAGAGATGATTTTCCTCTACCTAGACCACGTGAACACGCAAGAATACTAAGACCCACTCAGTTAGTTAAGTCCATGAAAAATTACTTTGATGGGACAGGAGATCCCTATGACCATGTCGCAGAATTCAAGCAAGTACTAAGAGCAGAACAAGTCGAAGACATGTTCACGCAATATAACGCATTCGGACTAACGTTAAAGAACACCGCTTTAACTTGGTTCCAACCATTGCAACAAAGGCAATTTAGAGACATCCATCACCTTTTAGAGTCATTCATCACTGAATTCTCTAAAAGTGGAATCAGACATGACATGTCTTCGTTGATTCATAGCTTCAAACACACCCCTCAAGAAACAGTAAGATTGGCAGGACGAAGGTTTAGACAATATGTTGAAAGATGTCCAGTACAAGAGTTACCTTCACAGGCCAAGCAAGTGTCATTGTTCCTAGATGGCTTGCTGAGCTCTAAACTACACTCCTATGTGTACTTAAAAGAACCCAGAACGCGAGAGCAATGTGTAAGGATTTGTATAGACATTGAAGATAACTTAGGAGACGAGTTGGAACTCTCAAAGGTCTATAAGGACTCAGATTGTTCTTCTCTAGCATCCACCAAATTGTCTAACTCAATAGAGGACCTAGCAGAAAAAGTGGCCCAGAAACTAGGAGTTTCTAGTGAACAGATGCCTAGGGTAACAACAAACAAGCGTTGTTACACTTGTGGTGGTGATCACATGGCAAATGTGTGTCCCAATGCAACACAACCACAAGCCAACCCTAGTGGCCAGTACTGTACAATTGAGAGAAGATACACAAATCACACGGCTCAAGACTGCCCTTATAACAAACAAGCAGTGAGGTAGAACTACCCGCAAGCATACCCGCAGCCAGGTAGGTATCAAGGCCAGTATAATACTCAGCCTCATTACTATAGGCCTCCTCAGAATTACCCGTATCAGGCTCAACAAAGACCTCAATCTGTCTTAGCTCAGCAGCCACCCCCACCAGCGAATGTCATCTCAGTTAAATATGCTGCTGCAGAAGAGAACCTAAGTAGGGCTTTAGTTCCCTCTTCACCCTTGATCACCGAAAGTGACCCGAACTCAAACAATTTTGACTCTACTCATGTAGATAGTCCACCCGCTTATTACACTGAGTTACCAGAACACGTGGAGACATATCATTATGATAGTCCACCAGTGGAACCTAGTTGGGAGCCCGACTATGCTAATGTGATGTACACAAACCCGAATCCGCGGCCCCAATTGAGACAGCAAAGACCACAGGGCCCTAGAGGACCATGCTTTAGGTGCCAAGGAGATCATTTCATTAAGGATTGTCCACATCCTCCGATATCAGGGCAATCACAGTATTATAACATACAAGGGTTTTGTGCCGATTGTGGTAAAGAGCACATAATCAAAGATTGTCCTAAGAACCGTGCTAATGCTTCAAATGTGACACCAATCAACGTGATAGGTATTGTGAACAATGTAGATGGATCCAACCCTACATATGTGCCTATCCAAGCTATAACAAGAGCCCAGGCGCTCTTACAGAATCAACAGCTTAATCAGGAGAAAATAGCTGGAACTAGTGAAGTTGCAGAATCTAGCAGTAAAAAGACGAAATCTTGGAAAGATTCTAGAGAAAGAATTAAGAGAAAGTGGAGTAAAAAGATAACTGAGTTGGAAGGAAGTCTCAAGGAATCGAGAGCCAAAATCCTAGAGTTGACCTCTCAAGAATTAAATCAAGAGAACCCAACTCAGAAATCAGGATCAGTTTTAGCAGAACCCATACCGGAAAACCTAGACATGATGTTTCGTGCGTATTAGGCTAGAATAAAGGAAGGACCTCAAGTAGCTGAAATGAGTAAGAACTACCCTCGAGAAGACTTAGAAATTGAGAGGACTAAACTTTGCATGAAGATGGTAGAATTAGCACAAGCTTTGTTCGAAGCCTCTAGATATCTTAATTGGAATAACATGGCAAAACCGGAACTACACTTTCAAGGTCTAATGGAGAGGCTAGAATACTTGATAGAAAGAAAAGAGAAAAAGGATCAGCATAGGAATCTTAGTGTCCCAGAGACACAGGAAAGGAATGCACCATCCCTATCTCAAGTACCCAATACAGAAAGTCAAGACAATTTGTCTTCCATTCATAGGTATTCACATGAATTTTTAAGAGAAATCCAAGAAGAGAAGTGGAGAAAAGGACAAGGAACCCATCCTCCTATTCAAGAAATAGACGACTTGCAAGAGCAATTTCCCCAAGACATCCCCTCTATTTACGATGATGTAGAGGAAGAACAACTGAGTGAACACACAGGATTTGAATCCAATTCTTTGCAAGAATTACCTCAGTTCACAGGACCTTGGGAAGACAAGTCTATTAGCATGAGAGCACCCACGATAATAGTGGATGTGTGTTAGCAAAACCCACGAATGAAGGTAATATAGATCTCCCCATAGCTTACGCAAGTAGACAGTTGAACGCAGCAGAAAGAAATTACACCACTACGGAACGAGAAGGATTAGGGATGATTTACACAGTAAAGAAATTCAGACATTATTTGTTGGCAAACAAGTTCAAGTTCTTTACAGATCATCAAGCCCTATTATACTTAGTCAAGAAGCCATGTAACACAGGACGATGAATACGTTGGTTTCTATTACTCATGGATTATGATTTTGAAGCAGTAGTCAGGAAAGGAAAGACACATCTCAGAGCTGATCACCTCTCGAGATTAACCACAGGAGAAGCTCCTCAAGGAATAGTGGATGAATTACCCGATGCATATTTGTTTAACCTTGAGATAGCACCAGAATGGGCTAAGCCTATTGTCCCTCTTCTCACGTATGGACCCAAGAATCCTAGGATAAGGATCAAGGAAGGAGAGATCACCAAGTCTCAGAGCTATCAAATCATAACAGGAAGCATATATAAATAGGATAATCAAAAGATTCTTGCTTGTTGTGTAGAAAGAATCAGAACATGCAAATTGGTTGAGATTAGCACACATAGGTGCATTTAAGCAACATCATTCGAAACATCGTACATTGCAGACTTTGCATAGACTAGGAGTATATTGGCCTTCTATGGAAGCAGACGTCTACAAATTGTGTAAAGAATGCCCTGTTTGTTGTGAAAGACAACCAGTAGAACATGCTACATTGTATCACGTGTCTCTTACACCAGACTGGAGTGAACCTTTAGTGACGTACTTGAGGACGAAAACATTCCCTCAAGGAATGACTTTAGCGCGACAACGCAGTCTAGAGCAGGAAGCTCAGGACTATTCAATTATTGGTGATAATCTATACAAAAGAGGAAGAGACGGATACCTAAGACAATGTGTTCATGAAAGCGATTATCTGAGCGTACTAGAGACTGCACACCAAGGTGTTGCAGGAGGTCATTTTGGACCTGACAAGATAATCAAAGCCATCCTCTTTGCAGGACTATGGTGGCCCACTCTTCACATGGATGCACATACCTATGTTAAGAGATGTGATGTGTGCCAAAGAACTCAATTTCCTACTTGCAGAGATGAAACGCCATTGAAACCCATGATGGGCAGACGTGCATTTTCTAAGTGGGGTATAGACTTTGTAGGACCCATTAACCCCCCTGCAAAAGGTACACATGTTGAATACATTATTGTTGCGACAGATTATCTTACCAAATGGGTAGAGGCAAAAGCCACAAAAAAGAATGATGCACACATGACTGCAAAATTCTTATTTGAAAATGTCTTTACAAGATATGGATTGCCTATAGAGTTAGCGAGCGATCGAGGAACTCACTTTCTAAACCAAGTCATTGAATATTTGTTACAGGATTTTATGGTGATTCACAAGAAATCCGCACCATATCATCCTCAGGCCAATGGTCATGCTGAAAGCACGAACAAGATCCTTTGTAACGTACTAACGAAACTTGTGAACAACAAATGTTCAGATTGGGACGAACAGTTACACCACGCTGTTTGGGCATATCGAGTGGCCTACAAGACCGTACTCAATGCAACTCCCTTTTAGATGGTTTTTGGTCAAAATGTTGTGCTTCCTTTGGACTTCTTTATACCGACCCTTAAGGTTGCACAAGAACATCAGTGGACCAACCATGAATTATCAGCAAGAATAATGGACTTGGAACAATTAGGAGAAACCAGGCTGAAAGCAGCAGCAGGAATATACGCGGCAAAGAAGCGACAGAAAGCATATTTTGATGCATATGTGAAAGATAAAGGCTTGAAAGAAGGAGATTTAGTTCTAGTATATACGTTGAAACAGCATGCACGGAAGTTAGAAAAGTGAGGTTATGGACCTATGATCATTAACAGACTCTCGACAAGTGGAGCAGTACAATTAGCCACCTTAGAAGGAGACATAATGCCTAATTACATTAGTGGCTGTAGAGTCAGGCTATATCAGGAACCTCTTACTGCAGATATGCTTAGACGACTCACATTGGCAAAGAAACGTAAGGAGGAAGAAAAGAGAATACGAGCTGAAGCTCAGGCGGAAGCTATAGAACGCATTAAGCGCATGAAGCTAAGAAGACAAGGACTAGGGAGAGAACATTATAACCATCTGGAAACATCACCCAGATACCCCATGGCCATGTGTCAAGTAAAGTCACCCCTCATCCTAGCATAGTGGACAGGACCCCATTCATTAGAGTCAGGCTAGAGCATGGCAACCCTTGCCAAGAGCTCAGGGCTTTAATTGATTCAGGTGCTGCGACTAGTGCGATTAGATGGTCCCTCTATAAGGATTCAGGAATAGAAATGCGGCCAATTGAGGCATACCTCATAGGGCTAGGAGGCATGGAAACCCCTTGCATGGGTGAGGTAGACCTTCCTATCCTCATAAACAAAGTGACCTTGACAGTGAAACTACTAGTGTGCCATGATGACGACCTGATAGAACCCCTAATCCTTGGCCAAGATTGGCTATACGATCACTCAATGGACCTAAATCTTAGACAAGGCTCCTTGCAGATTGGAACCTTAGATCAGAAGCGAGTGATACCGCTTGACTTCCCTAATGGCATTCCGACTGAGGTTTGTAGCCCTAGACCCTATGAAATGCATGCGACGGAAGACCGGAAGATCTTTGGTCAGATCAATCACGTTACGTCTACACCAACCCATGCGGGCTTGGCGATGGAAAATTGTCAATCTAAAGGACGTCAGGAGATTTTCCCTTGGGCTTCTTGCAAACTAGAAGGGGTAACCACCCAACAGATGGGTCAGGAGGGTTACATCAGCAGACAAATGGACACTATCACCTGCGGTGCCCATCCTTCCACACTTACTGCAGACTGGCCTAGATTAAAAGTACAAAATGGAGCACTTCCTAATGGGTAGGTTTCGCAAGTATTGGACCTCCCTTCTTTTCCAAAGCAAAGTGTCCATTCGACCTCTCAACCTCAACCACAAAAGAGTCAACCACGACGAAGGAACCCAGACCGACGACAACATCAGACGACACAAGGAAGAAAGCTGCAGTCTCGGTATCATAAAGCAAGAGGCACAAGATAAATATGGGTGCCAAAAGGACAGAAACCACCAACAGATTTCAAAAATGCAGACAACGATAAGAAGAAGTCAAGGCAGAAGCAGAAATAGTATCCAAGATCTCCTCGACCTTCTTCTACGACTACAAACATTCGACAAATTTGGATCGCCAAGAAGTACCTTATGAACCGACCCACAACCATGCAGATTTGGGTACCCAAACAGTGTATTATAGCTCAACCCTCAAGCCTTGTAATATACACCCCTCAGAAATCTCTTCAACCCTCAATACCACCACGTCCGATCTCAACTTTTGTCCCTCCGCAGCGGCCTATCACCCGATCACAAACTCTTAGGAAGTGGATACCGAAACATATCCAGAAGTCTTCTCCTAACCCTTTGTCTAACATAACTACCACCCCGACTAATCTACAACCTTGTAATAACTCATTCATGATTGAACCTTGTATAAATCCACACACTATAACCCAACATCACCTATAATAACATCTCATCAAAGAACTGCATGCAATATCTGAAAACGTATAGGTGTCTAGAGACCTGCACTAGTTCTGCAAGAAGCATTGCATCAATCACATCACAACACTTGGCTACACGGGTTACACATCGGCTATGGAAAGGGATTGCGGTCTCACCTTAATGGGATCATAATTAATTTCCATACTAATGTGCTAATCTTTTGTAGCAGATCTTTTCCATTAGCACGTCAATCATCATGCAAACCGAAGAAGGACCATCTGAAGCTGGAACCAGTATACCCAGGGCTACTATTAGTGATTTACTCGCTGAGCCCCATCCGACGGCTCCACCGCCAGAATTTCAAGGTTTCCCAGGACCGATGCCTATTGACGATCCTCCTAGAGGGTATACTGCGAAGATTCATCGTAATTCTCACTAGTTTCAAGGGCTAGCAGGACCTTGGTGGATGCTGAGTTTATATTTGAGGCTAATTTGACTTTTGATGATCGTACCTGGGGCAAATATCAGTTTCTATCAAGAGAGTTTGAAGGGCTACAGAACACACAAGACTTAACACATGTTTGGGCAAGAGCCGGCTTCACAGAGTATTTCAGTGACCCTTTGCCTAAACCTGACTTCTACAGATGCTATTACTTAATCACCACTTTGATAGCTTTGGAGAATAAGGACCTGCCCGGAACTTTTATTTTGCCATCTTTAGTGAACGATCCACCATATAAAAGATTTTATCTTTCTAAAGATTTGATTCGAGCTGCCATCAAGATTCATGGAACCCACACGCCCACAGAGCGAGAAAGGTTAGTTCCAGACCCTATGAAACGTGGGGACGTCACTAAGTGGGAAGAGATTTTGGCGATCACACCTGAGCTTTCAAAACCACTACGGATATGTATGCAGCATTTTGCTTTCCCCGCTCAGGACAGATTCACAATGCCTCACAAACGAATATGGTTTGGTTTGTATTTATCTTGTATTGGACCCCAGACAGTTGATTTAGCTGGCTGGATCATTGATCAGATGTATTTAGCACAACATAGATGGGAAAGAAAGAAAGTCATCAATGAATGTTGCGCACTGACTAGAATTGTATATATGTGCTTAGCATATGACTTGCCGATCGAACGTGCATTGACAAGTGAGGAGTTGAAAGCATTTAAAGGAACAACGAAGAAAGCTAGGAAGCCTAGCAAAGGAAGAGCAGGAAAGCGAATGAGAGGAACTATCCCCTGCCTTCATGTGCCAGAATCACCCTCACCACAACCCTCTCCTGAACAGTCTCCTACTGAACCCCCTGTACAACCCATTCGCATAAGGTTATCAAGACCAGTTACAACGGAGGGCACTACCAGCACAGTCACTACTCAAGCAGCCACAGTCCCAGGACCTACCACCACTACAGTAGAAGTTCCCACCAGTATTGGTGCGGAAGCTTTCTCTTTTCTGATACCCCATTTAGAAGTAGAACAAGCAGACACCACATTTGATTTTGAGATGCAGGATGTATTTTCAAATGAATTTCAGTTTTCAGAAGGCCAGATCTTCTCTCAGGAATATGAAAGGCCCAGCTACCCTACCACACCGCGAGATCAACCACAAGGACAAGTAGTGTCCAGTTCCGAGGAAGAAAGAATAGAAACCGACAAAGATGAAGGCGATGACGAAGCCAATCAGGGAACTCATGAATCCCAAGAACATGTGCAAACAGACGAACAAGGACAACAAACCGACACCCAAGGTGACACGAGCACACACAAAGAAGAAACCTTCGAAGCAGCAGCTTATACACTGGCCATCAAAAAGTTATACCGTACTATGGAAAAGGTTTGGGCGCGTAAGAAGTTGATTGACGAAGAGCGCCAAACACTCATAGAACAAGAGCTTGTCTTGGGCCAGTTCGAAGAAGTATACATTAGAGGTTTCAGAGAGCTTGTCAAGTCAGTTGGACCCACTAAAGCCTTAAGATATTTGTAGAGAAAACCGCTACCGCAGTATGATCCTCGCAGAATCCGCCTACTAACCAAACCGAGTGAATACATTCAGGTACCCACCAACGGTCAGTCTTCAGAACAGGCCAAGGAAGCAGGTCTCGTCCCTGAAAGCTCATTGGCAGAGGACACCATTATCGTCGATTCCCCACCCTGTGCTACTATTGTACATACTACCACAGTTACCGAAGTACCTGTCACCCCAACCACTCCTCCTTCACCTCCCATCCATCCAGTCTCCCCCATACACCCCCCTTCTCCCAAAACAACATCCTCCTTCTCTAGTGGAGTAGCAGAAGTCGTCCTTACTCCCATTCATCCCACAATTCCCGCACCCACTCAACCTATTCTACCCCCTAACACATCCACCTTTCTATCCAACCCATTTCTCCATCCATCTTTTCCATCCTTCCCCACACCTCCAAGACCCCTTTTCCCATTCCCACCTCCATTAACCTTCTCCCCAGTCTCACCTCCCCGACCCACCGTAACCCCTCTTTCCCCTTTCCACCAAGCCGTCCAAGACAACCCCTCTGTAAATTACTCCTCAACCTTTGTAAATCATGTGTTTACACCCACACACTTACCCACGATCACACCACTATTCACAGTCACCGCACTCGACACCACATCGAGCGATATGGATATATCACCCCCCACTGCACCTCCACTCACTTCATTTGTGGCACCACAATATTTAAGCACACCACAATTTTCCACAATCACCACAGCATCCACTTTCCCACCCCCATTCCCCGTTCCCTTTGCATCTACACCCACTGCATCTTCACTTAGCACACCATTAATATTATCACCCACCATAGACACAGCATTTCGACAGATGTTCACGTGTATGACGCAAGTAAAAGATGAGTTCACATCTCTTGGAAATAATTATCAGCAGCTGCAGAGGACAACCAATGACTTACAGTCGCAGCTTAATTCATTCTCGATTGAGAATGCCTCATTGAATACTCGATACCAAGAATTACGCGAGGCATACCACAAACTGGAAGTAGAAAGTGAAGAGAAAGCCAAAGAGGCCACTGCTGATCTTGACAATTTGTTAAGGGCCGCACCTCCACTCACTTCATTTGTGGCACCACAATATTTAAGCACACCACAATTTTCCACAATCACCACAGCATCCACTTTCCCACCCCCATTCCCCGTTCCCTTTGCATCTACACCCACTGCATCTTCACTTAGCACACCATTAATATTATCACCCACCATAGACACAGCATTTCGACAGATGTTCACGTGTATGACGCAAGTAAAAGATGAGTTCACATCTCTTGGAAATAATTATCAGCAGCTGCAGAGGACAACCAACGACTTACAGTCGCAGCTTAATTCATTGTCGATTGAGAATGCCTCATTGAATACTAGATACCAAGAATTACGCGAGGCATACCACAAACTGGAAGTAGAAAGTGAAGAGAAAGCCAAAGAGGCCACTGCTGATCTTGACAATTTGTTAAGGGCCCAGACAGTTTGCAATGCGGCGCTTACACGGAACATGGGCTTACTCAGAAGACATCTAGCAGCAGCAAAGGAAGAGAACCAGCGGCTACAAGAGCAGAAGAGAGAAAATTTAGAAGCTGCTCTCGATCATCCAGACCAACCATTAAGTCCTAGCCGATTCAAAGCAGTGCCCTCCGAATCAATGAAAATGTTGCTTGATGATCACATCAGATTGCTCGATGAATACGATCGAATGAATGAAGAATATCAGAAGCTAAAAGAAGATCATAAGCTACTCCAGCTCAAAGCACCTGCAACACAAGGACTACCAGCTCCTGCGGACCCATCTCCTGACATCCTAGAGGAACTCAACGCATTATGCGCCCAGGTATCTACTCTTGAATCGCGGATAGCTATATATGAAGCACCACCAAGGCCAGATTCCCCACCAGAGCTCCCAGCTGATGAAGAAAATGTAACTATTCCGGTGGAGGAAACTTTTAAAGAAGCCTACGAGCCCCAACCCATCCCAGGCGGACGAGTCACGGCCGAAGGCCAAACGACTTACGAACTTCCTACTCCCGCATGGATGAAGACAATTGAAGAGCTTGGAACAACCCATTCAGCACGAGTAGAGGTGCAGTTGCACGCAATGGCAATGATTGAGGAAAGAATTCTATAGTCACCCTACTTTGCTCATTTGGCCCCGCGCAGATACATATCAGGGCATGAGTTACAGTACAAACCGTATTTCATGTTAATGGCCGAATATCAGTTGGCCATAGAGAAAGAAACAGGCAAGAAACCATCTCACGCTACTCAATTTGAACCTGAGGATTTGCCACTGGATGCGCAGCAAGGCGAGATCTATCAACCAGACTGGCGTAAAGATCTTTTACAAGAGTATCCTGAGATGATGAGTACTTGGGTTAAGGCACCACTACACTTAAAATACAACCCATGTTGGGGACGAGTGCCACGTCGCCGTTCCTGGAAGGCATTTGCAATTAAGATACAAAACAACAAGCAATGCCAAGATTGGCTAAACTACCCATACTTCAGGCCACCTACAGGACCACCCACAATTGGATACATGATGGCCACGATTCTCCACTGGATCCCTCGCTTGAAACATATGGACGATATAGCAGCGCACATGACTGTCAAAATCTTTGACATGATGCAGATGGTTTTTAAAGTCTTCAGACGCGTCAAGGCACCTCATGTAGACACCCCGGGCTTCGAGCATGGCAATCTAGATCTTGCATACGATATGAGTACAACGCCATCGCTATGGGTGTGTTATGCCTGGCATTACAGAATTAAATACCTACCGGCGTGCTACAAGCATACCTTCGAAGAAATGTTCACAACCGGTTTCTGGGAATACCATTCGGAAGTGTTCATCAGCAGGCCCACCCACTTGCTTCAATTATTCACCTATGAACAGATGGTTTATTCCACACATTATCGACTCCCACCACCTAATGAACCGCAACCAATTGATTGGGAGAAACTCGAGGCAGATTTGGCCCGAGGCATTCGGATATCAGAACACACCCTCGCTCAAGACCTCCTACAGAACTACATCCGACAGACCGCACAACAAGGTTCTGTCGAGGACGACAGAAGTGAGAGGGAGGGGGGTGTTCGCAGCAGCCAGAGGCATAGAAGACGCGGAAGCATGTAAAGACAGAGCAGGGAGCCAGTCGAATCAATTTTTCAAAGATTTATGTTTTATAAATACTTTTCAAAACCTCTAACAGTGATTTTCATCACTTTTGTAACATATGTAACATAGAAAAACCCCTTTTGTAATCCATAGCTCCATTTTGTGCAAGCTGAGGAGTCCTCGAGCTTGAGGAGTGTAGATAGAATGAGCGTAGCAATTTTGGTTATTTTTAGACACCGTTTACCCTCTCAAATAGCGCATAGGACCTATTTTTTAACTATGTCGGCCACTAGATGTGAAACCGGTCAAAACTAGTCTAGAATCTATGAAAAGAGCTAGAGAGCTCATTTTTGAGGTTAGCTTGTTGGAGTAGAGAAGAGCTTAGAGCTAAGTTGAGCTTGTAAGAGTGTTCTTGAGCAATAGAGTTGATTTCTCACCTTCCATTGTGTCTTGCTTGTCTCTTCGTAGTGTGTGTGTATGTGTGTGTGCATCTCTATGCTTCTCACCTTCACTCTCACCTTCACTCTCACTTCATCTCACATTCACGATCTTCATATCACTCCTATCTCTTCCGCGGATTGACATTAAGGAGGTGGAGCTTCTTAACGTGGTTCTCACCATTGTGCTAGAGCAACACTTAGTTTTTCAAACTTCTTGTCGTGTCGACATCAACAAGTGGTATCAAAGCAAAAAAGGTTTTGAAGAACAAAAAGGTTCTCAAAGAGTAAACAAAAGTGAAGATACAAGAGAATTTGAAGAATTCTCATAAAGAAAGGTGAAAGCTGAGGTAATCAACAACAAACAGCATCAAGAAATTTTCCGAAGTAATTCTCAAGGTTAAAGGTTTGTAAAAGGTAAAACCTTTTAACATAACACTCACCAAAAGTAACAGAAACAAGAAGATTATGGCAGATCATATCTCTATTGACAAATTGGACAGAGATAATTATCCCGCATGGGTAATGCGCATGGAAGCCTTACTTATGAGTAAGGACTTAATGATATATGTGACAGGAGAAGAAAAGAAGCCGACTTTCGAAGATGACAGTCAACCAAAGAAAGAGGAGTTAGAAGCCTTGAAGCTGTGGCAGAAGAAAGATGCAGGTAACGTCAGAAGTAAAAGTAGAGGTAAAGGAAGAGGTAATCAGATTAACAACAAGAAGACTTGTTGGATCTGTGGATTAAGCAATCATTTGGCTCATGATTGCTGGCATAATTCTCAAGGATCAAGTCAGAATCAGAATAACAATAGTAGAGGCAGAAGCAAAAGATATCAAAGAGGAAGACAAAGCCAAAGAGCCGGATATGGTAGAGGTGGAGCAAGAAGTTGGGGACAGAATCAGTCTCACAACACTACCTACTACAACTATGCGAATGATACGCACAATGACGGTCATACAACGTTGATGATGAACTCAATAAGTATGTCAGAGAATGAAGATCTCAAGGTATTCTATATTGACTCTGGTTGTTCAAATCATTTGTCAGGAAATATAGAATTGTTATCAGAACTTGAAGGAGGTATTTCAAATCATACAGTACAAATAGGTGACAACACAAAACATAATGTAAGGTCAATTGGAAAAGTAAAGTGTAAGAATGGAGCTGACGTACTAACAAATGTTTTGTATGTTCCAACAACCCCGAAGACTCTGATTAGTGTGGGACAGATAGTAGAAAAAGGTTTTCAAGTTAGGTTTACAAATGAAGGAGTATTCGTTGAAGATCCAGAGAATGGATACAATCAAATTGTCCATGGTAAAAAGGAAGGTAGACTTTTTACTCTTAAAGTACAAGGAAATGTTGGTCAAGCATTAATCACACATGGTGATGAGGTATTTACAGAGTTAGACCTCTGGCATAAGAGGTTAGGACATTTTAATGAAAGAGAAATCAAAACTATGGTGGAGAAACAATCCGTGAGAGGATTACCAAATATGAAGAATCAACATATGATTCACAAGTGTGAAGCCTGTCAGATGGGAAAAGCCCACAGATTACCATTTCAGAAGAAAGGGTACAAACACAATGGTGTACTAGAGCTCATACATACACATGTATGGGGACCAACAAAAGAAGGATCTATCAGTGGCTCAAGGTATTATGTTCTTTTTATTGATGATGCAACAAGATGGATAACTCTTTATGTTTTGAAAGAGAAGTCAGAAGTATTTGAAGCTTTCAGGCGTTTTCATGCATATGCTGAAAGACTTACAGGACAGAAACTTAAAAGACTAAGGTCTGATGGAGGAGGAGAATATTTTTCTCGAGAGTTCAATGATTATCTGTGGAATGCACGTATCAAAAGAGAAATAACTTGTAGGTATACAGCGCAACAAAATGGAGTAGCAGAAAGAAGAAACCGAACTCTAGTTGAGTTTGCAAGAGCAATGTTAAAGGAGAAGCATTGTCCAAATTATCTTTGGGCTGAGGCTGTAAATACAGCTACATATCTGGTAAATAGATTACCATGTACAGCTTTAAATGGGATGACCCCTTATGAAGCTTGGTGGGGCAAGAAACCAGCACTTGATCATTGTAAAGTGTTTGGATCAGTTGCTTATGCTTATGTATCATCACAACTGAGACATAAGCTAGAACCAAAAGCTAAAAAATACGTGTTCATCGGATATGATGGAAAACAAATGGGTTATAGATTATGGAGTCCTCTAACCAAACAGTTTATTATTTCCAGAGATGTGACATTTGATGAAGGAAAGAGCTGGTATACAGATAAAGAGCACAGTGTTGAAACACTTGAAGAAGAGATAAGAAGAATTGAAAAAGGTAAATCACATATGCAGGTAAATGGAGATGAAGATCATATGCAGGAAAGTATGTCCAAGATCGGATTAGGTATGAGAAATGAAGATGGACCAAGATTTGATGAAGATGTGCATTCAGATACACATGAAGAGTTTGAACCAAGAAGGTCAAACACAGTTAGGAAACAACCGACAAGGTATTCCTATGACACTTTTTATTTGACTCAGAAAAACTATGCTTACTTAGTAAAGGAAGATGAAGAACCTCATAATTACAGTGAAGCAAAAGGTAAGGAACAATGGGAAGAAGCAATGAAGGAAGAATTCAATGCGGAAGAGAACAAGACTTGGGAACTTGTTCCAAAACCAAATGGTAAGAAAGTGATTGGAAATAAATGGGTTTACAAAGTTAAGAAACTTGCAGATGGAAGGATAGCCAGATACAAAGCTAGATTGGTAGTCAAAGGCTATGCTCAGACGCATGGCATAGATTATGATGAGACATTTAGTCCGGTGGCAAAGATTTCAACCATAAGGACATTGATTGCTATAGCAGCATCAAAAGGATGGAAGCTAAGTCAGCTAGATATAAAGAATGCATTTTTAAATGGATATATATGAGATGAAGTTTACATGGAACAACCTGAAGGGTTTGTAAGTTCCAGTTACCCAGATCATGTTTGCAAATTAGCAAGAGCTCTCTATGGATTGAAACAAGCTCCAAGAGCTTGGAATTATAGACTTGTGAAGTATCTTAATGACCTTGGATACCAAAGCTCAAAGGCTGATGCAAGTCTACTCATTAAGAGAACAGAAGAAGGTATGATCTACATTTGTATTTATGTAGATGACATTATAATCACAGGTACCTCAGATGAAGGAATCAAGGAGGTAAAAAGATTACTTGAAAAAGAATTCAAGATTAGTGATCTAGGAAAATTATCATACTTTCTTGGAATGGAAGTTACATATACAGATCATGGTGTATATGTTTCACAAGAAAGGTATCTCCTAAACTTACTGAAGAAGTTTAACATGGAGAATTGCAGAGAAGCTTCAACACCGCTTGAAGTAAATCATAAACTCAGCAAATATGGTGGTGCAGAGTTTAAAGATATGAGGAAGTATCAGTCATTAGTGGGAAGCTTGATTTATGCTACGCTAACAAGACGAGATCTTAGTTATGCAGTAGGAGTTCTCTCACAGTTCATGCATTGTCCGAAGGATCAACATTGGGTTGCAGGACAAAGAGTTCTTAGATATATCAAAAGAACTATAAAGGAAGGATTATATTATCCTTTTACGTTAGATATAAAACTGAGAGCATACAGTGACTCAGACTGGGCAGGAAGTCAAGATGACAGAAGGTCAACACATGGGTATATGATATACCTAGGAGATAAGCTTGTAAGCTGGTGTTCAAAGAAGCAGCATACAGTAGCTTTATCGTCAACAGAAGCAGAATATAAAGGACTTGTAGAAGCAGCGAAAGAAGTGATATGGATGCAGACCTTGTTCAAAAGCATGGGTATTGATCAAGGTATACCTATCATACTTGGAGATAATATGAGTTCGTTGTATCTTGCAGCAAATCCAGTATTTCATGCAAGAACAAAGCACATAGAGATTCGATATCATTTCCTGAGGGAAAAGGTAATGGAAAAAGAGATTGAAATAGTATACACATCTACAAAAGATCAGATAGCAGATATTCTGACAAAGAGCTTAGATGGAGTAAAGACAAGCAGATTCAAAGAAATGGCAGGTATAAAAGAAAAGAAGAATATATGAAAGATCAGAGAATGAAAATTAGTGATTGAGGGGGAGCTGTTGAAAAATCACTCACAAATTTGACATACAGACAGACATAAAGACGAAGAAAGACAAAGAGGAGCAGAAACAAAACATTCAGAAAATCAAGCCTTAGTGAAGGGACAAATTCACGCCTGTAATATACGATGTAGAAACTTCCAGAATTACGAGTTTTTGAATCTCGGATCAAAAATGTATATAAGAGAGTGTATAGAACCAGAAGATAGAGTGCAAAGAGAGCGCATATAGAAACTGAGGATAGTGTTATAGAAGACGCCAGAGATTGTGTATGTAGAGATGAATAATAGAACCTGAACTGTCGGGTATTCATCTGAGAGAGATGGTAAGGAATAACTACTCAGAGTAGGAGAGTTTTCCATAGCTATGAGCAAAGTGAGGCCAAGCTATTTTTGTACACATCTTCTCTAATAGAAAACACATGTTCATGTGGAAGTTGAGCGCATTCTTCGTATGTGAAGAAATCTGAGTAATTTCATGTTACTGTGAAAGTTAGTTAACAGTTACAGTTTTTCTCAGTAAACGTTTTCCGGTACTTCTGAGAGTTAGATCTCGCAACATAGTGTAAAGTTTTTCATGAGAGATAGCTCATCTTGAAGCTGATAGTCTCAACTATAAGTTGATCAAAAGATTTCTGTGAAACGGACATGTACACACAGTACTAAGTCTGACCGTAAAGAACTGATGAAGTTTTTCCTCAATTTTCAGATAGAGTTCATTCAGTGAAGGAAGCTCGGGTATTACTTCCTTACTTCATCAATAATTATTTGAAGTAACTACAAACAGATTTTCAGTTGATTCCGGTAAGATTTCGGTAAGATTACGGTGACAGTCTGATAACATTCCAGTGAAGTTCCGGTGATGTTTTGGTGAGTTCAAAACACAGCTTTGACACAGGTAAATGACGGGAAGATTATCCAAATGTAAGCAAACACAGTAGTGTAAAGTTTGGAGTAAATCGGTTCAGAATTAAAGCTTGAAGAAAATGCGAAGCTTTCAGTAAAGTGAATTTTCGTTTTCAGTTACAGAAAAGCTGCTAAGCTACTGATGATTATAGAGGTGTTCTAATATCACTCTAGCTTAGTTCTTGTTGTGACACGGCAAAATTCCGCAGCTTAGTTTTCCAAACTTCTTGTTGTGTCGACATCAACAATAATTTGGAGGGTTCATTAACATTACAACAAAAGGAGTCGTGCAATTATTATGTCTTTGGTGGCAACTATGTTTTTCTCTCATCTTTTTGTTACAAGAATAATGGAGAAATGCAACTATTCTGGAAGTAAATGGGAACTTACCACATGGATCCCATTTCATGGGTTGGGAGATGAGAATTGATCTACCAGATCTTGAAAAAGGGAATAAAATGATGAAGTGATGGATCCTGGATCTGGTTAGAAACTGGATCCATTCAGTTAGATCCAGTTATTCTCTGGTTCAAGTAACCCAAGTCTCTATAAATAGCAGAGGAGGAGATCATTCTCATTTCCAAAATCCACGAGCAAGAGAGAGAAAAAGAGCACAGACAACAAAGGCACACAGAGCTCAGCAAACGAGCAAGGCAACTCTGATGGAGAAGAAGAATGTTGGCAAGAGTACCCAGAGGTAGACAAAATCACACCACAAAAAAAGATTCCTTAAAGATTCCTTTTTATGTTTTAGGAAATAGTATGTCTTCTAGTGATTTTCTTTTCTAAGCTCATGAAGTTTAGATCCAATGAGGGTGCAAGTCAATGCCAGGCATCGACTTGAGGGTGTAAGTCGATGCCAGGCATCAAGTTTTAGGTGTAAGTCGATGCCAAGCATCGACTTTAGGGTGGAAACTCGATCCTTGGCATCGACTTACACCCTCAAGTTGATGTCTGGCATCGATTTGCACCCTCAAGTTGATGCCTGGCATCGACTTGCACCCTCAAGTCAATGTGTGGCATCGACTTTCACCCCAAAGTCGATGCCAGGCATAGACTTGCACCTAAAAGTCGATGCCTAGCATCGACTTTCACCCCAAAGTTGATGCCATGCATCGACCTATAAGGTCGATGCCTGGCATTGAATGTGGTCTGAAAGTCAATGCCAGGCATCAAGTTGAGGGTGCAAGTTGATGCCAGGCATCGAATTTTAGGTGCAAGTCGATGCCAAGCATCGACTTGAGGGTGCAAGTCGATGCCAGGCATCGACTTGAGGGTGCAAGTCGATGCCAGGCATCGACTTGAGGGTGCAAGTCGATGCCAGGCATTGACTTGAGGGTGTAAGTTGATGCCAGGCATCGACTTAAGCCTGCAAAATGATGCCAGGCATCAAATTTGTGTGCAATTCGATGTCTGGCATCGATATTGCACCCTAAAGTCGATGCTAGGCATCGACAACTTAGCTTGAAAAACACATAAATATAAGAGCTTATGCTTCTAAGGCCATTTCAGGGATGTTGAGTTAAAAGATGAGAGGTATGTCAAGAAGCTCAAAGTCACAGTGAGCTCTGTAGATCAACATCGTGACAAAGGCATTGGTCACCAAGCAAAATCCAAGAAAAACATTGCATCTCCCACTCAAGCTCAATGTCATGTCGTGTAATCGAAGCATCTTCCGAAACTTCTTCAGCTTCTCTGCTCCAAGTGCTTTAGTGAAAATATCAGCAACCTACTCATCCGTTCTCACATAAACAAGATCAATATCACCTGCTAATACCTTCTCTCTCATGAAGTGATAATGTACCTCAATATGCTTTGTTCTAGCATGAAAAACGGGATTCTGTGCTAATTGTATGCTGCTAAGATTATCACAATAGATGATAATAGGCTTTTGCACTTCCACACCAAAATCTACAAGTAACATCTCTAGCCATGATGCCTCACATGCTACCATTGTAGAATCTCTATACTCAGCCTCTGTACTGGGTTGCTTCTTATTGTTCCATGCAATAGCTACACTCCCAAGTGAGAATAGAAAGCCACTAGTAGGTCTTCTATCTGGAATGCTACCAACCCAATCTGCATCGGTGTATCCATGAACCTGCAAATCTACACCAGCTTGATAAAACAATGCATAATCCAAAGTAGCACTCACATAACATAGAGTGCACCTCAGAGCATCTAGATACGGCTTCTTGGGAACTTGCATAAATTGACTTTCAAGTCCAATAGTGTAGCTTAAAGCAAGCCTTGTAATTGTGAGATATATCAAACTTCCCATAATTTTCCTGTACATAGTAGCATTTTCCAATGCTTCACCTAATGTAGTATCCAAATTCAAATTTTGATCTAATGGCATAGAAATTGGCTTAGAATCAGCCATACCATACTTTTGCTGAATATTCAAGGCATATTTCCTTTGTGACATCCATATACCTATTTTTGTATGTATAAACTCAATGCCCAAGAATAGCGTAGCACACCAAGATCTTTCATGTAAAATTCTTGCATAAGTAGTTGTTTTACCTCTTTAATTCTTGCTTCCTTGTTGCCTCCTACAATCAAGTCATCAACATAAATAGCCACAATTGTGATCTCATCATCACCTTTCCTTGCATATAGTGAATGATCTGCATCACACATAGAAAACCCAATGGTGGTTAAGTAGTCAACAATCTTTGCATGCCAAGCACGAGGGGCTTGTTTAAGCCCATACAAAGTCTTTTGCAACCTGCAAACATATTCAAGGTGCTTTGAATCTTCATATCCTTGTGACTGCTCCATGTATACTTCTTCCTATAACTCACCATGTAGGAAAGAATTCTTTGCATCCATCTGATGCAAAGTCCATCCTTTTTCTAGAGCTAATGCAACAAGTGTTCTAACAATAGATATTTTAGCTATAGGGCTGAATGTTTCCTCATAATTAATGCCATATGTCTACTCATATCCTTTTTCTACCAATCTTGCTTTGTACCTGCTTATGCTACCATCAACATTGTGCTTTACCTTGTAAACCCACTTGCAACCTATGGATTTATTCCCTTGTGGCAATGGAACCAACTTCCATGTATTATTTTCATAAAGGGGAGCCATGTCCTCATCCTTAGATTTTTCCCAATTTTTATCTCCAATTGCATCTTCAAAACAAGAAGGTTCAGCATCTTGTATTACCTTGGTCATGCAGGCACAATGACAATCCATATACCTCCATAGACAGTGCCATGTTTCATGTATGCTTGATAGGGTGTGATGTGTCATCACCTATTTCAACATATCCAAGAACTGGCAATTTTTGCAAACTACTAAACCATTCTGCATGACTATTCATGTGATTTGAAGCACCTGAATCAAAATACCAGACATTACCATTTGATTTTGAAACATCAGCACACATTGTATTCATCATATGATATTGAACCATGAGCAACTTCTCAAAATCATTTTCACTTATGAATGCATAGTTTTTTTGCTGCCTTTTATTATTTTGATTCTTCAACCTGCAATCACGTTCAAAATCTCTACATTTACCATAATTCTAGCATCCTTTACTGTCATTACCTAAATCATTTCTTTGGAAATTTTTGCAGCCTCTTTGACTCCCCTACCTCAAAACTATCCTCTACCTCCTACATGATTCTGATGTTGACCTTGTTCTTGGTTACTATTTCCTTTTCCACTTCCTGAACCCCTACCTCTGTCTCTTCCTCTCTCGAAGTAGATATTGGAGCTAGACGTCTGCGGAAACACGCAAATAGCACAAGGAAGAAGAAGAAGCTTGGAGCACAACACACAATACTGAATGT
The DNA here is from genome assembly GCA_020310875.1 of Ceratopteris richardii. Taxonomy (NCBI): domain Eukaryota; kingdom Viridiplantae; phylum Streptophyta; class Polypodiopsida; order Polypodiales; family Pteridaceae; genus Ceratopteris; species Ceratopteris richardii. The sequence continues at coordinate 92,354,285 of CM035423.1, forward strand.
ATTACTAGAGAATGTACAAAGATAAGTAGCCCATTAGGGCAATAGGCGTATATACAAGTCGGGGCAAAAAAACCTCCCAAAGAGGGAAAAAAGTGCCCCGACGGTCCTAAGAGTGTTCACACAAATCACTACCTAAATATATCAAAAAATCCCCCTTGGAAGTGATGCGGTGAACAAGTAGTTGGCACTCATGTATAAGGAAGTGGCAAGCTATGTGGAAATCACTCCACAAAAGGAAGTAAGCCCAAAGCTTTGCGGAAAGCTTCAAACTTCTCCCTAGGCAGAGCCTTCGTGAAAAGGTCTGCAATGTTCTCATGTGTGGGCACATATGCCAAGCTGATCTCCCCAGCACTGAACCTCTCCCTGACATAATGATAATGCACCTCAATGTGCTTAGTGCGAGCATGGAACACAGGGTTCCTTGCAACTACCAATGCGCTATGATTGTCAGTGAAGATGGTGGTCGAAGAAGACTGACCAACACCAAATCAGCCATAAGGCATCTGAGCCATGCACACTCAACAGTCCCTGTGAAAGCTACCCTATACTCTACCTCACAACTAGAAGTGGCCACACTAGGCTGCGTCTTGCTCAACCAAGATATACATGAGCTACCAAGCATGAAGCGAAAGCCACTAGTGGACACACAAGTGTCATAGCAACCAGCCCAATCAGAGTCAAAAAAAGCATGCAAATTTGGTGGTAGTGATCCCCCCTTGGGATAAAACAAACCAAGTAGTCGGGTACCACTCAAGTAGCGAAAGATGTGCTTAACCGCCTGCCAATGCTTGACTCCTGGGCAATGCATAAACCTGCTCATCTGTGAGACAGCAAACTAAATATATGGCCGAGTAATGCATAAGTAAATCAAGCATCCAACAACCTATTGATAGAGAACAACATCAAATGCATCTCCAGCATCATGAAGACTCAATCGTAAACCTGTCTCCATAGGAGTGGCAATAGACTTACAGTCTTCAAGGCCAAAACGGTGCAATAATGTGTCAATATATTTCATTTGACACAAAGCCATTCCACCATCAACTTGCATAAACTGAATGCCCAAATAGTGATGCAAATGCCCCAAATCAGACATCTCAAATGAGGCATGCAAATCAGCCTTAAAATCAGCAATATGCTTCTCAATAGGACCAGTGAGCAGCATGTCATCAACATAGACAACAATGATCAGAAGACATCATTAGCACGCTTAACATATAAGTGATTTCAGTTGGATTGTTCTCAAAACCATGTGCAATCAGATAGGCATGTATCTTCTCATAGCAATCACGTGGTGCTTGCTTTAAACCATATAATGCCTTCTTTAACAAATGTAGTTTTAATGTCCAACTGATGTACATTCCAACCATGATGGGCTGCAAGTGCACATATGCTACGAATAGTAGTCATACGGCAAGTAGGAGCAAAGGTTTCATCAAAATCAATGTTTTTTTTTGCACATAACCCTTTGCAACAAGCCTAGCCTTATACCTATCAACTGTACCATCAGGCTTATGCTTCAGCTTGTATACCCACTTAGTACCAATGGTGGCCTTCTTGCCAGGAAGCAAGTCACATAAAGACCAAGTACCATTCTTCATTATAGCATCATATTCATATTGCATAGCAGCCATCCAATTTTCTGAATTTTGTGCTTCATCAAATGAAATAGGCTCATTCTCATCACAGAGACTAGATGCAACCATAGCATAGCAATCTGATGCAAAAGAAGCACTATGAGAGCCTGAATGAGTATGATATGGCAAAGGTGCATCTAATTTGCTGTCACGTAAAGTCTGCACCAACTATTTTGGCATAGTTTTTGCCTTCTCAATATCAGTTCTCTCATCAAGTGCATCATGTAAATCTACATCAGAAATGGGATGATCTTCATCATCACATGAAACCTGCAAAGGCTGAGAATTTGCCTCATTAGGACCAGCACTAGACTTTCCACCTATAAAAAGAGGCAGCAATGTATCATACATGTCTTTGGAGCTAACAGATGTCTCCTTAGCACATGAAAGTAATGGCTGAATAGCATCTTCCACAAAAACAACATCACTACTAACAAGAATAAGTTTAGTCTGTGGATGATATAGACGATAGCCTTTACTTTAAAAATTGTACCCAACAAAAACACATTTTATTGTTTTATCATCCAATTTTCAGTGATGTTGTTCAGGCACTAATGCATATGCCAGACAACCAAAAACACGCACATGAGTAACATATGGCTTGCGATCATGCCAAGCCTCATATGGAGTGATAGAGTGTAAAGCTTTAGTGGGACACTTGTTAAGTACATATGCTACACAGATAATAGCCTCAAGCTAGAAAGTATGTGGTAAGGTCTGACTCTTGACCATACACCTCGCCATCTCCATGACTGACCTATTCTTTCATTCAGCAACTCCATTCTATTGAGGTGTATACGGCACTGTACACTGGTGTTTTATCCCACGTTCAGCCAGAAATGCATTAAAATTAGAAGACATGTATTCCCCCCCTCGATCATAATAGAGGGTGCCCATTTTACATGCTGACAGATTTTCAGCCAAAACCAAAAACTGTTTGAAGCACATGAACACTTCGAACTTTGCCTTCAATGGATATACCCATGCATGCCTCAAAAAAGCATCGGTGAAAGTCACAAAGTAAAGATAATTTCCAAAAGAAGGTGTCTGCATACACTACAAGGAATACGGGCGTATAGCGACGGTTAAGGCGACACAAATTCATCGCTATAAAATTGCAACATGCATCGTAATGAGCATCGTGCACGAACCGTCGATCAAACGACGAAGTGAACGACGCGTTTTGCGACTTGTACTGCGACGGGAACTGCGATGCTCGCCTATAGCGTCGCTTATACGTGGGTTCGAAAAGCGTCGCTTAAGCGACACTTTGTACGTCGCATAAGCGACGCTGTCTGGACGTCGTTTATGCGACGCATCTAGCATCGCTTACACGACGGTCTCTTGACGGGAAAAAATTAAAACATTGGAGGCTCTTCGATCGGCATTTTCACGCATCTGATCGAAGAGCTCTCCAACGTTCGCAGTTACGCTGCACTTACGAGCTAAAGCAAGTATATGCAGGTCTCTATTTCTCTCTTTCTACATCTTTTTCGCTTTGAATTCTCTCTCTCTCTCTGTCTCTCTCTCGCTTTGTTGACTCTCTCTCTTGTTCTCCTAATTGTTGACTCTTGTTCTTGAAATGTTATAGAAGTTCAAGTTTGCCAACATCTATATATCTACATCTTAAGAATACAACATGAACGAAAGCAAGGAGAAAATAACACTACATACATGCAACTTTGCATCGGTATATTTATTACGATATTATTGGTTAAGATTTCAATCATCCACAATTTACTAGAGTGGTTCATAATTCATGAGTAGTTGCTTACATGGATATAGGTGACATGATATTTGGAGAAATCCAAAGATAATTTTTAAAAATATTGAAATAAAAAAAAAACAACATATTGGGTGTCACTAGCTAGTATGAATATGATGTTTGATATTCAAGAATTGTGGTGATAGGGTTCTTCCATCTGCAAATATCAGAAAACCACCTCCCAACGGCGATCATACCCGACAGAACACCCAAGATCCTGAACCACTTAGCCTTGCTCTTGCACATGCTCCACAGATTGCTATCCACATCATTGTCAACTACATCCTTGACAGTGAACTCGTGAATGCTGGTGTCAATATCTTTCATATCTTCATCCATTGGTGTCAATATTCTACCCATAGAATGCCTTCATTCATAAAAAATATTATTATGAAAGTATTATTGTAATTATTACACACGTAGCATATGATCTCATTACATGAATTTGTAATTAACGTTTTCCAACAAACTCTAAAATTACTCTTACAAGTCTCATTGCCAGCAAAGTGCTTCTGTCATGGGAGCTAGACGTAAGACCGAAACATACAAAGGCCTTCATTCTCCTTCCTCTTGGGCTAGCCATTCTCCTTCATCACCGCTCCCGTTCTTGAACCTTCCGGCGGAGGAGCTTGCTGCTGTGATTTTTGGCTGTGACCATGCGACTTACAATGAATGTGTCACACAACTTCTGTTTGGTATACTTTATCTATCCTCTTACTTTCTATCACAGATATACGTCTCTCCCTTTAAACCATATGCATGAACAATAGCTTGATCATCAGCTTTTCTGCATGTCCAGGCCTTCGAGCTTCTCATATCATCTATGTAAAGAATGTCCGACCAGGGATGCCACTATTTTTGTTTAATTACATTGATAAAAAGTTGCATGGTATTTCTGAGGCAGATAGCTATGGAGAGATGAACATCAATCCATATGCCTGGACTGATGGGAAGCAGAAGACACGTTTTTCAGCTAAGGTTCTTTGCTTAGATTTAATAATCTCTGATATTACATTAGATCACTGTTTGAGGTGTAATGAGGTTTTGTTTACATGTAGGCATGCATACGGGTGAGATGTCAGTGTGCACCATTGACAGAAAGCATATACAAGGGAGCATTAGCAGCGAAGAGGAAATGGACGAGAACTGTGGTGATAGGGTTCTTCCATCTGCAAATATCAGAAAACCACCTCCCAACGGCGATCATACCCGACAGAACACCCAAGATCCTGAACCACTTAGCCTTGCTCTTGTGCATGCTCCACAGATTGCTATCCACATCATTGTCAACTAGATCCTTGACAGTGAACTCGTGAATGCTGGTGTCAATATCTTTCATATCTTCACCCATTGGTGTCAATATTCTATCCACAGAATGCCTTCATTCATAAAAAATATTATTATGAAACTATTATTGTAATTAATACACACGTAGCATATGATCTCATTACATAAATTTGTAATTAATGTTTTCCAACAAACTCTAAAATTACTCTTACAAGTCTCATCGCCAGGAAAGTGCTTCTGTCATGGGAGCTGGACGTAAGACCGAAACATACAAAGGCCTTCATTCTCCTTCCTCTTGGGCTAGCCATTCTCCTCCATTACCGCTCCTGTTCTTGAACCTTCCGGCGAAGGAGCTTGCTGTTGTGATTTTTGGTTGTGACCATGCGACTTACAATGAATGCATCACACAGCTTCTGTTTGGTATACTTTATACCACCTCTTACTTTCTATCACAGATATATGTCTCTCCCTTTAAACCATATGCATGAACAATAGCTTGATCATTAGCTTTTCTGTAGGGAGCACTCCTATTTGAGTTAATTCATGTGCGACAGATAAGCTTATATCTCTTTTCATGTAGGATCGTTGAGTGTCAGTAGACAGGTTGTGGGTTTACAACGTGGGTCCATCAACAAAGGAGAAGAATATACAAGGGAGCATTAGCAGCGAATTATGTCAATTATTCACAGGAGAAAAACCTATTTGAGTTAAATCATGTGCAGACAGATAAGCTTATATCTCTTTTCATGAGAAACTCGTTGAGTGTCAGTAGACAGGTTGTGGGTTTACAACGTGGGTCCATCAACAAAGGAGAAGAATATACAAGGGAGCATTAGCAGCGAATTATGTCAATTATTCACAGGAGAAAAACCTATTTGAGTTAAATCATGTGCAGACAGATAAGCTTATATCTCTTTTCATGAGAAACTCGTTGAGTGTCAGTAGACAGGTTGTGGGTTTACAACGTGGGTCCATCAACAAAGGAGAAGAATATACAAGGGAGCATTAGCAGCGAATTATGTGAATTATTCATAGGAGAAAAACCTATTTGAGTTAATTCATGTGCGGACAGATAAGCTTATATCTCTTTTCATGAGAAACTCGTTGAGTGTCAGTAGACAGGTTGTGGGTTTACAACGTGGGCCCATCAACAAAGGAGAAGAATATACAAGGGAGCATTAGCAGCGAATTATGTGAATTATTCACAGGAGAAAAACCTATTTGATTTAATTCATGTGCAGACAGATAAGCTTATATCTCTTTTCATGAGAAACTCGTTGAGTATCAGTAGACAGGTTGTGGGTTTACAACGTGGGTCCATCAACAAAGGAGAAGAATATACAAGGGAGCATTAGCAGTGAATTATGTGAATTATTCACAGGTAAAAAACCTATTTGATCAGTTAATTCATGTGCGGACAGATAAGCTTATATCTCTTTTCATGAGAAACTCGTTGAGTGTCAGTAGACAGGTTGTGGGTTTACAACGTGGGCCCATCAACAAAGGAGAAGCATATACAAGGGAGCATTAGCAGTGAATTATGTGAATTATTCACAGGAGAAAAACCTATTTGAGTTAATTCATGTGCAGTCAGATAAACTTATATCTCTTTTCATGAGAAACTCGTTGAGTGTCAGTAGACAGGTTGTGGGTTTACAACGTGGGTCCATCAACAAAGGAGAAGAATATACAAGGGAGCATTAGCGGCGAATTATGTGAATTATTCACAAGAGAAAAACCTATTTGAGTTAATTCATGTGCGGACAGATAAGCTTATATCTCTTTTCATGAGAAACTCGTTGAGTGTCAGTAGACAGGTTGTGGGTTTACGTGGGCCCATCAACAAAGGAGAAGCATATAAAAGGGAGCATTAGCAGCGAATTATGTGAATTATTCACAGGAGAAAAACCTATTTGAGTTAATTCATGTGCAGACAGATAAGCTTATATCTCTTTTCATGAGATACTCGTTGAGCGTCAGTAGACAGGTTGTGGGTTTACAACGTGGATCCATCAACAAAGGAGAAGCATATACAAGGGAGCATTAGCAGTGAATTATGTGAATTATTCACAGGAGAAAATTCTATTTGAGTTAAATCATGTGCAGACAGATAAGTTTATATCTCTTTTCATGAGAAACTCGTTGAGTGTCAGTAGATAGGTTGTGGGTTTACACATAGACACACACATACACACACATACACATAGATAAGCTTATATCTCTTTTCATGAGAAACTCATTGAGTATCAGTAGATAGGTTGTGGGTTTACACATAGACACATAGACACACACGTATGGCAATCTGTTAACCATTTATTGCAAACACGACACTGCATTATCTCGTTGTCATGCACAACTACACTGCCTAAATATGTGTACTCTATACCAGGGAGAAAGGTCATATTTAAGACCTGTATCCCTGTGTGAATGCATGTGTATGTGTGTGAATGCATCATTATGTGTGTAAGTGTGTATGCATTTGTATGTGTGTATGCATCTGTATGTGTGTGAATGCATCATTAAGGTTGTATGTGTCTATGTGTGTATGTGTGTGTGTGTATATGTGTGTGTATGTGTGTGTGTCTATGAGTGTGGATCTGTTTATGTGTGTGTATGTGTCTATGGGTGTGTATGTGTCTATGTGTGTGTGTATGCATATGTGTGTGTATATGTGTGTATGCTTTATGTATGCATATGTGTGTGTATGCATTATGTATGTGTGTGTATGCATTATGTATGTGTATGTATGCATGTGCATTATGTATGCATATGCATTATGTATGTGTATTTATGCATGTGCATTATGTATGCATATGCATTATGTATGTGTATGTATGCATATGTGTGTGTATGCATGTAAGTATGTATGTATGTATGCATATGCATATGCATATGTATGCATGTATGTGTATGTGTGTGCATGTCTCTCTATGTGTGTGTGTATGCATATATGTGTGTGTATGTGTGTATGTGTATGTATGTGTGTATGCATATATGTGTGTGTATGTGTGTATGTGTGTATGTGTGTGTATGTGTGTGTATGTGTGTATGTGTGTGTATGTGTGTGTATGTGTGTGTATGTGTGTGTATGTGTGTGTATGTGTGTGTATTGTGTATATGTGTGTATGTGTGTATGTGTGTGTATGTGTATGTGTATATGTGTGTGCATGTGTATGCATGATGTATGTGTATGTCTACATGTGCATTATGTATGCATATGTGTGTGTATGTATATATGTGTGTCTGCATGTATATGTGTGTGTGTGTGTATGTATGTATATGTGTGTGTATGCAACATTATGTGTGTATGTGTGTATACGAGTGTGTATTTGTGTGTGTATGTGTGTATACGAGTGTGTATTTGTGTGTGTATGTGTGTGTGTATATATGTGTATGTGTGTGTGTGTGTGTCTATGTGTGTATATGTGTGTGTATGCATATGTATGTGTGTGTGGGTGTATGTGTCTATGTGTGTATGTGTATGCATGTATGTATGCATATGTGTGTATGTGTGTGTATGCTTTATGTATGCATATGTGTGTGCATGCATTATGTATGTGTATGTATGCATGTGCATTATGCATGCATATGCAATATGTATGTGTATGTATGCATGTGCATTATGTATGCATATGCATTATGTATGTGTATGTATGCATGTGCATTGTGTATGCATATGTGTGTATGCATATGTGTGTATGCATGTAATTATGTATGTATGTATGCATATGCATATGCATATGTATGCATGTATGTGTATGTGTGTGCATGTCTCTCTATGTGTGTGTGTATGCATATATGTGTGTATGTGTGTATGTGTGTATGTGTGTATGTGTGTGTATGTGTGTATGTGTGTGTATGTGTGTATGTGTGTGTATGTGTGTGTGTATGTGTGTGTATGCATGTGTATATGTGTGTATGTGTGTGTATGTGTATGTGTATGTGTATGTGTATGTGTATATGTGTGTATGTGTATATGTATGCACTATGTATGTGTATGTTTTCATGTGCATTATGTATGCATATGTGTGTGTATGTATATATGTGTGTGTGCATGTATATGTGTGAGTGTATGTATGTATATGTGTGGGTATGCAACATTATGTGTGTGTGTGTATATGTGTGTGTATTTGTGTGTGTATGTGTGTGTGTATATGTGTATGTGTGTGTGTATATGTGTGTGTATGCATATGTATGTGTGTGTCTTGGCATCTTGTATGTGCCGAATCATGCTATCTTATATGCTAATAGATAGCCAATACATTACATTTCATGCTCTTTAATTCCATTCTTCATGCGCTCTTAGCTGGTCTGCAATCTGATTCCTCTCTGGCAACTGCAAAGCGTTTTTGTTCTCTCCTTTGATGTACCTCCAGTAGCCTTTTCCCATCAAGAAATTTGTCATCCTGATCCTCCAAGCATGGAAGTTGTTCTTTTCCAGCTTATCGCTCATAAGCTGACTCATTCCATCTGTGTTTGCCATTTCTGCAACGTACAAGCAACACTTCTCCTTTGTTCATTGCACTATGACATGAGAAATTACTTGACATTCTAGGTCTCGAATATATGAGTGGTTCCAAATAGGAGTCAACTTACAGTTTTGCAAACTGACCAAGTTTTTTTGTGGGCACCACCTTGCGCGCTCAAAACAGAGGTCGCCATGCCTTCTCATGTATTCTTCACTACCATCCTTGTCAACGAGCTCTCTACAACACAAGCTCTCTACAACACGAGCTCTCTACAACTACAATGGCTCTAATACCATGTCACAAAGAAGGAGATAAGGAAGGGAGCTCACACACACACTCTCACACTCAAAGAGGAGCACACACACAGATTGAGGCAAGGAGAAATTATCTTCTTCTTCTTCTTCTTCTTCTTCTTCTTCTTCTTCTTCTTCTTCTTCTTCTTCTTCTTCTTCTTCTTCTTCTTCTTCTTCTTCTTCTTCTTCTTCTTCTATTACATAAAAGGAATTTACAAGAATGACCTAAACCAACAATACAACAAGTGCAATATATAAAGAAAAGTACACAATGTTGGTGCAATTACTCCAAGCCTAAATTCCTGATCACTTATCCTAAAGTTCATATGTTCATTCATGTATTAGCACATGAGCGATCTCTTGTAAAAGTACATATGTTGAATCACTTCCAATCACGAGTTCATAGGAGAATCCTTCCACAAATTATTTGGTTAGGATTTTTGTCAAATCAAGTCCTAAAACGTTGGAACACTTTTAGGTAAAGATTCAAATTCAAACTTTAATATTGGCTCCAACAAAAGTCTATAAAAGAGGACTATCTAGTCACGTGAAAAAGAGCATGAGATAGTAGAGATTTTAGAGGAATTTGTGTGGCATATTGAGCTCACATTATAGCTCTTCTATTGCCCTCACATTACGCAATCATTCATTGCCAATATCAATGCTCGAAAACATTGGGATGCATCTCTGACTTGCTAAGCTTCATTCTTAGTGCATAGTTGATCATTTCAAGTGAAATAACTGTGGAAGTTAGCTATCTTAGTTAATTAGATATCTCCAAATAGATTTTATTCAATTGTTAGCAGAGAAAGAGAATTGTTTAGTTAAATGAACAAGTGTAGCGGCCAAAATAGCAGGTTTTTGGTTCATGATGAAACTCCAAGTTATCTGTTTTGATCCAATGATTTGAGGATCATCTTCCAAAGTACTTGGGTGATTATTTCTACTTCTTGTAAAGCTCAAGAGGTCAACTTTGCACTCCTTAATTAATTTTTGCATGGTGTGAAGCAGGATTTTGCAGCACCATCTCATCTCTGGAAGGTGTCCACCATCTCCTCCAACACATAAGGAAAATCCTAATATCCACAAATGAGTGAGTTGTCAAGAAAACAAATGTTCCATCACTCTCGATAGATAAATCTAGTAAAGCTCAATGAAATATCCCTTACATATATCAGTGTGACCACTATACATGTCAGAGAAATGAAAAAGTGATATATGGATCATCACATATTGAGCTTGATATCTCAACAGAATACACCCAAGATTGTGTACTCTCTTATGTATTCTACATCTCTGTTTTTGTGTGTTTCAATTTTTGATATCTTCTTTGTGCACACACCACCCTAAGATCCTCAAACAGTTGTAGCATGGCCTGTGTGGGTCATTACAGAGGCGGTGCACTCTGTTTTGGTATCTAATTCTGATGCCCTCTGTTTCACCATTCAATCCCAATACAATTTTGATTCCAATTCCTATTTTGGTTCTATTTCTAATTCATTTTTTGTTTTCATTTTTATTTCTAGTTCCAATTTTTAGTTTAGTTTCTAGTTTTTGTTTCCATTCTAGGTCTAGTTCCTAAACTTGAACTTATACCTTACACCTATCTTTACTCAAAGTCATTGACTAAGGCATAAACCTTTGGCATAACTTTGGCATCTTTGGCTTTCTTGGGACCCATAAATCACTTGGCTCCTTTGGATCCTTTTGTTGGAGTTTGAGGTCTGTGGAAGCACATGGAGATCACAAGGAAGAAGAAGAAGCTTGGAGAACAACACACAATAATGAATGTATTACTAAGAGAATGTACAAAAGATATAAATGCATTAGGATAATAGGTTTATATACAAGCTGGGGGGAAAAAACCTCCTAAAGGGGGAAAAAAGGCCCCCGCAGTCCTAGTGTGTTCACACACATCACTACTTAAATATATCAACAAATCCCCCATGGGAGTGACGCGGTGAACAAGAAGCTCGCACTCATGTATAAGGAAGTGTCAAGATATGTGGAATCAATCAGCAAAAGGACTAAGCCCAAAGCTTTGCAGAAAGCTTCAAACTTCTCCCTAGGCAGAGCCTTTAATGATAGGGCACCTCAATGTGCTTAGTTCAAGCATGGAACACAAGGTTCCTCGCAACTGACAATGCGCTCTGATTGTCAGTGAAGATGGTGGTGGCAGAAGACTGAACAACACCCAAATAATCCATAAGGTGTCTAAGCCATGCACACTCAATAATCATTGTGAAAGTTTCCCTATGATCAGCCTCACAACTAGAAGTGTCCACAATAGGCTGCTTCTTGCTCAACCAAGATATGCATGAGCTATCAAGCATGAAGCAAAAACCACTAGTGGACACACGAGTATCATAGAAACCAGCACAATCAGAGTCACAAAAGCATGTGAATATGGTGGTAGTGATCCCCCTTGGGATAAAATAATCTAAGTAGATGAGTACCACTCAAGTAGTGAAAGATGCACTTAATCTTCTTCCAATGCTTGACACCTAGGCAATGCATAAACCTGCTCATCTGTGAGACATCAAACTGAATATTTGGTCAACTAATCCATAAGTAAATCAAGCATCTAACAGCTTGGCGATAGAGAAGAACATCAAATGCATCTCCAGCATCATGAAGACTCAATCATAAACATGTTTCCATAAGAGTGGCAATAGGTTTGCAATCTTCAAGGCCAAAACGTTGTGATGATGTGTCAATATATTTTATTTGACACAAAGCCATTCTACCATAAACTTGCATAAATTGAATGCCCAAATAATGATACAAATGCCCAAATCTCACATCTCAAATGAGGCATGTAAATCAGCCCTAAAATCAGCAATATGCTTCTCATGAGGACCAATGAGCAGCATGTCATCAACATAGACAACAATGATCAGAATCACATCACCATATAAGGTGCTCTCAATTGGAATGTTCTCAAAACCATGTGCAATCACGTAGGCATGTATCTTTTCATACCAAGCATGTGGTGCTTGCTTCAAACCATATAATGCGTTTTTTAACTTTTCCACTTTTTTTCATGCCTTTTCTGCACAAAACTATGGGGATAAAAAACATACACTTCTTCATGCAAGTTACCTTTCAAAAATGTAGTTTCAATGTCCAACTAATGTACGTTCCGACCATGATGAGTTGCAAGTGCACAGATGCAATGAATAGTAGCCATTCGGCATGTAGGAGCAAAGGTCTCATCAAAATCAATGCCTCTTTCTTGAGCATAATTGCAACAAGCCTTACCTTGTACCTGTCAACAAGCCTAACCTTATACCCACTTAGTGCCAATGTCCTTCTTGCTAAGAGGCAAGTCATATAAAGACCAGGTACCATTTTCATGATAGCATCATATTCAGATTGCATAATAGCCATCCTATTTTTAGAATTTTGTGCTTCATCAAATGAAACAATCTCATTCTCATCACAAAGACTAGATCCAACAATAACATAGAAATATGATGCAAAAGAAGCATTATGAGAGCTTGGAAGAGTACAATATGACATAGTGCATCTACTTTTCTATCTCACAAAGTTTTCACTGGCCATTTAGGCATAGTTTTCTTCTCCTGAATGTCATCTCTCTCATCAACAAATGCATCATGTAAATCAGTATTAGAAATGGAATGATTTGCATCATCACATGAAACCTATAAAGGCTCAAAAATTGCCTCATTTGGGCTAGCACCAGGGTGTCCACTTGTAAAAATAAGCAGCAAAGTATCATACATGTCATTGGAGCTAACTGATGTCTCCTTGCTACATGAAAGTAATGGCAGAATAGCATCTTCCACAAAAACAACATTGCGGCTAACCAAAATGCGTTTATTTTTTGGATGATATAGACGATAGACTTTTCTTTCAAAATTGTACCCAACAAAAATACATTTCACTATTGTATCATCCAATTTCCTGAATTGTTGTTTAGGCACTAATGCATATACAAAACAACCAAAGACACACAGATGAGCAACATATGGCTTACGACCATGCCAAGCCTCATATGGAGTGATAGACTACAATGCTTTAGTGGGAAACCTATTAAGTACATATGCTACACAAATAACAACCTCAAGTCAAAAACTATGTGGTAAAGCTTGACTCTTGACCATACACCTCACCATCTCCATCAGTGACCTATACTTCCTTTCAGCAACTCCCTTCTATCAAGGTGTAAATGGCACTATACATTGATGTTTTATCCGATGTTTAGTGAGAAATGCATTAAAAATTAGAAGACATATATCCCCCCCCGATCAGAATGGAGGGTGCCCATTTCACATGCTGACAGGTTTTCAGTCAAAACCAAAAATTGCTTGAAGCACTTAAACACCTTGGACTTTGCTTTCAGTGGATATATACATGCATGCCTAGAAAAATCATCAATGAAAGTCACTAATTAAAGATAATTCCCAAAAGAAGGTGTCTACATAGGACCACAAACATCAATGTGAACAAGTTGCAATTTCTGAGTAGCTCGAACTCAACCATCTTCTTGGAAGGAGGAATGCTGCATTTTTCTCAAAATATAGCCTTCGTAGACATGTCTACCAAGTGCCTCAACTTTGGGCAAAGGGGACACCATTTCAGATGTCTACAGGCATAGAAAACTAGCGAAATTCAGATGACCAAAGCGTGCATGCCAAAGCTTTGTATCTGACATGGTCTGAGAATCTTGAACCGCACATGTTGAATCATTCATAGATATTGTGTAATCTATGAGTGATACAGCCCATGACATAAAACGACAGAAGCAATGATGATGGCACCATTTGATAAATCATGAATTGTACACTTGTCATCAATGAATTTCACAACCAAGTTGATCTTAGCTAATGTTGAAACTGATAACAGATTTTCCTTGATCCCAGGTACAACTAAAGCATATAACAATGTAAAAGAACTACCATCAATAGTAGTCAGAATGATCTTACCAACTCCCATAACATGATAAGAGGAGTTGTTGGCGCATGTGACAGTATTCCCTATAGGGGTAGGCTCAAGTGAAGTGAAGAAATTGTGGTGTGAGGTAATATATTTGGTTGCCCCACTATCAAAGTACCAAACATATGAGTCTACTACAAGCATACACTATTCATGAGAAGATGGGTCATAACTGCAAACAGTGGTAAATTCCCATTCTTCATTCTCCACAAGATTAGCAAACTCTGCTTTGGGTGTAGAGGCCTCTGCAACAACCATTCCAGCCTTTTTCTTCTTTGCCTCTTTTGCAGCCAGTTTTGGACAACTCTTTATGACATGATCATTTCCTTTACAATATTTGCAAAACAATTTCTGCTTTTCTATTTTCTTCTTTTCTCCGTCAACTTTCTTTGATTGTGGAGAATTAGCAGATTTTTTCTTACTAGTAGATGAGCTCCATTTACCTTTGCCCTTCTGACTAGCCAGGAAAGCTTGATCTACAACATGCATAATGGACCTGTTCTACCTAGATTGATCTCCCTCCAACAAAATAGAGACTAACTCCTTGAATGTTAAGGCATTTGGATTGCTTTTCATAATCAATTGAAGAGTAGAAGCAAAACTCTAATATGAATATGGAAGACCATTCAGAACAGTCTGCACAAGTGAACTATCAGGCAAGATTTCATCAATAGAAATCAATTGCTCCTTCAAATCTTTGATCTTTGTCAAAAAAATATCCATGGAACTCCTTCATTCATGTGATCATTCTCCAACAGTTTTCGGAGGTAAGCAACATCAGCTTCATTCCTTGCCTGGTACAAAGTGGTAAGTGTATCCCAAGCATCCTTTGGTGTTATGTAGGAGAGGATGTGAGGAATAGTGGCATGTTTGATAGACAAGGCTATCAATGCATATGCCTGAGCATCTCTACCATCCCAAAAAAGTTGCTCTATAGTAGGTGCAGTAGAAACCGCAACACGAACAGGAACCTGAAGAATATCACCATCTTCAACACCATCTGCATCACCTTTAGTAACTGTGTTTGCAGGTGTAATAGGACGTTTTTCAACACCCTTCACAATATTCCACAGTCCTTTTGCAACCAATACATGATGCATCATATAAGCCCATAATGAGTAAATGGTACCATCCAACTTATCCTCAACAGCCAACATACGAAATATATAACATCTTTCAGCCATGACCACTGACTAAGATACCTTGATGCAGAAAAAAGATTGTATCTCAAAAATTTGAACAAAATTACCCTATCAAGTTCTGCTAAACCTATAGCAAACTTTGAGTGCTTATACTCGTGAACAAAACCTATATATATCTTTGGCACAAAAAGACAAAATTTCCTACATCGGCACTATGATAGTGCATTTGGAGGCTGAAACAGGCTCAGATCACGATTTTGACACCACAAATCAAAGTAGTTTTGAACTCTGATTTTGAGACTATGATTAGAGGGGTGTCAAAAACGCCCTAGATGAAGTGGTGACCTTCTTTGATACCAATTGTTGGAGTTTGGGGTTTGCGGAAGCACACGAACAACACAAGGAAAAAGAAAAAGCTTGGAGCTCAACACACAATACTGAATGTATTACCAAGAGAATGTACAAACGATATACTAATCATTAGGGTAATAGGCATATATACAATCTAAGGGAAAAAACCTCCTAAAGAGGGGAAAAAGTGACCCGGTATTCCTAGGTTTTTCACACACATCACTACCTAAATATATCAAACACCTTTGCTCATTGGCTATGTGAAAGAGTCTAGTGTGAGATAATACTCTCTTAGGGGCTATGTGAAAGAGTCTAGTGTGAGATAATACTCTCTTAGGGGAGAGAATCTTCTCTTCCCCCTTCTACCAAATGGGCATAATGCCCTTTGTGATGCCATGTGGCATTTGTGCCACCTCACCCCAGAGGATGTGCATTCATAATGTGATAGACAAAACTTTTCCTTTAAAAATTGCAAACTAGAGAAGAGTGTATTGGGAACATTATGATTTTAAAAAAAAAATACAATGAACCCTCTCATATTCTTGTATCCAAGATGAACCCTCTCATATTCTTGTATCTCGCCATTGAGCATGATGTAAAGGTCCCAATGTTGGCTTCCATTTTTCACCAGCCATATTGTGTAGATTAATTCTTTAACTTTTGGAATTTTTGACTCCTTGGCTTGTTCCATAGAATATGTCCTTGAAAATGTGGTATGATAAAACCAATTAAACATCTCTTCCATATCGTTTGATTGGATTGCACCACCACCATGTCATGTGTTTTTTAAGTAAACACCTTTAACCTTGTAGTGTGACTTCTTCATTCCTTGTGTGTTAAAAATCTCCAATGATCCATATTGGTGCATGAAAAATGCTCCATGTGAAAATAAAGTATGTCGAAACATTGTAAGTATATATAACAAACTATTGTCAACAAAAAAATTGAAAGATTAAGAAAGATTACAATGTAATGTGCAAAATTTCTCCCTCTCCAAGATAGGATGAAACACTTTGTGAATTGTGTTAATGTGTCTTGAAACAATGACACCCATTTTATTGGAGTTAGTAAGACTCATTAAGCCTACCAACTTATCTAAGCATGACCAAACCTTCTTTCACCTATTAATAAGGCCAATTTGATAACCATTATCTATTGTGATCATGCATAAGTCTTTCCATGGCTCCCCACAATCATTATTTTTAGGGCTAATACCTCTTCTGAAAAATTTTCTTGCCTTCTTCCATGTCATCGAATACTTGTTGCAAATTGTCTTGGAATTCACCAAGCTCTTTGACAACTAGAGTTACATTCCCAACGTGAAAATCAAATTAATTAATCTCTTACAATTTCTTGATGGCTTTTATAGATTTATCAATTGGATTCATGGAAAATGTGATTCTATATGGAGCTTCAATACTCTATAAAAAAATCTCATGAAAGCATGCAATGTGAAAAAATGAACATTAACTAATGGAAATGGAATGATGGTATTCCAATCTTCATCTAATGTATCACATTTAGGTTTTTCTAATGTTGAGCACCGTAACAAAGGTATATCCCATTCCATAGAAGTAGGTAAATCTATGTATTCATCTAAATCATATAGTCTCTTTTGTTGTCCCTTTCTTAGTTTATAAGCTCATGTGCAAAATGGACATGGAAAAAGAGAAGATGCACCTTGCTTGCAACCTAACATGCAATTGATAGTCTTTAAATCCCCACACAAGTTCCAGTCTATCTCAAAATCACCTAAGTCTGGTACATTGAGTTTTGCATCATGAATTTGAGAGTTTATTCACCTTAGTGATCCATGAGGTCCTACTAAAAATCCATGAAAGAGCATCATTAGATCCTTTAGGTATTTCAATAGCACATAACCACCATATATATTTCTCGAATTTCACATATGGCATGTGTCATAGCTTCATTCATGAGTGTGAAACTCAATCTCTCAATTCATCACTAACATATTCAATGAACGAACTACATAAATATAAAAGTGAATATGGAAGTCTCGAAAAAAAAAACCTCATCGTAAAAACTTGTCGTTTTCATGCTCCATCATAAATCAAAAGATAGTCAAAGCATGCTAATGATCATTTCCTATATCGCATTCCAAGTGGATTCTCTCTCAACTATTGGAGACTAACTTTAGTTTCTCAATTATTCTCTCCTTTTCTTCCATATGCTTTTCAAGCTCTACAAGTTGTTCTTGTAAAGATATGATTGTGCTTTCTAAAGTGACCACCTTGTATGATAGAGTTGATGTTGTTGGATCCAATACTTAGTAGTAGCAGTTGAATGTGTAGATAATCGTTGGCCATAACCTAAGAGTCCAACTTTACTACTACACCAATGAACTGAAGTAAAGTTGAGAGCTTATGGAATTCTGGATGGTAATAAGACATTGGATCAGGAGGATATAGTGAACCATGAGTCCAAAGGTCAATACTCTTTTGTCTAGTTGCATGACGTTCATTTTGAGAGTTCATATCATTGTTGTATTGTGTATTTGGAGCAATCTCTCTAGGCACATGGACATGGATACTTGTTGATGCAGGGGCATGAGGACATGTCAATATGAGGTTTGTAATAGGTGTCAATACCATCTTTTCCAACAAGTACAAGATTATAAAAAACAGAGTAGAAATTTGGTTAGGAGGGACTCTAGAGCATGCATTTTGCAAGGAAATTTGGTTTTCTTGGATGTGGATGGGTCAAAGTGTGTTTTTCCACTGAGTATGGATATAAATGATGAAATTTGAAAAAGAGTCATTTTTTGGGGAAGCATACTTATGGATTTGATGATGTAGCACTCTATTTTTGGAGGGATTTTGAAAATATCAATCTTTGGAAAAGAAGCTTAAAAATGAGCTAAAAAAGTCACTTTTGACATAATTATTAAAAAATGGGTCCTTTCAAGTAAATAAACATTGCTAAAATGAGATTTTTTAGAAAAAAACCATTTTTTTAATTCTCATACATGCTTGAGTTTGATGATCTGGAAAGTAGATTTCCTTCATCACTCTCTAAAAGAAGAGAGAGACGAGCCTAGTAAGCCTCAAAAAAATCTTACACTAGTCCACTAAAAAAGTGCCCTATTTAATGCACTTTGTCCCCTTAAACAATATCAAAATTAGTTGCTAGAATTGAAGTCCAAATCTAGATTTTTGGATTACCCTTAAAATTATTTCTCCTCATTCTAAGTGTCATCTTGAGAATCTAGAACATATCTTGATAGCATGTCAAAAGTTTTAGAAGATTCAAAACTTTTATCTTCTACATTATATCAATTTATTTAATTGATTTTGATTACCTATTATTCAGAGGATGCCTATAGGTTTGGATGTGTTTGCTCAACTTTTTCATTTCTAGAAGGAGAAACTCTTTGATAATTTGAACCTATTGAAAACAATTGAAACAAGAGTTGGTAAGTTATAATATAGATCTTGTTGAAAATGGAGCAAGTTCTTTAAAAGTGATGAATGTGCACAATCTTTTTCCTGTTTTCGTCCACACCCACTCCAATTAAGAATTTTAGAAATTTTTGACCCAGTTTGGATTTAAATCCTCTAGATTTTGATTGTAGACCCATCGTTTCTCTCAAACTTTTGAGCTAACAATAAAATTCCACAAGTATATATTTTAGGAAATTGACTAGCATGGAGAATTTTGTAGGCTTTTCTCTTTAAGGTTTGAACCCCTTTTACCACTTGACGAACAAAAAAGGTGTGTTTTTTATAAGTGATTGACCATCTATAAGTAACTATAGAGGATAGCCCCTCTAGGTTCTACCCTAGCATTCTACAAATGGTCTGTTCTGAAATTTTGAGCTAGGGGTGAAATTAAAAAAGCATATCTTGGGAAGAAAACCCACACAAAGATTAACTAGATTTTTTATTTAGGTCTGGACCCTATTTTTGTTGGATTTGGGGTGGGCCTCAATAATAATAATCACAAGTTTTTAGGATCTTCCAACAAATGAACCTTAGCATACACACCTTAAGACTCAAAATAAGATAAATGAGAACTAGAGAGAGAATACACAAATAATCAAAGTGTACAATAAGCTAAAATGTTTATCTACACTAATTGATATTCAAATCTCAAATTACAAAATTTGTAAATGATTATAAAAGTAAATGTGTGCTAATTGTGCTCAATGTAGATACAAAATTAAATGTGTGATGAATGTAGTTACAAAATCTGAATCTAGGCAGAAGTTCAAGAACTAGATACAATAGTTTGTTCATAAAGCGCCCAAGAGGTATGAAGAGTGTGTGTATGTGAGTTTGAACTTGTGAATAGAAACAATTGAGAATTTTCTATACAACAAACCCTAATTGAATAACAAGGAAAACTCATGCTTATGTTGAAATACAAGGCACAAAGCCTTGGAATAGAAGCAACAATAGAAGAAGGATATAAGATAGAATTTTTTACTCACAAGATTCAGCAAAAGCTGAATGTTTGGCTCCAAAATGTCTTCCAAAGCTGCATCAAAAGTTAGGTCATGCATCCTCTAGAAATTGACACCTCTAAGACTGAATAATCCTTGAGATTGGTCCTCAAGTGATGCCATAAGTGACCCCCAAGGATGAACCACAAAAATAACTACAAAAAGTTGAAAGAGCACCTCAAAAAGCATGTGAGAGAGTTTTTTTAACGATTTCTTTTTCAAACTAAAAGGTTACTTTTTGTGGAAAGAACTAAAATGATTTCCATATTTAGCCATCATCTAGTTATGGGAGTTAGTTTTCCTTGATTTAGATATTGAGAGGAACATAACTAAGTCAAAAACTATTTTGGACAAACATTAGGTTAGAGTTTTCTACCAAAGTGGACCTCTGATGACTGATTTTTATATACCAAATGAAAACTCTTTGAAGTACTATTTGGTAGGCTCATAATAATTTTTGACCTTCTGTGATAAAAAATTTGGTTAAGTCCCAAAAATTAGGGTTGTTGGAAATCAGAGTTTTATGCTATTCTAACATTGTTTTCAACAATCCCCTCCTTCAATGTCACAATGGCATAAAGCACAAAAATAACGAAAACTTTGGATCTCTGTAAAACTTTGGATGTCTCAAAATATATCTCTTAAATGATTCCCAATGAACTAAAAATTGAATACGTAAGCGTCTAAACTTTTAAATGTGCAAATGAATGTCTTCACCAATTAACCTTTCACAAGGATATTTCATGATTTTATTTGGGCACCCAACAACGTTCTTTTACTTTCCATGGCTTTTCTTCTCTTTTCAACTATCTGTAAGACTTCAACAACACTTGAATTGTTCCATTCTATAATTTTATCATAAAGATATGTGCCAATCATATCTCTTAAGTTTTTGAGCTTCAAAATATGTGATTGAATTGAGGAAGTCAAGACAATAAGGAGAAGATGTTAGTTCATCTTCTAGAAGATCTATTGTACTGATTTTTGCTCAATAGGAGGTTAGTGAAGAAGAAGAATCTCTTTCAACATTTGGATTCCGTGGTACTACCAGATTACTTCCTACAGAAGAGCAATCCAGATGGGATTCAAGGGATGCACAAGCACTTTCGTTATTTCTATGGGAGTCAAGAAGCATATTATACCCAAAATCAGGTCATGCAAAACCTCTCATCAAGCTTGGTAAGTATTAGAGAATCTCTATCAAAGAAAAAATTCTACTAGAAAAGATGATCTAAAGATAAAAGTTGGTGACTCAGTTCAATCATATATTTTGAAGCTCAAAAACCTAGGAGATATGATTGTCACAACTCTTTATGATAAAGTTGTGGAATGGATTGATTCAGGTGGTATTGAAGCCTTACAGATAGCTAAAAAGAGAACAAAAGACATGGAAAGTAAAAAACCTTGTTGGGCACCCAAGCTAAATCATGAAATATACATGTGCAACTAAATTGTCTTCACCAATTAACCTTGCACAAGTATAATTCATGATTTACCTTGGGTACCCAACAACGTCTTTTACTTTCCATGGCTTTTCTTCTCTTTTCAACTATCTATAAGGCTTCAACAACACCTGAATCATTCCATTCCATAACTTTATCTTAAAGAGTTGTGCCAATCATATCTCTTAAGTTTTTGAGCTTCAAAATATGTGACTAAACTTACTCACGGACTCTTCTTCAAAGTAGGTGTTTAGCCTGGGACCGCTCAACTACCCGCATTCTCTGCGGTCAGGATCTTCCTTGCTTGGAGGGCCTCAAATGGAGCAATGGTAAGAAGCTATCCAGAATCCCCAACTTCAAAGAGGATTTGGATGTTCACCACACCCTTAACAAGAGATGGTGCCTTTCTTGGACCAAACTTCGGTGGGAGCTAAAATTCATGTCTATTTGGCACCCCCTAATTGAGGTCAAAAAGTCCGTTCTCATGTGGCAGATCTTGCATAAAGGTATCTGGACCAATGCAAGGGCTAACAAAATCTGTGGTGTGCCGCCATGGTGCAAGCGTTGCCATCGGTGCATCGAAGATTTAGCTCACCTGTTCTTCGACTGCCCCAAGTCCCGCGTTATCTGGCATCACGTGACCCGAGCTTTGAGACTCACGCGTCAAATCAACTGGCAACAAGTGATGTTGGGTGAGGCGATCGGCTGCTCATCGAGGCTGTGGAATGCCATTAGAGGTGAGGCTCTTTGGAAGATTTGGAGGGAGCGATGTGCTGTCAATTTTGGCCAAACTCCTAAGGAATGGTCGATCGAGAAATCTTTGTTTCTCCTTGGTAAAAGAATCTCCCGAGTCAAGAGATCGCCACCGTTTAGACATCACTGTATTTATCTCCTCGAAAACAACAAGTTGAAACCCAAATGGGTCCCACACGAGGGTGATGATAACTTTATCCGCCTCATCTGTAATGCCTTGTAGCTTGCCATACTCCTCCCTTGCATTGTGGGATTTGGGGGGTCCCATGGGCACTAGTCCCATTCACTTGTAACTTTTTCTCTTTATTATAATTAAAGTCCGGGAGATGAGGCTAAGGCCGAACTTCCTTTATTTAAAAAAAAAAAAGTTCCAACTTCCCCCCTGAATCCCTGATACGTGACATTACTTAATACTGACTTCCCTCGTCCACCTATGAGCCACGGAGATTTGAATTCTGTGAACCTAATGAAATTTCTTTTTCTTATGTTTTTCAAAGATGCGATGCAGCCTTTTTACTGAGTTTCTTGACCCTGCAGGCTGCCATAGCCATGGGCCATTCAAAGTTGAAGCTTGGCCTGGCTATTTGCAGTTTATCGTACAGTGCCGCGTGCGTCTATCATCCGACAAAGATCAAGGAATATAGCATCTATGCGTGATGATACAAGGTGTAGTCTGGCGTCTCTGGACACAAGTGAAGAAAGGCCTGCTCGCCTATGCTCTTTGTTACTCTTGAGCGGGACCTCTAATCTGAATGAATGCGACAGATATCGCAGGATGTTAACAAGTGCCATGATCCATCCACGCTCCTGTAGTTTTTCTGCAACACAGCGTCAGGCACTATTATGCGTACAAATCAGAATGGCGGGCCTCTCTCCGGACCGCCGGTCAAGCGATTCCCGAGTCCCGCTTCCGACGCTTACTTTCGTCACGGTCATCACCGATCGTGCACTGGCATGTCATGATTTTCTTCTTTTTTTCGGTTTTTTAAATTTGATTCCTCGCAGATTTGATTCCATCCTTCGTGAAATTGCACGTCATCCCGTGAGGACACAGCGTCAGCATACGCATAACCTATCGCCACTCTCATTTGCTTCCTGCATTCATCTTTTCTTCTTATCTCCTTCTTCAACGTAACAAATGCAGCCTTCGTCATCTCTTTACCTCAAAAGTCTCATCTACAACCTACTCTGTACTCTCGCTCTTTCGAATTCTCACGAGTCACTAGCTCAAGAGAACCGAAGAGAATGGACAATTTCTTTCTAACTTTCTGTTTGTTCTTGAAAATGACTCCTCGTTGCTTTCCAATTCCTCTTACGAGCATGCCTCGAATGACTTCTTTGTAACAGCTAAACGGTGTTGGCTGTTAGTGGCAGTTAATATCGAATCATGAAAGTACATACTTTGAGCATCCCAACGCAGCTCTTCCACAGTTTTTCATGCCTTTATATGCATGCAAATTACGACGCTGCTATTTCTATTCTGTATACATCCTATCACATATTTTCACGTAGCTAGGCTTTCATGAAATGTTTCGGAGTGATTAGAACTGCTTGAACGGAAACCGCTTCACGGTTTTTTCAAGTGTTAGTCTTGTGTGGTGTGCCACAGACGTTAGAGGAGAACGGAAAATCTTGAGATTAGTTCGTGGCATAGAAATCTTCTACTATGATTAATGTATTCACGCACAAGCCATGTCTTTCTCTAATGTGAACTGTCTATAATTCTTCTTTGTAAGGCTTTTGCTCAGAAATTATGCCTTAAAAGGCGGATTCTCTGCAGTGCATTAGAAGAAAACACACTAAATTATATAGTGAAATGTGAGGTTCTTAGAAATTCTGTAGTTTCTATGAGTATTCGAGTATTCTTACGCAAGGACGGGTAAGGGCGATGGCTATTGAGAGAAAACTCTAGAAGGCGCCTTTCGTGGCAGATTCATGGCTTCTAATACCAGAGCGAGTAGAAAGAAGGGCAGCGGGAAAAGCCTTCACGTGCCTTGTACGCAGAGGCTTTACATGCAGTTGCGCAGTAGAAAGGAGAAGGGCGTAAAAAGGGAAGATGAAAAACACACTAAAAATGCAACGAAAGTGCCACAATTTTGCAGCAAGGTATGTGAAACACCCCAATTAACCATTCCGCCGGATTTGCGCGCCGTCGACAAAGATCGATGTAGTGTTTGCGTTCAAAATTATCATTACAGCCTGCAAGACGCTGATTCAGTAATCCAGAGTAGATCATCTCATGGAAATACTTCCGTATTTGACACTAAGCCTAACAAAGTTTCCTCCACGCACGCTATAAGACACTCTTCTGTCTCTGGTTTACACAGAAGCGATTCCCTACGTTTTACACGGAAACGTAGACAAACGCTTCACTGCAGCTTGACAACTGTATCCGAAGCTGTCGTCGGAGGAAAACCAGACTTGCTGCTCCCATCTTCGCGAGTACCTCCGAACAAGATGATCAGCAAGGTATGTTTTTGCCTTAATCCTCTATCTCTTTCAATAGACTGGAGCATAAGAACATTCCATTCAACGATGTTGAGCACGGCAGGTAGAAGGTTGTTTCAGCGAGACTCCAATGGTCTGCGAAACTGTGCATAAAGACAGGTAAATCGACGCAATTGTAGGGTAAATCTTATACCAAAGGAATAGTTGCGAACACTGCTTGATCTAATTGTCGACTGCATCATTTCTCAGAGATCGTGAGACATCTACCACTCGAACGATTCGCAGAACCTCACGGGATACCATTCTAGTGGGATCTGATGCTGAATCGACGCAGTCAACCTCAAGAACAAGTTCCCCTCTCAAGATCAAACCGTTTGATATACCTTTATCCACTCTCAGCAAAGTGACCATACACAGTAACGATATTGAATGCTTTCTTTCAAGTGCAGAACAGCGCGAACGGAGACGTTTTATTGACCGGTACTGCAGAAACATTTCATACTGCAACGTAAGGAGCTTGCATGAATGTCTAAAGCGATCTTCTGTAAACTATTGCAGGTTTAATTTCGATCCTCTTTTCGAAAGGCCCTTAAGCGGCAGATACGAATGGTTTAAGCTTTAGCACTTCATCACCCGAAAGAGATTACAGTGCGGGCACAGATCGTCATATTATCCAGTTATTCTGCAACTTGCTTCTAAAGTCATTGTATGAATCACTACCAATGCTTTCTGAGACACCGGTTCCAATTTCATTCTGCCAATCTATTTTGAAGTGTTGCCTCAGCCTCTGGACATTCATGTTATAGGTGTCCTATTCCTCATAGGACATTTTCCATCGTTGCCATCGAGCACTCCCGAATGACACAGCTTTCACAGGAGATCATAGGATGAACAATGTTTTTCAGCTCTTTTTGTCGTGGGTTGTTACTGAAAGTGAGAGAGCAATCAAGCAGGTGACCTCATATGCAAGAGCCTCTCCCTTCAATAACAGCAACCCATGGGCATAACCTTGTAGGATAGAGCAATCCCCTTTCAATCAAGATGAGAGGATATCATGATTTGGAGATATGCAAACACACCCTTGGATGTTTTTCACCATATGAAAACATTTTCCTCCTGCATGAATCTCCCGAGGCCTAATAGCAATGTATTGCAGGCCCTTATCGAGATCACACTCTCAAACTCTGTTTTCAAGTTTGGAGAGGTAGACCAACCATGGAGAGTTAAAACTAAGAGTTTAATGTTTTCACATCTTTATTAAGTCAGTGGACTTCCCAAAAACCGAACACAAAATATGGAACTTGTAACACAATTTGACGCAGTGCTCATTTTCTACTTGAGTGATTCATCTTGTTCCTCATGGTCGTTATCTTGCACCGTCTTGTTTTAGTCGTGTCTGTCCTAATCTTATGGCCTTGATTGCATGATTCTTATATATGAAACATTACAGGCGGCTATAAACTATACTGTCTATTGTAATGCTACAGATTATCTGCATATATGGGAACGTTTTTCAAATATACGATCATACGTTCATCCAGATTTCTTTTGTTCAGATTGCATATAAACATGTGTCATGTTTCTTAAGTTTTCACGGTCATATGCTGCACAATCAACGACGTGTTTGAAAACCCGAAAGTGTGATATTTTCCCGTTTAGACATCCGATTATCTTTTTAATACAATAAGAACAAAATGAAATGGATCCCACGAAGCGGACGACAGGTCTATAGATATCTTTTGTATCTCATCTAATTCTATGTACTTTGTTTTCTCCTAGTCAAGTTTTAACCATCTGAAAAAAGGGTGTGATATCTTAATTTTTCAGCTTGGAAACATCTACGGATGAATGTGTCTTAATTTCTAGAGTTGTATCCCATGTAATTAACAATCTCAAATGGGCTAATTTCAAGGGGATTCCTTTCCATTAGGGTGAAAAATGGCAAAAGAAAGGTTATGTAAGGATTTCAATTAGTTATGCTTAATGTAGATTAATGTTGTCAAATCATTTTAAAAAATTCTATGTAGGTTCATTTAAAATGTATCATATGCAAATATATTAGTTATGGAAGAGAGGAATTTCGTATGAAAATCATGAAAAGTGATATGCCTCAAAGTTTGTGCACGTCAGGCCTTCGCCAAATTTGAAGTTTTCCCTCGTTCTCTGACCTATACAATGTGTGTTTACGATGTTTTAAACTTTTTTACTATACTCTCCATAGCAAACCTTCTTTTCTCTTCCTCATAATTCTTGACGCTCATCATGGAGAACCTCAATCCAAACACTTTCACTGAACTTTCATCTAGCCGAACTCTATGTAATAAGTTCCATATCAATATTGCAATTAGTCATGAGTATGCAACAATGAGAAAGGTATTCCAAAGAGCTCTACAATCTTGTGAAGTTGATGGATTGCACAAAGAAGGAGAAAAGCATATTGACATATGGACATATGGAGTTGTTTATCCAATTGATCCAACACAAATTGGAAGGCATCCACCCCTTCATAACCTTCATGATCTAATTAGATTTGTAGGAGACGGCAATGATGATTTACGTGGGTACTGTTCAAGGCTATAGGAGTTTTCAAAGAACTATATGCAATACATAAACTATCTGCAAATGTACTACATCAGAGAGACTGGTATCAGATGGATCTAGAAAAAAAATTGTCACATTTGTCTTCTCAGTTAGAAGCTTTGAAACAAATGAAAGAAACTCCTATAGGATTGAGAATGTGTTCAAAATTAGTAAAAACCTTTTTTAGATTTGACTTAAAATTTTGGCTAGAAGAAAAAAGAGAATGAAAATTGTAATAGATCATGTAACAAATGTGCTAGGCTTAAACATGTTGAGTGTTGATATATTTTGGTGGCAATGTGTGTGAACACACTGGGACCACCAATGCATTTTTTACCCTCTTTAGGATTTTTTCCCCCCCAGTTTGTATGTACTCTTATAACCCTAACGGGTCACTTATCTTCGTACATTCTCTTGGTAATACATTCAGTATTTTGTGTTGTGCTCCAAGCTTCTTCTTCTTCTTCCTTGTGTTGTTCACGTTCTTTTGTAGACCTCAAACTCCAGAAATTGGTATTAGAGTAGGTTGTCGCTTCATCTAGTGCATCATTGACACCCCTCTGATCACAGTCTCAAAATCGCATGAAAATTGGTGAGCATACGCACGGCGATTAGAAATTCAAAATGGCTTTGTTTTGTGGTGTCAAAATCGCCATCTGATCTCGTTTCAGCCTCTAAATACACTATTCTAGTACCTGTCCACGTAATTTTATCTTTTTTTATATATGTTTTGGTTTGACACTATAAGCATCTCGAAGTTTGCTATAGGTTTAGCAAAACTTGACAAGGTAGTTTTGTTCAACTTTTTGAGATACAATCATTTTTTTGCATCAAGGTATTTCAGGCAATCGCCATGGCAGAAAGCATTGATGTATTATGTATGCTGACTATTGAGGATAAGTTGGATGGTACCAATCACCCATTATGGGGACATATGATGTGACATGTAATGGTTGCAGAAGGAGTCTAGAATATTGTGCAAGGCATTGAGAAACATCATACTACAACTATAAATATAGTTACTAAAGTTGATGTGGATGGCATTGAAGATGATGTTCTTTAGGTTCCTATTCGTGTTGTGGTTTCTTGTTGCACCTACTGCAAAGCAAACTCGTTGGGATGGAAGAGATGCTCAAGCACATGCATTGATAGCGTTGTCTACCAAACGTGCCATTATTCCTCAAATTCACTCCTCCAAAACAACAAAGGATGCTCGGCATCCGTTTACCACTTTATACCAAGCAACGAATGAGGCTCATGTTGCTTACCTTTGAAAACAATTGGAGAGTGAGCACATGAATGAAGGAGATTGCATGGACAATTTTTTGACAAAGATCAAAGATTCGAAGGTGCAGTTGATTTTTGCTAATGAAATCTTGCCAGACAGTTCACTTGTGTAGACTGTTTTGAATGGTCTTCAAGATTCATATCAGATTTTTTGCTTCTACTTTTTGATTGATTATGAAAGGCAATCCAAATGCCTTAACACTTGCTTCTAAGGACTGGCATCATCTCATCTCCAGATATGTAACCATAGAGGTCTTTTCATTAAATATAAGACTCCATTCTAAGTGAACAAGATGAGTCGTGCAAGAGAACAAGGATTACGACCACCACATGCTAGAGAGATGACTCTCCTCCCAACCAAATGCCTCTATATATAGCTCTCTCCAGGGGACTGCCTTCTTGGGCAGGTGGATACTAACCATCCAAGTGTCAGCCATGTAACTACATGTGCGCCAAGTGTCCCAGTTAACTCGAGTTAACTCAAGTGGATGCTTCTAGAAGGCTCTAGAGCTCTTTGGGCAAAACACTCTCCCCATGTACCCCATGGGGGTTGAACCCAAGACCTCCTCCTTCACATCCTTGAGACTTAACCACTAAGCTAAGTGGATCACTTGTTCACAAGAGCACAAGACCTCCTAGTAAGTCTAAACTCGAGATCTTTGGTCATACACACGGATGACCAAACGGTGTCCAATTTCAGATCTGTCTGAACCGACTAGACCCTTGGATCATAGACTTACTTTATTACATTCTTCCCCCCTTGGAAAAGATTTTCGTCCTCGAAAATAGAGCTATATACATACTGTAGGCAACCCCCGAGCCTCATGTTCTAAAACTGGAAGAACATGGTCATGTTCTAGAACTGGAAGAACATGTCTCATCTCTGTGGTGGCATCCCTGCCCAAATGATTCAAAACACTATCCAAGTTTGCACTTTGATAAACGGGACAAAGTACAAACTAGTGAAGAATAATAAGGGTGGATCTAATGACATCCCTGGCTAATTCACAGTTTCTGGATGTGCGATCTAGGCACAAACATGTGAACTAGGTGGATTCAAATGACTAGTCCATTTCTAGGCATAACTGATGCAGGGGCTTAGCAATGAAGGTGGGATTCTTATCCCTCGCAAGACTTTGAGAATTCTTGATTCACTTGAATTTGTTTTGGAGAACTTGAAGTTTGGTTGTCCCATACATCTAACTTTAGATGTCTGTACAATGGTTTACTTTTATATAACAGTTACTTGATTTTTTCACCCGACTAGAGGACTACTTTGTCCTTATGAGTTTAAAAATCCTTTGTAAACTGTAGGAGAAAGTTTACCATTTCGGTGGAATCAACCATACTAACTTCACCAATTCAAATTCAAAATGAAAATTTGTCCAACTTAGGACAGTTTTCTCAAAGACTTTAACTGAAAGTTCTTGGGAATTGTCAATCTGATGAGCAATTCCTAACTTCTCTATTCTAGAGTATACTGGACTCTATTCTAGAGTATACTGGACTCTAGGAAATCTTTTATGCTATAACGTGAAGCAAATTCAAATGAATAAGTCCACTTAGACTTATCATCTTTTGAAGATTGAAAAGGGTCTTGTACATAACATCTATCTAGGATGTTCAAGTCAGTTATTTTATTCTAACCGGCTAACCCTGGTCTTTTGCAAAAGGAATCAGATACCATATCTGAGCCAATTCCCAAAAGATTTGGAAAGCAGAAAGAAATAACTAAGACTCTACAACCAATTCAAACTTCGAATATACATAAACTTGCTATGAGTCAAAGTCTAGTTGACTCAGGACTTTAACTTCTCAACGATCTATTTCAACAAGATAGTGAAGCATTGACTTTACCTTTAAGAGAAATAAGCTAGTTTCTCAAAAAGATTGAAAGAAAAATAAAACACATCATCTAACCACAAGATACTAGTGTGGCAACTAACATCAGTGTGTCGACCCACTGAGGTTCTGTCGATGAGTTTGGTATTCAAATAATGCTTCACTTGAGACTAAGTTCAGGTCATATTCAATCTTTTTGACTCCTAATCGTGAATGCATTTCTTATGCATTTCTTTGAGTCAAAAGAGTGAATTGTTTGTTTTTTTTTTAAGTTACACTAGGAACTTGATGCTTGACTTAGTCAATTAAATCTTTAGTTGAAAAGATCAAATCAAAATCAAAGTCCAACTTCTTTCAGAAATGTATCAAATATTTCTAATCGACAACACTTTATCTTGAAGTGTTTTAAGAAGATCTTGGAAGTTACTTACTTCATATCTTCTGTTTCCTTGATCTTGAAGTTATCTTGAAGTATCTTGAGATACTACTTTCATCCTTTTTGAATTAAACTCCTTCTAGGAAGTCTTAATTCCCTTGAGGATCAAACTTATCTTTCAAGATCCAATCTAGGACTAAAAGATAATTATCATCCCACGGTCCGATGTCCCATACCATCTTTCCTACATCAATCTGAGTATAAAATTTGGTGTCCCATACCACCCTATTTTCTATTCACATTAATGTGTGGGTGATTCTTATCCTAAAGTCTAAACATCTCTTGATAGAGAACCTTCTAGCTTTAATTCTTGACAAGAATTTGGCAGTTTCACGTACTATCTCTATCGTGATATTCTAGGTTTTAATCCCTTGACATGATCGTTTCACGATCTTGTGCTTAACCTTGGGAACTTGAAAACCTTTAATAGAATATCTCCAATCCCCTTTTTTTTTCCTAAGGATTTAAAATGAAAACCAAATAGAATTCCAAGTACTTGATCTTTCAAAAATTCAAGCTCAATTGGTTTATTCTTGACCAATTTGTAGTGACAAGAGTTTTTTAACTTCTTATCTTTAGATTCCTTTTTTTTTTTTTTTTTTTTTTTTTTTTTTTTTACTGATGCTTTAGGTACCTATCTCGGCCGAGACTTTTACAGGAATCTCTCTACTGCATAAGTCTGAGCATCCGCTCATGCTTTCTGGATTTGTACCGAAATCCCTTTAAGGATAGGCAAACACTTATGTTTTACCTTCCACAGACTTAAGTACCGTCTTCACGGTTGCAGACTACATTCTTGGAATTTCTTTTCTCTGTTCAAACTTCGAACAGCTTACTCTTTTCACAATTTTCCATTGGATAGATGGAACTTGAGTGAATAATTTCCAAAAGGAATTTTTATTGCCAAAACTTGGGCCAACTTCAAAGTAGTTCCAATCGCATGTCTGGTTGACCTTCGACTAAAATAAAGATTTAATCTTTTTTATTAAGATCTCTTAAACTAACAAAAGCATCTTTGCTTACCCATGGGCTTTTAGATCTTTTCCCCTCTTAAGTCCAGGCATACTTTGATACCCCTCAGATTCCAAAGCTAAGAATCTTTGATACACCTTTAAGTTATATCAATATTTGGACTTTAAGTATCAATGTTGATGATTTGGGAACTGCTGGGAACTACTAGCTATAAAACTTCTCTTGAAAGATGCTAGTCTCACAACTAGGGAGATTTTTCTTTCAAGAACTTTTTGATTCCTACCAAGGAATCAAGTAATACTAAGCTAATGATTCATCTTGGAATCCTTAGTTTTACTGGAATCATCTTTCTAAAAGAAATCTTGACTGTTGAACAAGAACAAGACTTAAGGCTTTATTACTTGTCCAAAAGATATTTCTTTTTTTAACTAAGGAAATAGTTAACTAGGCTATTTCCTTTATTAGATTAATTTTTAGGAAGTAGCTTATTTTCTAAAAATTACTTTGATAAATCTTTTAGAGAATATCTTTATTCCCAAAGATTAATTTGACTTGGTTTAAGCTCTAATTAGCTTAAACAAAACCAAGTATATTTTTCTTATCCTTTGAACTTGAAAGTATTGAACTACTTAAACCAACAATCATAAATGCTTGTTATTTCATGCAAATGCATGTGAGTACGTGCACATGATGGCACTCCTTTCATATACTAAACATAAATCAAGCAATTTCTTGAGCTTGAAATGTATGTGTGCATCCAATCATCCATGCACAAACAATCTATCCTCTACCTTACAAAAGGTTATAAAGATATGTGCACATACTGAGTGCATCCTATTCCTTTTGGAAGAAAGAAGAAAATGTGTATGGTGCCTGAAAACATGCTTTTGAAAGGAGAGATGCACCAATAATCATTTCTTTTGTAGATGCATACCAAACAGTTCAATATGTTTATGCTTTTTCATTTCAATATGTTTATTCTCTCTTATTTAGCTTTCATTAAGTTGCATTATTTCTCATAAAATGCATCCTACATGAAAGCATGGAGAAAAATAAATATTGAAATGAAAACATAACTTGAAAAATACTTATCTTCCAATTAGCTACGTCCTTCCATTGACCTAGCGAAGAGCCAACCTTCATAGCCAGGCTCACATTTCTTCAAAACTTCAGAGGAACTTGGTTCGATCCGTGCCTTCGCTGCTGGACGTTGCATAACCAATTTCTGAAATCCTCCGCCTGAGGAGAGCAAAGTGATCTCTGAATTTTGGTTGTGTAAAAGCTTTCGACAGCGCGCATAAGACTCGAATTCTTTGCTCTTTGATAGAAGGAAGCCTTCTGATCGATGAATATGTGAGTTCGATCCTCGGGCTGTAGTTAGCGCCCTCCTATTTGCCGTCCTTTATTGAACTTCTCCTTTTGCTTGAGCTTCTGCAACGGATAACAGATGACAACAGCACGAGAAAGGTCATAGCCTCAATCCCCGATGTCGCTCGCTTTCTTGGACAAGAGGCTACAACAGCGTGGCTAATGTCATGAACTCAATCCCTGACTGCCGCCATCTCTAGGTGCCTTTTTCTTTTTATCGCATTGCGGGCTCAAATCCGAGCAGCCATCAACTGTAGAAAGATTTGATCTTTTTGGGTGTTATAGATAAGGAGAGAATCTGACAAAGCTAGATATTATCCCATCGCCGGAGATAGTAGGCGCAGGCATGGAGAAGAACAAGAACTACAAGGTTCAGTCGACAGATTCGACAGAGAAAGCTATTGCGGCAGCACAGGAGGATTTGGAACCGAAGACAACGGATATCCATGTAATCCACAGATTTGATCGTTCGCCGCCCAAAAGGACTTTGAAAGGAAGCCCCTATTTTGTTGCTTGAACCATGCTATACAGACAAAATCCCTGGCTATTGCTGCTATAGTGTAACCCGACAAGCTGATAAGCTTATGAAGCCCACGCGTGCAGAGGAGAAGGCAGGGCATCTGCAAAACTTGAGAACGGTTGCCAAAATAGAGCGAGCCCGCACGAGCCCTGTATTGCCCGCAGCAAGACCGCACTACCAGCTTCATTCCGTAAGACTTTTAAGCCCTGCAGCATGTCCACGATGGCACCAAGCTTCTTTGAACGACCTGTTTCTGACAGATTGCACTTGTGCTTCATAGGTATACTGTCATGAAGACGATGTTGAACACCATTTTCACGACTCATAACTCAAAAACTAGCGTTCTGATTTGAAAGCTATAGCAATAAGTG
Source organism: Ceratopteris richardii (assembly GCA_020310875.1). Taxonomy (NCBI): domain Eukaryota; kingdom Viridiplantae; phylum Streptophyta; class Polypodiopsida; order Polypodiales; family Pteridaceae; genus Ceratopteris; species Ceratopteris richardii. The sequence continues at coordinate 92,388,669 of CM035423.1, forward strand.
TATAAATACAGATAAAATTATGTTAAAACGTATTGCTCTCCTGGATAGAAAGAAGACGCCTGCATGTAACAGGGAATGCCACAAGCTCGAACCCCATGACGACCTTCGGTCGTTTTGCTTGTGATGAATAGGCTTTCAACGACAAATCACAGAGCTTGTGCTGAAGAAAAAATCAATATCTGATAATGAAAAGTTGCTTCTGCGCCTATGCCAAGAAGAATTGTATGATGTGGAGAGTTCTCTGATATGAGCAGCAAGATCGTATGCATCTCCAGACCATAAGAACACTGGTTCGAATTCTACGCCAGCAAATCAAATAATCTTTGCTTAAATCTCCGTGATGTGCGGACAAATTGCGCTGCTACTGTGGATGGAACATACACCTCCAATTCATACTTCGATAGACAAAAATTGGCAATGTCGAACACAGCGCAAGTCACAGATTTGAGAAACGTAAGTAGACGGGGCTGACGCAAATCATTCAATCTCCGGAAATCCGAGCAGCAGTTCTATATTCATATTAAAGAGCTGCTGGCGCCAAACATAAAATATAGATAAGCTTTTCTCGTACTGTATCTACGCAAGTTGTCGAACGTCTTGGATAAGGGAGCGCAGGCCTATGGCGGAGGTCATGCGTTCAAAACCGGTGCAGACTGTCTGTCAGCAAAACATCTCTTTTGGCAATCTCCTCTACAATTCGGAATGGTGCTACCGCTCACCCCCGAACAAAAAAGATAATTGCCTATGAGTTTTTTAACGACGCAGCTCGAGTTGATAGATTGAAGATCTACAAGTATAGAGCATGAAGATGATGAACCCTTTCAAGGTCTCCATGGAAACTCAACCTTGAGCTCTGATACCAATGCAAGAGAACAAGGATTACGACCACCACATGCTAGAGAGATGACTCTCCTCCCAACCAAATGCCTCTATATATAGCTCTCTCCAGGGGACTGCCTTCTTGGGCAGGTGGATACTAACCATCCAAGTGTCAGCCATGTAACTACATGTGCGCCAAGTGTCCCAGTTAACTCGAGTTAACTCAAGTGGATGCTTCTAGAAGGCTCTAGAGCTCTTTGGGCAAAACACTCTCCCCATGTACCCCATGGGGGTTGAACCCAAGACCTCCTCCTTCACATCCTTGAGACTTAACCACTAAGCTAAGTGGATCACTTGTTCATAAGAGCACAAGACCTCCTAGTAAGTCTAAACTCGAGATCTTTGGTCATACACACGGATGACCAAACGGTGTCCAATTTCAGATCTGTCTGAACCGACTAGACCCTTGGATCATAGACTTACTTTATTACAAGTCGTTACCTCAATCTAATTTTTCTATGGATGAAGGAAATCCATATCCCATGTTGATTTGTTTTTGCTCTGATACCACTGTGAGGAGATGGATAGGTATGCTCAACAGATGAGCTCGTGTTGCACAAAAACCTGCTCTACACCTGCTAAGTTAGCTCCAAGTATGCTTAATAGAATCCTTTAGCTTCACATTTAATGCATTTGTAACCACTAAGTGCTTTGAAACATCATTCCCAAACGTTTGCATCAAAATAGATAACTTGCATATGCAAGCAATGTGAAAAAACCTTCTATTTGGGAATAGAAGTGCTCAATAATTTGTTGAGAGCTCACAACCTGGTATGAATTGACTAGAGAGCTTTTGCACACATCTAACTGGAGTGTGTAGCTAACTAGATCAAGTAAAATCATCAATTTAGCTCTAACATATAGTGAGAAATGAATCTAATAAGTCAGGGGGGTTATCCCGACATTTCAAGATCTAAAAGTGTGCAGACATAATCACATTCTATGATTCATATCTCAAGATACTGTGAGCCAAACTTAATGAAAATTGATATGCACATACTAGACACTTTGAGCTAACATATCCAAGTTAAAATGCATCAAATGAATGATTACACATAGAGAAATATATTCCACAAAATCACTGTAATGATGATGATGTAGCAAAGACTATAGACAGAGATATACTTGAATAATGTATCAAAATGTATATGGTAATGAAGAACATATGATACAAGGGAAATGTAGAGGACTACTCATACAAAATGAGCTCAATGTATGCTCATTGAAGTTTCTCAATGTTTCTCAAAATGGCTCACATAGCCCGTGACTAAAAGCATGTCTATTTATACTCCGTATTTTGAGTTTGAATTTGAATTCTCCTTTACCTAAAAGTGATCCTAAAATTTAGGGATGATTTGAATTGATTCTTCCTACCACATGAGTCATGGGGTTAGCTTCCTAGCTTCACAAGATTCCTTATTCTCTTGGCTTTTACATTTATCCAAAGTAACTATGCCCAAAATGACTAGCATAGGTTCACATGAAGCTCCTTCTTGTGAAGAGATAAATGATGTGTAGCCCTGAAAGATTAGCCAAGAACTTAGGCTTGCTAACTGTACCAACAAGGTGTATGGTCAAGAGTCACACTTTACCACATAGTTTCTGGCATGAGGCTATTATGTGTGCAACATATGTACTTAACAAGTGTCCACTAAAGCATTGCAGTCTATCACTCCATATGAGGCTTGGCATAGTCGCAAGCCATCTGTTATTCATCTGTGTGTCTTTGGTTGCTTGTCATATGCATTAGTGCCTGAACAAAAATGAAGGAAATTGCATGATAAAGTAGTGAAATGTATTTTTGTAGGTAAAATTTTGAAAGCCAAGGCTATTGTCTGTATCATCCATAGACTAAACACATTTTGGTCAACCGTGATGTTGTTTTTATGGAAGATGCAATTCAGCCATTATTTTCATGTACTAAGGAGACATCCGTTAGCTCCAAAGATGTGTATGACACTTTCCTGCCTCTTTTTATAGGTGGATAGTCTATTGCTCATCCAAATGAGGAAATTTCTCAACCTTGGTAAGGTCCAACATGATGATGGAGATCATTCCATTTCTTATGCATATTTAGATGATGCACTTGTTGATGAGAGGTCTGATATAAAGGATGCAAAAGTTATGCCTAAATGGTTGGTGCACACTTTGCGAGATAGCAAATTAGATGCACCTCTGTCATATTATACTCGTTCAGGCTCTCAAAGTGCTTCTTTTGCATCAGATTGCTATGTTACGGCAGCCTCTCGTCTTTGTGATGAGAATCAGCATGTTTCATTTGATGAAGCAAAAAATTTTGAAAATTGGATGGCTGCTATGCAATGAGAATATGATGCTACTATGAAAAATGATACCTAGTCTTTATATGACTTGCCTCTTGGAAAGAATGCCATTGGCACTAAGTGGGTATACAAGCTTAAGCACAAGCCTGATGGAATAGTTGATAGGTGTAAGGCTAGCCTTGTTGCAAAGGGTTATGCTCAAGAAAGAGGCATTGATTTTGATAAGACCTTTGCTCCTACATGTTGTATGACTACTATTCATAGAATCTATGCACTTGCAGCTCATTGTGAATGGAATGTAAATCAATTGAACACTAAAAGTGCATTTTTGAATGGTGACTTGCATAAAGAAGTGTATGTTTTTCAACCCCATGGTTTTGTGTAGAAAGGGCATGAAAAAAGTGTGTAGGCTGAAAAAGTCATTATATGGTTTGAAGCAAGCACCACATGCTTGCTACAAAAAGATACATGCCTACTTGATTGCACATAGTTTTGAGAACAATTCAACTGAGAGCACCTTATATGTTAAGCATGCGAATGATGTGCTTTTGATCATTATTTTCTATGTTAATGACATGTTTCCCATTAGTCTTAATGAGAAACAAATTGCTGACTATAAGGCTGATTTGCATGCCTCATTTGAGATGTCAGATTTGGTGCATTTGCATCATTATTTGGGCATTCAATTTATATAAGTTGATGGCAGAATTCAGTTTATACAAGTTTATATTAGATAATTTTGGGCATTCAATTTATACAAGTTTATATTAGAGCATTTTGGCCTTGAAGACTACAAACCTATTGCCATTCCTATGGAAACAGGTTTACAGTTGAGTCTTAATGATGATGGAGATGCATTTTATGTTGTTCTCTATCAGTAGGCTGTTGGATGCTTCATTTACTTATGCATTACTTGGCCAGATATTCATTTTTCTATCTCACATATGAGCAAGTTTATGCATTGCCCAGGTTTGAAGCATTGACAGGCGGTTAAGCATAGCTTTAACTATTTGAGTGCTTGGATTGTTTTATCCTAAGGGGAGATCACTACCACTAGATTTACATGCTTTTTTTTACTCTGTCTGGGCTAGTTGCTATGACACTCATGTGTCCACTAGTGGTTTTTGCTTCATGCTTGGTACCTCATGCATATCTTGGTTGAGCAAGAAGTAGCTTACTATGGCCACTTCTAGTTGTGAGGCTGAGCATAGGGTAGCTTTCACAGTGACTTTTGAGTGTGTGTGGCTCAGAAGCCTTATGGCTGATTTGGGTGATGGTCAGTCTTCTACCACCACCATCTTCACTGATAGTTAGAGCACATTCGCAGTTGCAAGGAACCTTGTGAACCATGCTCGCACTAAGCACATTGGGGTGCACTATCATTATGTCAGGGAGAGATTCTCTGCTAGAGAGATCAATTTGGCATATGTGCCCACATAGGAGAATGTTGAAGACCTTTTGGCAACTCGTCATAATACATTTAGTATTCTGTGTTGTTATCTAAGCTTCTTCTTCTTCCTTGTGTTGTTTGCATGATTCCGTAGACCTGAGACTCCAACATTGAGAAGCTTTGAACGCATACATTTTTGTAATATAATTATATGTCAAAATGCTATTTTAAAAATATTGAAACAGAATGAAAATGTATGCTTGAAACAATTTATTTTTCAAAAACTCATGAAAGAAATGAATTTGTTGATAGAACCATCTCAAATTCAAGAGGTTTGTGATGGAGTTGGAGTGAACGAAAGGGGATATAGAGGAATTTCAAAAGTTTGGTGTGAACTTACTTAATTTAGTAAAGTAAAACACTTTGGATCGCTTTGATCTAATCATGTAGGAAAGTATTGGCTTTGCTTGAATAAGAAAATCACGTCTATATTTGGTGATTATAAAGACATCCATGGTAACATGCCCTGTGTGGTAGGAAAACAAACTTTACATTTCTCTTACAATGGGTTTAACAATATATGGATAGATATTATATGAATTCAAACATACATGGTTCATTTCTATGATATAAACAAACATGAATGTTCTCACCTTTTGAAATTTGTAATAAAAGTTGATGAAGCTAAAATTAAAAAAATATCAAAAGATGAAGAGAACGAGGAGGAGTCACAAATGAAGGTGGTGTTTGTTCCCCATGTTTTTGCTCTGATACCACTTGTGGATGTTTCATGTTTTGGTGAACAACACCACAAGAAAACAAGCTAATGTGATACTAGAATGCTTCTATAATCACTAATAGCTTGAAATACTTAACCTCAACCTTTGGACATAATCAGAACTTATTCCGGTTTCATTATGGTATCTTTCTAGTGACTTTTTGATGACTTTTCGATGGAATTATGGTGGTTAATTGTATCCGTTGTGTTTTTCAATGACTTTTTGCTTTCAATTTCTTTCTAGTGACTCTTCTGGAGCTAAAACTCTTAGAAATTGCACATCCTAATGTCCTTCTGATAATATACCACGTGCTTACTATACAAGGATTTTGAACATTTATCTTTTTTTTGGTTAATCATACCTTTGCTTGTCCAGTGCATTCCTCTGAGCACATGCTCTGTTCCACCAAAATCTTTTGGTACTCTATAGTAGAAGATGATAGTTACATAGTGAGCTATCAATCATGAGTCCTTTGTTCTCGTATTATGAGATATACTTCTAAGAAGATCAAGAAAACTGAGTCAAGAAAACTCATAACCAACTTTCATATGATTATGAAAAATACTCAAATTTCCTCAATGAAGAGAATTTTCTAATTAGAGAAGATGTGTAAAAAATGGCATGGACTCTTGTGCTCATAGCCAAAAGGAAGAACTCCTATATTGAGTAATCTTTCCTCACCATCTCTCTCAAAAACTACTTGACTGCCCCATGACTCGTAGGACTTATAACTCAAGTTCTGTTATTCACTTCTTTTCTCTCTTACTCTTCTACTACTACTTCTCAATACTATCTACATATCTCTTCATACGTATATATCCTCTTGTCATACTCTCACTAAATGGACTTATATACATTTGGTCTATACGCTCCAGAATTCCAATTCGTATCCTAGGAGATCCGAATCAAAATGTATTTCTAATCTTGCAATCCTTTTAAATATGTGTGAGATTGCTTTTTCATATAGGCATAATTTCTAGATATCCATTTCGCACTTCCCTTCCTTCATATTGACATCTTCTCTTCTTTGTATCCTTCTTTCCTTCTTTTTCCTTGCTTGTTTTGTTTTTGTCTAATTAGTGAGTGAAGCCCCAACAGCTCCCCCTCAGTCACTAATTAGCAGTATCCTCTGATTTTCTCATATATCCTTCTTCTCTTTTATCCCTGCCATTCCTTTGAATCTGCTTGTCTTCACTCCATCTAGGCTCTTTGTGCAATTTGATCTTTTGTAGAAGTGTATACCACTAGAAGTTTTTTTTCATTACCTTTTCCCTTAGGAAATGATACTGAATCTCTATATGCTTTGTTCTTGCATGGAATATTGGATTTGTTGCGAGATATAATGAACTTATGTTATCTCCATGTATAGTAGGCATTTTGCATCCATATATATTACTTCTTTAGTTGCTTCTACAAGTCCTTTGTATTCTGCTTCTGATGCTGATAAAGCCATTATGTTCTATTTCTTCAAACACCAACTTAGAAGCTTATCACCTATGTATATCATGTATCCATGCATTGATCTGAATGAGCTAATGATTCCAAGTGGAATCACTTGAAATGATGTGCTATACACAGAGCAATCAAATCATTACCCCCGATTTTTTAGGACCTATGTAGAGTTTAACCAGTGTCACATAATCCTAGTAGGAGATGGATGAACCACGCCTTAAGAGAGAGGATTAGGAAGTAATCCTCAACCATGGCTTTTCGGGCAAGTCATGTGCATGTGCATGTGCATGTGCATGTGCATGTGCATGTGCATGTGCATGTGCATGTGCATGTGCATGTGCATGTGCATGTGCATGTACATGTGCATGTGCATGTGCATGTGCATGTGCATGTGCATGTGCATGTGCATGTGCATGTGCATGTGCATGTGCATGTGCATGTGCATGTGCCTGTGCATGTGT